>VBSM01001118.1:2522670-2535392 GCA_008086735.1 Cheirogaleus medius
AAAAAAAAAAGAGTATGGACTCAAGAACCCAACTTACTATTCAGCCCTATGACCCTCTGGTTAAGTCATTAAAACTGTGTCTCAATTTTCTCAGAATTAAAATGAGGACAGTAATAGTATCTATACCACAGACTTGTTATGAGGAATAAATGAGCTAACATAAGTCAAGTGAATAATGACACAACACATTTTTTGCATTTATTAGTACAAAGCAATTGTTATGTTTACCATTATTATGATGATAACTATATGACATGGCTAATACTGTCAGAGACCTGAGAATGCAGTAATGAACCAAAATCCTTGCTTTCATGGGGCTCCTCCACTTACATACATAATGTCCACTAAGTCATACACCTACCACAACTTTAACTTACCTTTGTAATGCCAAGAACAACATCTATGGATGTAACAAAAGCATTTGATGACCCAGTTAACTCACATCCAACCACCTCTGGTAAAGTAAGAGAAACTGGCAGACCAAGCATAATTGCTTCTGTTTCAATGCCTCCAACCCCTAGAGTAATAAGGACAGGTATATTAGCACAGTGTATTTAAAGGTAATTTAAGTTATCTTTGTAACATCTACATCTCTAGGTGTTTCACAAGCTTGTCTTACATAGTATCTTACATAGAGTTGTTACATTGCTATTAATGTGGACATTGAACCCAAGCCTTCTCAAAAGGATGACTCTATTTGCATGGTTGGAAAAAAACTGATATTTTACCTTTATATTAAATTCAATACACTTTTATTGAGTATTTATTATGCTAGGCACTGTATTATGCCCAAGATACAGATATGAGTGGAACCTAGTCTCTGTCAACCTCAAGCAGCTCAGTCTAATGAAAAAGACACACAAAACAAAACAAATCAAAAAAAAAAAAAGAAAGAAATTAACAATTATAACACCCGTAAAAAGTACCAAGTGGGGGTACATTTAACTCAGTGAGGGGAGCTAAGGCTTTCAGAAGACACCTGAAGTTAGTCTTGAAGGAGTTAATAGTAACTCCACATTTCAGCATTAAAAAGGATGGTGAGTAGTATGCATTCTGCCAGAAGAATCCATGCAAAGCCATGAAGTACAAAAGAGCACAGCCCACTCAGGTAAACAAACGGTTAGTTTCTAAGATGGGTGTGGGTGAATGGCCAAAGGGGTATCAGGTTGTGAAAGGAACATATAAAATCTAAGGAATTTGTAGTTATAAAGAAGGCCAGGAGAAGCCTCAGAAGGACTTTAAATACAGGGATAACCTTTGTAGACATCATCGTCACTCAATTACTTCACAAATGATAGTGCTGTGCTGGGCACTGTGCAAATTTCTATTCATAAATCCTCTTTTACCACACTGCTCACAAACCCTTGAATTAAGATTTTGTTGCTTTTGCTGCCATTATAGATGAAAAAAACGGAGCCTCAAAGAGGACATAAAGACCCATTATTTATGTTTTTAAATAATGTTCTTGACATCCTCACCCCCAAAGAAATTAAATATATTTCAGTCATTTACTTACCCCACCCCAGAATTCCCAAACCATTCACCATCGTTATATGTGAATCTGTGCCAACTACACTGTCTGGAAAGAGGAGGTCCTCTTCTTCAAAAACCACTCTTGACAAATATTCTAAGTTTACTTGATGAGCCATTTCAGTTCCAGGAGGGATTACAGCTACGTTCTTAAAAACTCTTGAACTCCACTGCAGTTTGTTTAAATTTAAGAAATACATATGTTAGCATTTTATAAGAATTTGTGCTCACAAGATATAAATATTGACACTAAAAATATTTTAAACAATGTTCAATATGGTAAATTAAAGTTCACATCACATACTTAAAAACAAGTATACAGATACCTAAACTAAATATGTTCATTTTGCAGGCTATTAAAACAAAGTTAGGACAAACGAAAATGCTCAAATAGTCCAGATAAATGGTAGTAGTCAACTATGTTCTTAGGTTTCTCTGGGATGTGCACAAAAGGCTTGCCCTCCAAGCTCTCTTAAACTAGAGCCACTGTTTTCATCTTTCTTTATACATTGGGGTTTCCAATAAGATTTCATTTGAAGGAACAAAAGAGTTCTACTACTATAAAGCCTTTAAACACCACTAAAAATATAAAAATTGTACCTATCAACATTTTATAAATTCCAGTACAAAATTTTCCTGAATCATTTATACCTTGAAAAATTGAAGCCTCTCTCGATTTCTGCCAAATTCTACTTCTTGATTTTTCAACACTGTTTCAGGTCTAAAAGAAAGAATACCTGGCATTAAATATAGGTATTACAAAAGAAGATTCGCCTTGTTTCTTTCTAAGTCATCATTCTTATGTGTGAATATATACAAACATATTCTTAAAATCCTTGGAAGACCAATTTACTAGGCTTCTCAGGATTGTTTTATTCAACAAGTTCTGCTTTAAATAACACATTGGAAAGCTATGGAAAGCAGTTATTATTTTACTACTGAGTATAAGAAAGCCACGTTCACACCAGTGTGCAAAATTGTACAAAATCATTAATAAAAATAAAATGGTAAGCTTTGATGGGTTTTCCAGTGCAAGAAAAAAGGAGAGTAGTAGCTTATTCAAAAATAAGCATGTACTTTTCTCCCCACTTGACTCTTGTGCCAGTTAAACCAGATGAGTGTTGATTGACATCTTGACATCATTTTATAGTTTAAAAGGAGCTTCTGACAAAAATCTTTTATTCATCTCACCCCAAATGGAAGGCTCTATTTTATGTATAAGTAGTAGTTTACTTTACATGGATTATAAATACATTTTACATGAATTAAACTAAGAGACAAAAACAACTCACCTCTAAGCAGTAAACATACTACCAATTTTAGAAAACTATTTTTATCTAAGAGATATTTTTAAAAAATTATTTCAAACAGCTTTAAGTTGTTTATTTCCCTGCCAGATGGTGATTAAGTGTTGACAAGAATGTCAATATAACCTAAATTATACATGTCCTCCAGGGTCCAGATAATTACAGTTGTTTAATTGTCAACTTTTTTTTTTTTTTTTAACAAAGATTGCTTTAATAATTCATGGCTGAGTGATCTTTTGAAGCTAAGCACATCTTAGTGTGATTTTTCTCAGGACCTCAGGGAATACAGCTTTCAAGAGCCACTCCCAATTATTCTACCTTTCCATAGCACTTACAGCTACAAAGTATCATACAAACGTTTATTAGCTCATAACCTCACTTCAAATCAGGTAGTAATTTCAAGTGCCAAATGTTAAGCTCTC
Organism: Cheirogaleus medius; assembly: GCA_008086735.1. Classification (NCBI taxonomy): domain Eukaryota; kingdom Metazoa; phylum Chordata; class Mammalia; order Primates; family Cheirogaleidae; genus Cheirogaleus; species Cheirogaleus medius. The sequence goes on from VBSM01001118.1 coordinate 2,525,930, forward strand.
ACCTTTCTACCCCTCAATTTCTTGTTTAAGTCTATAATTAATATTTCATTGATGCATTAAAGAACACAAAGGAGTTACTATTTTCATATAGCCAGGGACTATAATATAACCTATCTTAATACTTTGTAATTTAGAGTCAAAATCGAGGGGAAATGTTACACCACATTGGATTTTTAGAAATAAAAATATACCACTAAGCACTTTACACTTTTCCAATTATAAAGAACTCACAGATCATACTAAATTCTTAGAAAGGAAGAGCACATGATGAGGTCACTATCACCTGAGGCTTTATAAAAATAGTGAGCCACAAATTTTAGAACTAGAAAAATCTAGTTCAGAGACAAAAGAAATAGTGTATTATTTGGCACTTACAACAAATAAGAGTGGATATTATTCTCAGCTACTCTAAATCTTAAATGTGTTACATTTTTTAAACCTATAGTATAACTCATTTTTTACTAAATTAAAAAAACTGACAGTCTATTAACAATGGGATAAACAACATAACTCACTTAAAAATAAGACTGGAAACTTTATAGTATATAAAAATTCAAGACACAGAATTCTTTTTCTTATTTTGAAAAAGAAAATCTAGCCAAATCCTAAGAATAAAATTCTTTTCTAGGTATGTTTACTATTAATACTTTCCATGGTACCATATAGGAAATCACTCACATGAAAGGGCTTATTAGATTTGATAATAATTATATTCTTAACATAGCACTCTTAAATACAATAGGAAAAAATAAGAAACCCCCTGGTAGGAAAAAAAAAATACATACAAGGAATTCACAAAAGAAATATGAAGGACTAGTGAGCATATAAATGGTACAAAATGCACTAAAACATTCACAATTTAAAATGAGATTCCATTTTTCTGCCTGCATCAGTCATAAAAATGAAATATATTTACAGATAAATCATAAGAAAGATTTGCTTCCTAAAGAACAGAAACAGAGAATAGTATTTAGAGACTACCATGTTAATTAAATTTGCTTCTTTCAGTAAAATAGGAAATACATATAAAAATGCAACCCAGATTTTATATGAAGGTAATGTAATAGCACTTGAGATGAGTGGGAAGGAGAATAAATGTGATTTCCTTAACTGCAAAATAACCTGGCACTAATAAATATTAACAAAAACAACTTCATACTCAGGCACTGGTTGCAAATGAAAAGGACACAGGATGGGAGTATTCTCAATCTGCGAAGAAAATGTTCCTGAGTTTCGACCTAGTTCTCCAGAATCACATGATCCTCGGCAGGTAGTCTGGCCTCTGCACGGAAGCTTCTTAGGCTGCACTTTAAGTGGAGAGAGCTTTCCTGCTTTCTGTAGGTCACCACCTCCAGGATTTGGCGCATTCTGTATTGCACTATAATTCCAAAAAAGTAACAAAATAAAGCCATTTAAAGTGAAAGAAATTTAGCTCTTCAAAAAAAATGTATACTATTAATAGCAATGCTATCTGAAAGTAACTAAATGATGTTCAGAGGCTGATATATCATTTTACTCAGGTTTTAAAAGCAAATCTTAGATTACAAAAAAAATAGAAACAGGTAATTAACATTTATAGAGATGAAAACATAATCCAAGTGTCCAATAAGATCATTTTCATGTACTCTATACCAATTTAAATAACTTTTAGCAAGTACCAAAATAGATTTTTTTCCCCCACCTAACAACTTAAAAGAAGTTCAGAGCTACAGTTTAATCTAGAGGGCAAAATCTCTCATGGGTTGCAATAAATTTCAGTCTTTCCACTACTCCAGGGAATGCAAAAGCAAGCTGGTGTACAATAACAGAAATATGTCTTCTCTAGGATGATCTTGGTCAAAAGGACCTTATTAATTCTAAGAAACTTATTCCAGTGGAAGGAAAACAGAGCTTTAGTGAGCTCAGTGTTTTCTATAACCAATTAATTAAAGACATTCATGGCTCACATTATTCTCTCTGATAGGTAAATAGGTTAAAAAACAAAAAAGAAATGAAGACCGAATTCAGACGTTCACTCCAAAAAGCAGACTCTAGGCTTATATATTTTTATCAAAAATGATGGTAGAAATACACAAATGTGAAAATAACTTTAAACTCAGACTGAGTACAAAAAAATGTCACCAATCCATAAACTTTTCACCAGGCTTTCTTTTTATACACTAGTCAATACTAAACATAGCACACTTTACTCTGGCATTATCTTTACTCCTTTTCCTCTATACACTTCTAATGGGTTGGTTACCAGTTAACTTGCATGGCTACAAATATCTGTATTGAAGTACCATTTACTGAAGTCAATTTGTAAAGAATGGTCAACTGTAAGATCTGTCGGACAGGCAGGATGGACTTTCTTAGGATCACCTCCAAGAATTTTCACTGCCTCTCTCATAGCAGCAAAATCCACCATTGCCGGTATTCCACTAAGAAATAAAAAATGACCAAATTACAGTTCTAGTTATTTTTATATATGCTTAATAAAAGATTAACATGTACTTTTATTCATTTTATAATTTAAAAGTATCCCTTTTTTAGTTTACATTCATTCATTTTTAATAATGTACTTACATTATTCAAAATTAGATCCATCCTGGTTTAATGAGAATTAACATTAAATATGTTAATTGAGTGCTCAGGGGCAGATCTGCCAAAAATCAAATAAGAGATGATTTTTGGAGGCAGTAAGTGAACTTTATGGGAATTGTCTGTGGAATTCTTTCTTTTGTCTTGTATTTCTTGATGCCCCTCTTCCCTTTTCCCTAGCTCCAGTCCGTTTCCCTCAGTGCTTTCTTGCTACCCCAAAGCTATCCACGGTAGCTTTTGACATTTTACGTTCATCCACCCACATATCCAGCCAATTATATAATAAGCATTTACCAAATGCCTTCAATGTGCTAGACATGGATGGTATAAGGCCAAATAAGACATAGTTCTGGCTCTCAAGGAATTTGTAGGAAAGATATAGTTTGCAGAATGGTATCATAAGTACTATTAATAGCAGCACACAGAGAGTATACAGAGCAGTGGCTAACAAACCAGACTTGGGTGGGTGGGTAAAGTGGATGTTCTAGCCAACTCCTATACTTCCTTCCAAACCCAGCTCAAGGTTAACTCTTCCAATAAATAAACCCTGGACACCCAGATCAGACAAAGTCTTTCAGGCTACGGTAAAGACTCTGGATTTTATTCTAAGCATAATGGACGCCAACTGGCACATGGAGGACTGATATGACTTGATTAAACATTTTTAACCAACTCACTCCAAATCCTTGTGAAGAAGAGACTATTGATCCCAAATGTGAAAGAAAGGATAAGAAACTATTTGCAGTTATAGTCCAGGTAAAAGAGAATAGGGCTAGAACCAGGATGACCGTGGTAGAGATGGTAAACTGACAAAACTTGCTGATAGACTGGTTACAGGATATTTAAAAAAAAAAAAAAAAAAAAAAAAAAAAAAAAAAAAAAAATCAAGGCTAACTCCTAGATTTGGGGCCTAAACAAATGGGAAACTATGATGCCATTTACTATGATAAAGACGACTCAGAAAGAAATAGGTGAGGTGACATGGCCCAGGCCATCGAATGGGGAAAAGGAATTTGGTTCCCTAACACAGATTCTAGTGGGGTAACTTTGGGTAAGTCATGCATCTTTCTGTGCCTCTAGTCCTTTTTCTAGAAATGGGGATAGTATGGAATTTATTTGGATGTGTGACTGATCATGTGATTAGTGCCTTGCATGTTCTATTATTAAATAATGACACATTAGTTAAGAGCACAACTTTGGTGCCAGACTGCCTAGATTGAGTTTTGGCTTTTACCATTCCCAGCTTTGTGACCTTAGATAAACTATTTGACCTCTCTGTGCATCTACAGTTTCAGTAAGGAGCCTACCAGTGAACAAACAATATGTAAACGAATAATAACCAAGACTCCTAGAGCATGTATGTTACAGGCACCATTAAAAGGGCATTACATGTGTGAATGCATTCTACCCTCATGAAGGTAAGGCTAGTACCATTTTACAAATGAGGAAAACCAAGGCACAAGGAAGTTAAGTAATATGCCTAGGCTCATGCAACTAGTAAGTTAGAGCCAGGGCATACTGTAAATCTACAATACATGTTGGCTGTTATTGTGAATTACAATAACAATCTCTCCCCTCCCCCCTCTACCCCCAAAAAGAAATGGGTGAGGCAAGGTTGACAATCAAGAAATCAAATTTTGGACATACTAAGTTTGAGAAACTTATCAGCTATGCAGAGATCTTAAGCAGGCAGTTAAGCAAAAGCAGTTTTTGAATAAATAGTCTAAGATACAGCTACCTAATTTTTAATGAATTGCTTCAGTTTAGAAGGGGAAATTTTAAAAATTTTATAAACTAACCTTCAAAATTAAAAACAGAGCCATCTATCAGGGAATCTAAATTTTAAAAAGGAAACACTGTGAAAATTCATTCATGAAAAATAAACCTATTACTCACGTAAAATCTTGAAGAAGAACACGGGCAGGGAAAAAGGGCACTTCAACATTGCTTTGTTTGGTTTTCCAGTCTAAAATGTTCATAACATCTTCCTTTTTCATTAAAAAGTCATCACAATTTCGTACAGCAGCTTCCAACAGGACCCGTATTGAGTAAGGCAGAACATCTGATTCAAGAAAAAATATTACTATTTATTTATTTATATATGTATTTTTTGAGACAGAGTCTCACTCTATTTGCCCGAGCTAGAATGCCGTTGGCATAGCCTAGCTCACAGCAACCTCAAACTCCTGGGCTCAAGCAATCCTTCTGCCTCAGCCTCCCCGAGTAGCTGGGACTACAGACATATGCTACTATGCCCGGCTAATTTTTTCTATATATTTTTAGTTGTCCAGCTAATTTCTTTCTATTTTTTAGTAGAGATGGAATCTCACTCTTGCTCAGGCTGGTCTCAAACTTCCGAGCTCAATCTGCCCACCTCAGCCTCCCAGAGTGCTAGGATTACAGGTGTGAGCCACCTCACCTGGTCAAAATATTACTATTAATAAGGGACAATAGTAAAAAGTTAAAGACAAATATGCCTCGTTTTCTCAATTTTAAAAATTCACTTTTTAGTCTAATAAACATGGAGTATAAAACCATTTATGTTAACAACAGGCTTTTTGTAACATCAACTTTCCTATACATGAGCCCAAGACCCTGAAAAAGCAGAGATAAAAGCCTTCACACAGAGCTGCATTAATTTGGGAATATCAGACTAGAACCATGACAAATAAATACTTGACACAGTGAGGAAATTCACAGAAAAATTGAAAAGCACAGAATATTGTAATTAAACACAATACAATAATGAAGACATTCTTTTGTACAGCAAAAATGGCTAAACTGTATAAAAGTTTGTAATAAATTTAAACGATGTCCATCAAGAATGGTTAAAGTTTAACAGTAAATTGGAATGCTTAGGTTAGTGAAATTCATTTCATGAAAAGTTTCATTCACTCTTGATTACTAGTTTAAGGATACAATACAGAATGTGATTCCAGTATTTTTAAATTTTCAATCATATTAAATTCTCACACCAGATCGTGCCACACAAGTGTTCCTTTAGGATTTAAAGGGAAGACTAAATTAGCATGGGGTTGGTTGAATAAATTCTGGTCATCTACACAATGGATTACAATGCAGCTGTTTAAAGGAATGAAGAGTTCTACATGCTGATAAGGAGTGATCTCTAGAATGTATCATTAAGAGAAAAAGCAGGGCCAGTGTTTACAGTATACTATCTTTCCTGCAAGAAAGAAGGTTAAAAATACATATATACATATACACACACCACGTAACTATTGCTTTAAAATTATATATTAAAGATAATTTAAAAATACTATATATTAAATACATAATCTAAAAATATATAACCATATATAATTTTAAATAAAAAGAAACAATGAAAGGATAAATTGAAAAACTCAGAATATATCCCATGTAATATTTTGACTGTACCTCCTTAGATGTATATTAAGGACAAAAAGAACCACAAAGAATGCAAACTGCATTCAGTCACTAGTACTGTTATTTTGAAATTGTGATATGTGTAAGAAGAAAGCAGGTGAGGACTTTTGTTACTATGCTTGGGAACCAAGGTTTTCAAGCGTAATGATATATATGTATAAAACCAGAATAGTTAATGAGGGCTAAAGTAAGATTCTTTAAGTATTTTTTGTTATTTCATAGGAGTGGCTGCATTTTGAGAACGTTGCATTTGGAATTGTTAAACTTGATGTCTTGGAGAATATGCTAACTATTCACTGGGTGGGGTGGAGGAGAAAGCATGTGGAGAGAAGGGTTCTGAGCCCATGAGTTACATTAGTTCAGACTGTCATTATTCTACATGTGCATTTTAGTTAATACTGCTGTGTATTAAAGGATAAGCAAGTCATAATGCCCAAAGTATGTTAAAAGTAGAGGTAGTAAAATAATCCCTTTATATATGTCCTTTTGTTAGTTTTTAGGAAGGACTGTTTTCTGGGAATGACCTCTGCTAATTCACCTCTTGGAGCTAGATGTAGTCTTATACTTAGTTATTGGAATGGTGGAAGAGGGAGAAGAGGAAGGGTGAAGGCAAGAGCTCTTTGCTAGTATCGCCTTATCTAGAAGATGGTATTATATTATAACCATAGGTCTATATGTGAATTTTTGGCAAAGTATCTTTGTTTATTGTGGACAAAGTTAATTCCTTATTTTGTAACATCTAAGCTTTATAGATGTCCTGAGGTAACAATGCATGTCCTGAGCTAGTAAATTAGCCAATCTGTGAATACCTTATTATAATTGATAGAAAAGGTATATCTAGGACATGAAATTGTTAAACCACCTCTGAGCAGTGTATATCAGGACTTGTTCATTAGGTTGGCAGCAGATGGGCAGAGGAAGGATAAAGGGAAAGATGTATGTAGATGTGTTCATATTTACATTTTGATGATAGCCATTGATGTATGTGCATTTCTTTTGGCTCTACTATAGGAATACATTAAGTAATTTAATGGAAACATAACTTGCTAATATTTTAAAAGTATAGATCAGATAACAAATTCTCTAAGAAACATACTTAGTGTACTATTACTTTATGTGTCATTTTAAATTGAGCATTAAGGGAATGCGGTATTTTGAATGTAACTCTACCAATAATTTTATCTAGAAGCCTGTTGCCATTTTTGTCTTCTATGAAATTTTTGTCCCCAAGAAAGGCAGGATTACACTTTTTTCTAACAGACTGAGTTGGTGTAGTATTTATTCTTGGTTACCAAAATACTCATACAGCTTTATGATTTTGAAACGGTAAATATTCATGATGTATGAAAGTATAATACATACTGTATGATCTTTTTTTTTTTTTGAGACAGAGTCTCACTCTGTTGCCCAGGCTAGAGTGAGTGCCGTGGCATCAGCATAGATCACAGCAACCTCAAGCTCCTGGGCTCAAGCGATCTTACTGCCTCAGCCTCCTGAGTAGCTGGGACTACAGGCATGCGCCACCATGCCCGGCTAATTTTTTCTGTATTTATTTTTAGTTGGTCAATTAATTTCTTTCTATTTTTAGTAGAGACGGGGTCTCGCTCAGGCTGGTTTGGAAGTCCTGACCTTGAGCGATCCGCCCGCCTCAGCCTCCCAGAGTGCTAGGATTACAGGCGTGAGCCACCACACCCGGCCTGTATGATCTTTATTACATAAAATTGGATGTTGTGTACATACATACACACAGGACCTGGAAGGACACGTCAAACTGCTTATGACTGTGGATGACTTTGTTCTTTGCTTCTAGTGTTTTTCAGTTTCCTATAGTGCAAGTATTAACTTTTAAAAAATAAAAGTTATTTTAAAAATCTGAGAAAAAAATCAGAGTAGCTAAATTAAAAAAATAAAAATCCTTACATTTCAATTGGGAACATGGGCATAAACTCATGGTTTATTTTTCTTTTTCTAAAAAATATGTATTTCCTAGCTCTATCCACTGAAAATGCCTAGAATCGTGACATTCCAATAGTAATGAAACCCTAAGCAACTCAGCTTGCTGTTTCCAAATACTATTTCCCATTAAAACAAACAACCCCCCCTCCTCCAAAAAATCCAGTTTCTTGGAGAAATGGCCAATTCTGTCTGGAGAAAGATATGTATAAAATAAGCCTGCAACATCTTGTGTCAGAAACCAAAGAAGTTATCAAAGACTAATGGGGGCACTAATGGATCAATTAGACATCAAAATGAATAATGACTATAATTTACTGAAATATATAAAATATATAAATAGCTCTTCGTTCATAATGACTCTTTAAAAAAACCCTTTATCGATCACCAATGGAAGTTGCTAGGGCACCAACTCATTACTCTGAAAACTGACAAATAAAGGGTGGGGAATCAATCATTAATATTGTCTTTCCTGACTTCAAGTAGCCATATAGTTAAGAGAAAGTTCTTAGTTATAGAAGAATTATAGCGAAGAAATGATATGATTTGAAAAATCACCAACGTATAATACCTAATGAAATAATGGATCCAGACAACGATCATAAATCATTAGGTTATATGTGGATGGGGAACTTATAAGGGATAGATCAAGCTGATAACACTTATGCCTACTTAGCATCACCAAAAGTGAGACATTGAAGATATCACCTGCCTCCTGATTAAACAAGAAATACATGCACATGCACCAACCAGGAAGTGTTCTTGCAAAAATAAATAAATACATAAATAAACCTGAATCTAACCAAACTTCTAGCTCTAATTTCCAGTTAACAGAAAATGTGAGGGACAGTGGAACAGTAAAATGAAACCACAAAGAAGCAATCAGCCTAATCCCGAATATGGTACATTCTACAAGGATAAAGAACCTGGTTTCTTTAACATAAAATGGCATGGAAAAAGGGGAGAGGAGGACTACTACAAATTCAGAGAGACTTGAGAGACATAACCAAATGCTGTGTGTTGATTCTACTTGGTTACTGTCTGAACAAACCAAATGTAAAAATACATTTGAGACCATCAGAGAATTAGAATATGGACTCAATTTTAGATTATATTAAGGAATGACTTAATTTTATTGGGTATAATGGCACTAGTATTTTATTTTATTTGAGACAGAGTCTCACTGTATTGCCCCGGCTAGAGTACAGTGGTGTCATCATAGCTCATTGCAACCTCACATTCCTGGGCTCAAGTAAGTGATCCTCCTGTCTCAGCCTCCTGAGTAGCTGGGACTACAGGTGTGCACCACCATGCCCAGCTAATTTTTCTATTTTTAGTAGAGACAGGGTCTTGCTCTTGCTCAAGCTAGTCTCAAACTCCTGACCTCAAGCAATCTTCCAGCCTCAGTCTCCCAGAGTATTAGGATTATAGGCGTGAGCCCAACTGGCACTATGATTTTTTAAAAATCCTTTTATAGGCCGGGCGCGATGGCTCACGCCTGTAATCCTAGCACTCTGGGAGGCCG
>VBSM01001118.1:2545520-2568626 GCA_008086735.1 Cheirogaleus medius
CTGGTTTTGAACTCCTGACCTTGAGCGATCCTCCCACCTCGGCCTCCTAGAGTGTGAGGAGGATGCCAGGTGTGAGCCACCACGCCTGGCCCCATCCCCAGATTTCTTGTTTTGTGAGAAAAATAAGCCCCTATTCCTTAAAGTCACTGGACAGCAGGTTTTCAGTTCTTTGCGGCTATGGACATTCCTGATATAGTTAGCATGGAGCTTAGAACAGTGTTTCTCAACTATCTTTCCTCTCCAACATATATGAGGGATAGAACACATTCCTTTCATTAACAGTTACTCATGACAGCAGTGATTTTCAACCTGGCAGACATCAGAATGTGAAATGGGGGCAGAAAAGACAGTGGCCCTGAACCTTGGTGACTACCAAAACAATAGTCTCCTTTTAAGCATTTATGTGAGAGGCATCTCAATCTGGTCCCTCCAAAAATGCAATAAGGATTTTTTGTTCTGATGCTAAACAAACAAAATACTTCCTACCCAAGTTGCTCCTTTCCTTCAAAGTCAATTCTTCTTTCAAATTTTATTCCCTCTTAATTACTAAGAAATTACTTAATTATTAATAAACCTCTCATAATACCCACTCCGAAAAAACTCAGGTATTGACCCTACAGAAATAAAAAGCAAATTTCTGTTTTGAAAGCAACTGTATTTATTATTCTATTATTGCATTCTATTCTATTATTGCATAGGTATTCTATTATTGCATTTATCATGGCTATAAAAACTCTGGTATCACGTTTATGTACTGATATACTTTGTACAGTTACAAGTACAGATGCTCATGAAAGCTTATTTTCCATCAGAGATAATTTAATTTTTGTATTACTTTTTATTTTTTTGAGACAGAGTCTTACTCTGTTGCCCCGACTAGAGTGCTGTTGCGTCAGCCTAGCTCACAGCAACCTCAAACTCCTGGGCTCAAGCGATCCTTCTGCCTCAGCCTCCCAAGTAGCTGGGACTACAGGCATGTGCCACCATGCCTGGCTAATTTTTTCTATTTTTGGTAGAGATGGGGTCTCGTTCTTGCTCAGGCTGGTCTGGAACTCCTGAGCTCAAACGATCCGCCTGCCTTGGCCTCCCAGAGTGCTAGGATTACAGGTGTTGAGCCACCAAGCCCAGCCAATTTTTAGATTATTAATTGTTCCCTTTCAGGGCATTTTATAGTCTCCTACTGATTCCCTAAATCTAGGAAATAAAGGTCATCTTCAAGTAAGTACACTTCTACAAATTATTCACAGACAGTATTTATATTCAATTTTTAAAATATCATTATATATGCTCTTTAGTTTATTATGCTATATGATAATATGCTAAAACCTTCCAGGCCAGAATCCCTAGATATTTTGAGAAGTAAAAGGGAAAACACCTTTCTTGAACACAATCAACTTAGCTGTTTCCTTTTCAAAATTTAATGCAAACTCATCACCAATGAAGGATAAATGTTTAAGACATACATCATAAAGAAAATGACCAAACGCTCTTAACAAACATCTCAAGACAAATCATTGCAACTATACATGCAACATAAAGTATAATGCTCTTATTTGGGCAAACTGTTTATTTTCACATGGCAACCTAATTCTAAGATGGGGATTTTCTAAGATACTCCAAAATATCTAAATCTCAAGGCACACAGCAGTCTAGATACTTAAATTCATCAAAATCTACAGAAAAATTACAAGAACAATCCTCTTCATGACTGCAGTAGATCTGGCATTTGACTTATCTTTCATATCATTTTCACTGAAAAATTCACAAAGAATAATCTGTCTTCCAAACAGGTCTTTCCCCTTCATTGGGCTGGTTGAGAAAGTTACTCAACTGTCAGTAAAGTCAAGACTTCCATCCAATGCCATTAGCCAAGTTCACTCTTCTGATACCACAGTGAAAGGGTGCAAATGTCTGCCATGTGTTGGTGTACTTTGAACAAGTAAAGGTGATTTAAAAACAAAAATGTTGCTGTGCAGTTCAGGGCAAATCATGCTCAGTACCAGAGAATAACTCAAATCAGTGGGCCTGTTGATGATTCCTATTTAAAGGATGGCATAAAGAATAAATGTGGGCACTGTTCACTTGAAAAAATAAAACATACATTTAATTGGTGTAGAATGTCATCAGTCAGATTTTTCTAAAAATTGCATTAGTAGTTTCTTTGGGGAAAAAATCATTGCCTAATTTAGATTTTTAAATGAGAAGTTAAAGTACAGGCTTACATCTTCCTCAAACAAAAGTTGTCCCAAGCATTTTTAAAATGGTAGAGATGTGTGTAGGTGTACCTGTTACACCTACATGAAAATAAATTTAAATAAATTTAAATTTCTTCAGCTCAGCTTGACAAATGCATTTTAATTATTAGAAACTCAACAAACCCAAGAAAATGTAAAGCAACATTACCATACTTGGTGCCTCCAAGTTTAGATACATTGAAGAACTTCTTATGTGAACTGTCATTTAATGTTTCAATAAGGTACTCAAAGGCATATCCTGAAAAAAAATTATACTGTCATTAAACACAGCTACGAAGTATCTTATTCAAAGTGAAAACACCTGGAAACTAGCTTTGTCCAATAGAAATTTCTACAATGGCAGAAATGTTTCATGTTTGTGCTGTCCAGTAAGGTATACATTAGCCACATGTGGCTACTGAGCACTTGAAATGTGGCTACAGCAACTGAAGAAATAAATTTTTAATTTTATTTAATTAATTTAAAGTCATACACAGCTAGTATTCACCATATTGGATAGGCTAGCTCTAATTTGTCAAGTAAAAACTAGTAAGATAATTTACTCCCGAAATGTGTTAAGAATACTTGGAAAGGAACAGTTAGAATGATTTAAATAAAGTATGGGGATGTTTTGGAAAGACACAGCTCTGAAAATTGCATAAGTACAGACAGAACAATTTGAGAACTCCAGTTACGTTAGAGGGACTGATTAAAAAACAATAATAAAGGACGGATTTTTACAGAGCATTCAACAACATAGACAAAATCAAAACCAAACTAATCCCAAAACTTCTCAAGTAAGACCTTAATAGATCTTAAGACTGAAGATAAAAGTGAACAAAATATCTAGGTAAATTAGCATATTCTCCCTTAAAAGAGACACGTCCTTCTCGTTTGGCAAACTGAAGCTGAACTACGAAGTCAAAGACCCAGGGGTCTCATTTGAATGTGCCCCAGCTCCTAACGTTCTGGGGAGGAAGGGGCGGGGAGGCAGCCTTGAGGCTGAAAAGATCTTTTGTGCAGACTCATCGCGGTGGGTGGACAGGACCCTCAAAATTGTTGGGGTCTTCGTCCAAAATAAGAAGAGATAAGCACAGCCTACTTTCAGAATGAAAAGTGTTTCTATCCCTCTCTCCTTTTTTTTTGCAAAGAGAGGTGGGCTGGGAGGAGACTCAGAGCTGCAATAAATAGTCGGGGAACTGGCTAATCAACGTACAACCTTGACTGCCCCTCATATGGCTTCCAGAGGCTAAGAGAGACGGAGGGGCTCGAGGCTAGATAGTGGAATTAAACAACTAGCTGCGTGAAACCCAAGCAAGGACACGCTGGCCCCACTCGCATCTCTCACAAATGGGGGGCGGTGTGGGGAAGATGGTGGGCCTCACTCTGCCCCTAGTGTTACTGACGGGGGCCAGGAAGCCGCTGGCAGCAAGCAGCGGCAACCGGGGTGAGACGGGCGCGGGTCAAGGCCAGCAGCGAAGCGGACGGCCCTGCTGGGCTTGTCCTGGGAGGCGGGGTGGTGAGGCCCGGCTTCCGAGGCCTCCGCGCAGAGACTGCGGCCCAGCAGGCAGGCCCCGAGGGAGCCCTGAGGGCCACCGGCGCCCGTCGGGCGACTCTAGGAGAGAGAGGAAAGGAACACGCGCCCAGACAGCGCGCGTTTCCAGCTGCCAGACCCAAGTCGGCGGCCCCAAACTGACCTGCACTTGGGGCGTCCATCGCCGGAGACCATATTACCCCTGCGGGGAGGGGGCCAGCGGGGGGAAGGAGGGGAGGCCTAGCGGGGAGGAGGGGGAGGAAGACGGGCGGACTGGCAAGAGAGGAAAGAAGGAAGCAGTCGCGCGCAAACACCGCGAGAGCTGCGGAGCAGGACCCGTATCTACGCTCGCGGGATTTGAGCCTAACTCCCGCGAGATCTTCGGACATGAAAACAAAGAAAGAAGGGGCGGAGCTAGTCTAAAGAGGATTCCCGGCGCGGTCACCGCTGTTCTCGCGAGCAGGGCCAGAGCGCCGGGCGGGGGAAGGTGTAACGTTGGCGTCACTAGCTTGGCCTCCTAGCGGTCCGTTACTTAGCTGTGGCCTCAAGTGCCCAATTGGGGTTGTCAGGTCGAGCGCTGTGTGGGTTCCTGCAGGGTGTCTTCCAGAGTAGGAGTCGGAATCGGAACTCCTAGGAAAGACGGCTTAAGGAGATCCGCTTTCCCCTGGCGATAAAGGCTCGCATTAGCTTGTCGTATGTGGGTAGCCCCATATGTGTTCTCTACAGAAGGTGGGGAGACACTCGGGCACGTCGGAGGCGCTTAACTAATTGTTGAATGAATTAATTTTTCCTGACACTCCGCAGCTTCAGTCCCTCCCTTTCTGATGACTTCTTCCCCGCAGCAGCTAATCATGCGTAAGTTTCTTCGTCCTTCCGCTTCAGCTCCTCCGGTCCCTACAGTTTTCTCCACCTGCTGCCTTATCTCCTGTTGGCACCCAACTTCCCAGAAAGAGTGGTTTGCACTCGCCCTTCTCCCACTCTTTACCCTCCTCCAATCTGGCTTCCAACCCCAGAGTTCGACCAAGGTCAGCCGTAACTCCACTTGCTAATCTCACGTTTCTCAATCCTTACTCTACTTGTTCTTTCCCTTTGTTGAAAAATACTCTTCCATTGGCCGCTGTGACCTAAAACTCTTATTTTTTATTTTTTTTTTTACTTCTTCTAAGGTTGCTCCACCTCAGTCTCCTCTGCTGATTCCTTCCTTTGCACAGCCTTAAAATGTACTGGGCCTTAAGTGTACCCCAGGGCTCTGGCTTGCACCTCCTCTCACTCTGCATTTTCCCTGGCCCATCTCGCCCTCTCCTCTGGCTTCAGTTATTAGTTAATATGTTGATCCTTCCCAGTTTACCTGTAACTCAAGCCATCTCCTAAGCGCAGAGGTGCATATCCTAATACCTGTTGGATGCCTCCACATCCCATAGGCACCTCAGACTCAAAATCTCCAAAACTAAACTCTTAGAAAAGTTCTAAACAAGATAAAATGCAACCCTTCCTCTTTTTACACAATAATAGTATTCCTGGAAAATCCAGTGTATATTAAAACCATACACAAATTACTTGTTTTATTTGTAAGTGGGGTTAAATTCTAGGCTCAGATAATTATAAACAAATTTGTTGTTGTTATGTTTGTGTATACGTTTACCTACCTGAATATCTGACGGTATGTTTAGGGGGGTACTCTTGTTTGATTCTTTGTTGTGCAATTCTGTACTATGGAATGCAGGCAATCTAACATTCATTAAATGCCGAAAGCCACAATGGTGACAACCAAAGATACCCTCCCATTTTCTCAATGTCCTGCTTCCATTGAGAAGCACTAACTTAGATCAATCATGACGTGTCCCCTTGTGTTTGGACTCATTGCTTTTTTAAAACAGTTTTACTGAGATTAATTAACATGCCATAAAATTCTTCCATTTTTAAACCTTTTTATTTTGTGATAATTATAGATTTACATGCAGTTGTATTAAATAATAGAAATCCCATATACTCTTCACCCAGACTTCTCCCATGTAACATAGTACAATATCAAAATGAGGAAATTGACATTGATAGAATCATTTCATCTTATTCAGATTTCAGCAGTTTTATTAATACATCCACTACTGTGTGTGTGTGTGTGTATGTGTATTTAGTTCACATGTATAGATTTGTGTGACCACCACCACAGTCAAGATACAGAACATTTCCAAGGACCCTTCATGTTGCCATTGTGTAACCACATCTACTTTCCTACTAGGCTGCCACTTCCTCATCCACTATGCCCTGGTAACTACTAGTCTGTTCTCCATTTTGAATGTTATACAAATGGAATCATACTGTGTTTCCACAATTCATTTTTTTTCAAGTTACATTTCCAGTGAGTACCTTTTTAGATCAGTGTCCTGGGCAATATCCAGGCCTGTTCATCTCTTCTTTTTTAATTAAACTTTTTATTTTGGAAAAAAAATTAAGGATACAGAAGAATTGCAAGATAATTACAATAAACCTTCTTATACACTTTACCTAGATTTATTTATTTATTGTTAATATTTTGCCACGTTTGCTTTATCTCTCTCTCTGTATTACATACTGCATAATAAGATCCTCATTATTTCTTATTCTAATTTTTTCCCTGAGCTATTTCTGAGTAAATTTCAGAGATTATGACCTTTAAGCACTAAATACTTCATTATGTATCTTCTAACAACAAAGACAATCTCTTACATAACTACGGTGTAGTGATCAAATTGAGTAAACTTAATATTGATACAATACAATCAGTTGTATCTTATCAATACAATTCATGTTCAAATTTTATGAATTTGAATCATCAAATTTGGTGAATAATCCATATTCAAACATTGATACAATTCATAATCCATATTCAAGTTTTGTTAATTGTCCCAATACTGTCCTTTCTAGAAACTTTTCTCCCAATCCAGAATCCAAGCCAGAATCAAGTATTGCATTTAGATGTCATATCTGTTTAGTCTCCTATAATTCAGAACAGTTCCTTAGCCTTTCTTTTTCTTTTATGGTATTGAAATTTTTGAAGAGTATTGGCCCATTGTTTTGCAGAATGTCCTTTAATTTGGACTCGCCTGATTGTTTCTTCATGATTAAATTTGGTTTACACATTTTTGGTGGGAATGCTACATGAGCGATGTTGTGTCCTTTTCAGTACATCCTATCAGGAGGCACCTGATTTCACTTAGTTCCTTTTTTGGTAGCTGAGCGATCTCTTAATGTAAAATCAGTATAGGATTTTAAACCCAGGTCCTCCAGACTCTAGGGCCGTGTTTTCACCCATTTATTGCAGGGGGTGTGGTTGGAGGCTCCGGTGGCCTTTCTAAATCTTCTCAGTATGACCTCTCAGTAGCTAAGCCCTGAGGGCTGTCATGTTCTTCCAATTTATGTTTTAGATCTACACAGAGAAAGCCTGTTTGGTTATTGATAGCTCCAGAATAAATGTCGTATCTTAAAAAATCAAAACTATGATAAACAAATATGCCTGCCATTCTGTGGCTCACTTCGAAGCCACTGCTGAGCCTGATATGGGGTAAGATCAGAACATATGAAATCAAAGGGAACCATTGTACACCCAAAGCGAGTAACTGTGTTCTTCCCATCTAGTCAAGAGAAATGTAGGTAAGAGTTTTTCTTTTCATCCATATGAGTAGACCATACATTAAAAGCTTTTAGAAACTATTGAAATCCCTGTCTATTGCCAGCAGATGGTTAAGAATGTTGATGCAGGCGTATAGTGCAGAACACTGTCCTTGGAACTGTGATAGGATATAAAATAAATAGAAAAGACCCTTATTCCTCACGCCCTAATTCCCTTTTCTAGGGAAAAGACAGAATTGCCATCAGTAAAATGATATGAATACATAAATGTCAAAACTACTGTTACAGGCTGAATTGTGTTCCCCTAAATTGTATGTGATCTTATTTAGAAATAGAGTGACTGAAGATGTAATTAGTTAAGGTCATACTGGAGTGGGTTGGTCCTAATCCAATGGCTGGTGTCCTTACAAGAAGACAGGAACATAGACACACAGAGGGAAGGTGGCTGTGTGAAGAACAGACACGTGCACAGGGAGAATGCTATGGGACCATGAAGGCAGAGATCAAGGGGATGGGTTTATAAACCAAGAAGAGAGGCCTGGAACTGATTCTTTCCACAGCCCTCAGAAGAAATCAACACCTTATTTTCTGACTTCTAGCCTCCAGAACTGCGAGACCATAAATTTCTGTTGTATAAGCTACCCAGTTTGAAGTAGTTTGTGATAGCAGCCCTAGGAAGCTAATACAAATCCCTTCTTGGAATACCCAAGTGAAAATTGTGCAGCATAGCAGAAAGGAGACCTGGGTTTCAGTCCCAGCCCAACCCTAAATTTGCTGTGTGGCCATACCCAGAGAGTGAGCCCACAGCCCTCAAAGGAGACTCCACCATTGCCAACATTAACAAGGAAAGTATGAGGAGGGGGTGGGTTGCAAACAGACCTTCCTGACTCTCAGTCCTCCCATCTCCCTCCAAAACAGTTCCAAACAATTCCAGCACCCGCTGACAGCTGAGATAGGAGAGGCAAACCCTGGATGGGGCTTCCAGCTAGGATTTCACATAATGAGCCTTTGGAATCTGGGAAGGGATTACAAGTCCGCTAGGGAGGGACCACCTCTGTTAGGACTCAGCTGTAAAATTAATCAGTTGAAGAAATCTTCTAGGTTCAAGAATGATTTTACGGCTGGGTGTGGTGGCTCACGCCTGTAATCCTAGCACTCTGAGAGGCTGAGGCGGGAGGATCGTTCAAGGTCAGGAGTTCAAGACCAGCCTGAGCAAGAGTGAGACCCCGTCTCTACTATAAATAGAAAGAAATTAATTGGCCAACTAAAGATATATAGAAAAAGTTAGCCGGGCATGGTGGCACGTGCCTGTAGTCCCAGCTACTCGGGAGGCTGAGGCAGAAGGATTGCCTGAGCCCAAGAGTTTGAGGTTGCTGTGATCTAGGCTGACGCCATGGCACTCTACTCCGGGCAAAGAGTGAGACTCTGTCTCAAAAAAAAAAAAGGAATGATTTTACATAGTCTATGTTTGTACATTTCCACTTTTGGCATTTGCCCTCTCCTTTGTCCCTCTCATCAAAGAAACCAGGAGGCCCTATCAAATTATAATTCGTAAATATCTCTTGGTTTATCTCCTCTACTGCTGCCTTAGTTTGGGTTCTGGTCATTTCTTACCTGGACTATTGTGTTAGGTCGAACCATATGAAATTGATAACATTTGACCATTTTTGACCAAAAAAAATGGCGATTTTATATGTTTCAACCTAAGAGTCATTTCTTAACTTATCTCCCTGCTTCAGGCTTGCCTCCCCCATGCTCTTATCATTGCTCCAATCACCCTGTACGACCCCACCAGGATATTCTTTCTGACAGGCAAATCTGATCATGTTTGCCTAGAATTCTTTGAAGTTTCCCCCACCACCTTCAAAATGAAACGGGAACTTCCCAGCCCAGCATTTGAGGGCTTTTGCGGCCTCATCCTCACCTACTCTCCAGAAGTACCTCTTGACCTAACCCCGTTTTTACCTAATCCTGCACCCATACAGAATGAAGCTTCATACTACCTCAAGCTTTTGCACATTCACCAGCTAACTTCTAGTTGTCCCCCAGGAACAGCAGAAGCTCCTCTTCATGAAGATTTTGCTGTTCCTATTCACCTTTCACCACCGCAACCCTGGGCTCCCTCTTTCTTGCCTTCGAACCCACCATGCCTCCCTCTCACAGCATGTAGCTCACAGTGCTGTAATTCTTGATCTGTTCATTCACCAAATGGTGAACTCCCTGAACAACACTAAGTTTTCACTTTATTTCCCTATGTCTTAGCACATGGCATATGACAGGTCTGGCTTATGACAATTACTCCAGAAAGACTTGTTGAATAAATGAATGGATGAGTGAACTGATGAATGAAGAATGAAACCTGATCCTGCATATAAGAATTTCCAAATCTATACAACAGGCAAGTTAGACATAAATAATTTGAGTTATAAAATGACTCATCTTTCAAAAATAATTTTCTATAGGAATTCTGTAAATAGCAAGCTATACTAGTGAATTGAAAAATCTTACTTGAATTTCAAAATTCAATTAATGGAAACTTGACTCCTTTAAAGTGGTGGCCTGGACACTTTGGTTTGGTTCAACCACCATTTGAGTATTATCTATTACATTCTAGAACAGTGAGGAGGATGAGACCTGCCCTTGAGAATCTTATAAATAGATACTGTTACTATAAGTGATAATAAAAATAATAGCCTACACCTAATTAACCTTGTTAAGTTAACCTAATTAACATTGTTACATATATTAGCTCATTTAAATTCTCAAAACAGCCCTAGAAGGCATTGTATCACTTAGGATGTTTTTAGCTACAGGTAAAAGAAATATCCCTCTGAGGTCTTTATTGTCTGGTAAGAAAAAGAAAGAAAAAATAAAAAAGAAACATCCAATTCAAACTGCCTTAAATACAACATCCAACTCAAACTGGCTTAAATGTGAGCCACTGCTTGTACCAAGTGAATTACTTATATTTTCTCAGAAACATTTAGCCATTTAGCCATGGGTATCAGGGCAGCTTCCTTACAGGGTCAGGGAAAGGTGGAACTTGAGCAGCTTTGTCAAGGGCTCACCTGCCAGGAAAGAGCAGTCCCATTGAATAACAAATGTTTCTCTGACGACCAACCTCAGGTATGCTAAGGGCTGGGGACACAGAGGAGATTAGGATGGCTCCAGGCTTGTCCCTTAGTCTGGGGTGTGTGTATGAGGCACTGAGAGGTAAACAGATAATGATGATGTGTCGAAGAGTCAGAAAAGATGTTACTGAGAGGGAGCGGTATTTGAACTCAGAAACTTTGTGGTCAGGATCTTTGTGGACATTTGATATCATTTCCTGTTTTTCCTGCCCAAATTACTCTGAATTTCTCTTGGGCAATTCAACCCTTCTCCAGTTCCCATTCACTGGTCCACTAATGGACCCACTATTTGGATCAGAAATTAGGGATATAACCTAATTAGAAGCAGCAAATCACAGCAAGACTTGCTGGGGCTTCTGAGAAAGGGAGTTTCTCCTTTTCACTCTGTGAGTTGTGACACATCTGGAACTGTTGCAGCCATTTTACCACCACAGTGGTGAGTTTGGAGCTGTGAGCCCCACTGTGTGGTACCTGAGAATACGCCAAGACTGTAGAAGACAGAGACAAGAGAGAAATTCTGAATCCCGGGTGTCATACGTTAGCTTCCAAATCAAGCTTTGCCTGTTCTCTATGATAATTTCCTTTGGAATTTTTTTCAGTCATATGAGCCAACAAACGCCTTTTATAGTGTTAAATAAAATTTATAGAAAGCCATTGGTGTGGACTGAGCTCCTGCACTATGCCTAACAGACCAGACCAGAATAGAGTCACTCTTGCTGAAGTTCCACGCCACCAGCCTAGACCCAGTTGTTTACCTGACCTTCCAAGAAATTAAGAGAGAGAAATAGCCAAATCCCCAAACCGGCCAGTTGTAGCAGGCATGATAAGGAAGTCCCCTCTGCTTTAACCTTTGCAAGGACTGTAACTTTGAAACAACCAATCTGCTTTTTGTTCTCTGTTTCTCCTTTCTTCAGCCCTTTTTTGCCTATAAAGCCAACCTCCTCCATTCAGCTCATCAGAGCTCTCATTCTACTTTATAGTGTCAAAAGATAAAAGTACAAGAAATTTAGTTTAAAGATTTCTCTGTTTCAAAATATCAAAGATATTCTTCACAAAAATAGAAAAAACAATCGTAAAATTCATATGGAATCACAAAAGACCCTGCATAGACAAAACAGTCCTGAGCAAAAAGAACAAATCTGGAGGCATCACATTACCTGACTTCAAAATATACTACAGAGCTATAGTAACCAAAATAGTATGGTACTGGCATAAAAACAGATACTAGACCAATGCAACAGAATATAGAAGCCAGAAATAAATGCATAACTATATAGCCAACTATTTTTTGACAAAGATGTCAAGAATATACATTGGAGGAAGGGGTAGTCTGTTCAATAAATGGTGCTGGGAAAACTGAATATCCATATGCAGAAGAATGAAACTAGACCCCTATCTCTCACCTTATACAAAAATCAAATCAAAATCAAGAGACGTAAATGTAAGACCTGAAACTACGAAACAACTGTTACTGAACCAAAACGGGGTCTGCTTGCCAGCAAAGCCAGACACTGGAGCCACGAGTTACAGAGGGAGAAAGAGGCATTTTTATTACATGGTGCCATGCAAGGAAAGGGCAGCTATTGGCATAAGCCCAAACTCCCAGAAGGCTAAAAGCAAAGGTTTTGAAAGGCAGGTGTACGCTCTAGGAAAGCAGAAGTCATAGGCAAAATTGTAAATCAATACATGGAGGTTATACATTGGCCTGGCCCCAAAAGGCAGGATATCCTGAAGTGGGGGCCTACGGTCATAGGGATTCAGGGATTTTTGGATTAGTGGAAAGGAATGTTAGGTATGACTCTCTCCAGGCCTCTCAGGGAGAAATTTAGAACAAACAATGGTGGTCCGAGTTCAATTCTTCAGTTCGCTCTTATTTGCATTTTTTATCTGGTGGGGGTTTCTGGGAAACAAGTTAAGATGCTATTTTTTTGTTTCCATAGGGAACCAAAACACTTCACGTTGCTTAGAGGGCCATTATTGTTACCATATTCCTGCTCATCAGGTTGCCCGTTCACTTTTCAAGGCTCCCTAGGTGCCCAGAACTTTCCCTGAAAGTATTCAGGGGGGAAGTTTATTTCCATGTTTGGGGTGGGGGTGTCCAGCAGGCCTAAGAGGTATCCCTGCTCTATCTCACTACTAGAAGAAAACATTGGGGAAATGCTTCAGAACATTGGTCTGGGAAAAGACTGTTTTGGGTAAGATCTCAAAAGTACAGGCAACAAAAGCAAAAATAGACAAATGAGATTATATCAAGCTAAAAGTCTTCTGCACAGCAAAGGAAACAATCAACAGAGTGAAAAAACAACCTACAGAGTAGAAGAAAATATTTGCAAACTATCTATCAGACAAAAAATTAAGAACCAGAATATATAAGAAACTCAAACAACTCAATAGCAAAAAAAAAAAAAAAAAATCTGATTTAAAAATGGGCAAATGATCTAGATAGACATTTCACAAAAGAAAATACATAAATGTTTAACAGGTATATCAAAAAATGTTCAACATCCCAAGTCATCAGGGAAATGCAAATCAAAACCACAAAAAGATATCATTTTACCCCGGTTAAAATGGCTATTATCAAAAAGACAAAAAATAACAAATGCTGGTGAGGATACAAAGAAAGGGCAACCCTTGTATACTCTTGGTGGGAGTGTAAATTAGTACAGCCATGATGGAAACAATAGGGAGGTTCTTCGAAAACTAAAACTAGATGTACCATGTGATCCAGCAATCCCACTGCTAGATATATATCCAAAAGAAAGGAAATTAGTATATTGAAGAGATTATCTGTACTCCCAGGTTTATTGCAGCATTATTCATAACAGCCAAGATATGGAATCAAGCTAAGTGTCCATAAACAAGTGAATGGAGAAAATGTGGTATACATACACAATGGAATATTATTGAGCTATAAAAAAGAATTAAATTCTGTCATTCACAGCAACATGGATGGAATTGGAGGACAATATGTTAAGTGAAATAAGCCAGGCACAGAGAGACAAATATCCCATGTTCTCATTCATATGGGGGAGCTGAAAATTGGCTCTCATGGAGGTGGAGAGTAGAGTGATGGCTGCCAGAGGCTGGGAAGGCTGGGGGAGAAAACAGAGGTCGGCTAAGGGTACAAAAATATAGTTAGATAGAATGTATAAGTTCTGATGTTTGATATCACAGTAGGGTGACTATAGTTAACAATAATTTATTGTATATCTCAAAATAGCTAAAGGAGAAGATTTAGGATGTCCCCAACACAAAAAATGATAAATGTTTGAGGTGATGAATATGCTAAATTCCCTGATTTGATCATTACACATTGTACACATGGCTCAAAACATCTCATTCTTTGGCCTGCAGCTCTCTTTTATGTTCAGTGCCAGCAATGGTAGGACTTGGACCTCTGTCTCTGTCTTCACATCTGGATCTCTGACTCTCCTACCTCCCTCTTTCACTGATAAGGAACCTTGTTACTACATTGGACCCACTCGGATAATCCAGGATAACCTCCCCATCTCAAAGTTGGCTCATTAGCAAGCTTAATTCCATTCTAAACCCTAGTCCCCCTTGCCATGTAATGTAACATTTTCACAGGTTCCAGGGATTAGGACGTGGACATCTTTGGAGAGGTGGGGGAATTATTCTGCCTACAGCAGAGGTCTATTCTGGTATAGACATGTATCTAGCACTCAGTGAGTCACTCCCATAGACTTTACGCATGGGTGAACAACATTTAACCCCACTTGGAGGGAATCAAAGGAGGTTTCTTAGAGAAAATGAATCCTGAGCTGAATCCATTTAAAAACAGTCTGCCATTTATTATCTGACATTGTCCAGATAGTTTGCATAAACTATTTGCAATTCTCACAATAACCTTGTAGATAAATGTTGTTATTAGCCTTGTTTTACAGATAAGAAAACTGAGATTCAGAGATGTGGAAAAATATAATCCCTCATTAGCACTCATTGGTTGGTGGAACTAGGAAAAGTCCATTTTGATGAGAGCGAAAGAAAAAAGGTCTAAAACGTGGGGCACTTGCAGGGAAGTTAGGCCCAGAAGAGGCCTTACATCGTGGTTTCCCAGATGGCCAGAGGACAGTGCCTGGGTATCAGGTGGGATATTTGGGGAGAGAGAAGAAGGGTGCAGAAATCTAAAAGGAACTTGGGATGATGTGAAAGCCATGTTCCATTTAATTTACAGATTTTATAAACATTTTTAAGATGTCAGAGCAAGAAGGAGAGATGAGAAAATATCTAGTTTAATGGCTTTATATATGGGCATAGGGCTTGCTGAAATTCCTACGGTGAATTATGCACTGACATAATGGCAGAGCAGGCATATGAAACCAGATTCTGGGCCTTGGTCCTACATCCTTTCTGGGGACGCAGGCCAATAGCCCTGGGTTGGATGACAAGCCAAATCCTTTTAGAGCCACTCCTCTGATCTTAGCTCTCTGAGGGCTCTTCCATGCTATTTTGCAGGCCAAGCCAAATGGTTTATGCCCAGAAAATAACAGGCGAAGTTCAGGAGTTACAGCTCGGGCTGCTGTTAGGCATCGTAGCCTCCGGGGGCAGCAGTATGCGGCACTGTCTCTTGAGGTGGTGTAAACAGAGACAATGGGCACCGCGTCTGGCCTGACACCAGCGGTTAATGAAACACGGAGGGAATAATGAGGGAGTGAAGCTCCCACTGTACCCTCTAGTATGGTAATAACAACAAATTATTTTTTACACTTAAGACACCCAAATGGCCCTTTCAAAGCAGCCATTCTACTAGGCCAGATATCTATTCCAAATGAGGCTGCCCCTGCTCAAAACATCGCAGTAACTTTTCTTTCAGAACGGCCTTCAGGGCTGGGGCTGGACCAGAAGATCAGCCCTGAGGATGAGCACTTGCTTTGGAGTCTGTTCGTCTAAAGCCTGTGAGGCTAAAATCTGGCTATCCCGGGTGCCTGGGGCCTGTCTCCCACAAACCTTCACTCTCCCCACCGATAAGGTGTATCATCCTAGTCCAAGCCCGGTCATCTCCACCCTGGACTATTGCAGCAGCCCCCTGCTAGTCTCAACACAACCACCGGAGGGACGCAGTTTAAGCGAAGCCAGCTCAAGCCACCCTCTGCTCAGAACTCTGCGCTGGCTCCAGCTCACTTGGTGTTACAGCCAAAGTCCTCACTGTGGTCTCCAAGGCCCGACATGCTCTGACTTTCTTCTTTGACCTCATCTCCTACATCCTCCATGATGGCTCTGCACTAGTCTCACTCCTTGCTGGTCCTTGAACTCCAAGCTCCATCTCTTCTTTAGGCCTTTGCTGGTCCCTCTGCCTGGAACACTCCCAGATGCCCGCAGGCTTGTCCCTTCACTTTCTCTGGTTTCGCTCCAATTGCCCAGCTCAGTGAGGTCTTCCCTGAGCACCCAGCATACACATTATCCTGCTTTATTCCTCTCCATAGCACTTATAATGACCTAACATGTTGTACATTTAACTCATTTGTTTGTTGTCTATCTCCTACTAGAATGTAGGCTCCACAAGGGTAGGAACCTGGTTGCTTTGTTCACTGCTACATCCCCTGCACCCAGAAGTGGCACATCATAGGTATTACACTTGCAGGCAAGGTATTACACTTGCAGGCAAGCTCAGAGAGAGACTTGTTTCTCTGAACCTCGGGTGGAGAACATCAGAGTCAGTGATACCTCTCTTGATTCTGGTCCTGTCCACCATTGTGACTTCAGTTAAGTGAGCACTTCCATTTACAAATTGGAAAGGTTTTTCTTTGTTGAGGGTGTGCCTATGGGTATTGGCTGCGCAGTGATGGTAGAAAATTATTTAAGCAGCAGCAAAAGCTGTGGCTCCTTAAATCCATGCAGCAGAGAGCCCCACAGCCTCAGGGAAGGCATCTCATTCCAGCCAGATGTCATGTAACCCCATGCTTTTGTTCTCTTAGTTTTAGGACCCAGAATACCTTTGTGTATTGTTAAAACAAGAAGTTTTGTCTCTGAAAATGTGATGACTTGGTCCTGACATTCAAAGAGAACTCTGGGAGATCAACATGGAGGGAGGGAACTGAAGTTTGGCTCTCGGGTCCCTTAGCTCGGAGCATGCCATATCCTTCTCCTATGTTCACCCTTTCCCTGCCCTTGCCACCACTCCATTTGGGTTTGGATTTGGATTACCCTTGGCCTCCTGGCTGGTACTCCATCTGTACCCCATGGCCCTGCTGGACTTCCAGAAGTACCAACTTTGATTGTAACTTTGATTTCCTGTTCAAAACCCCCAGTCCATACACAAAAGGCCAAAGTCCAAACTCACCAGCCTGATATTCGAGCCCTCTGATATCTGGCGCAGGGCCACCTGTTTCCATTCTTGTCAACACCTCACCTTTCTGGATCTTATGCATCACCTACCTAGCCTGAGACTATCTCACAGGTCCTAAGCGTCCTCACCTCCTGCTGTTCCACCCCTGCCTCTACTCATCTCCCATGCCAGATGCCACCTCCATCCTCTCTGGCTGGGCAAACCCACCCCTCCATCACCCTGCACCCTTGTTTGCCCTGAAGTCTTCCCAATCTTCTCAACGTAGATGACATCGTTATCTGAGCCTTCCTGACAGTTTTCCCTTTCAGACCAGGCACTTATGAGTAGAAGGGAGGCTGGGTTGGAATGCTTTGGCAGGGCTACTGAGGACCCTTCTGCACCACTGCTTCACCCCAGCCCCATCTCTGGAGCCCTCCCCCAACCTGCTGGCCTTTGACTTTTCAGAGCGCTACCCTACACCTTCTGTCAGCTCCTGTGTCAAAGATTGTGACCTGTTCTTGGTTTTGCCTGCGTGGCCCCATCCCTTCAGTGGGGTGCAATCCTTCATGATGTGAGCATCTATCTCAGAACTGGGGATGTCTGTAGTGTTGAACATTTTCTATTATCCATATATCTCAGCCCCAAACACAATACTACTTCTGTATTTGGCACTCAGCTGAAGAAGCTGCTGTCTGACCCAGACTGGAGGAAAAGCTGGCTGTATTGATCTCACTGAAAGATAATGTTATCATGCAATATTTATGGTATGTAGGTATCCTAGAGGATTTTCAAGGATCGTTTTGACTAAATGGGATTTTCACTTTAAGTGCTGACTTTAGAACCTACCCCTGTATAAGATGAGACTCTGCCATGGATACTGTGTGAGATCATTAGGGATTATGACTCCATGTGGATGAATAGCTGCTCTGCATAGGTAGCGACCTTTGCAAACTGTCTCCCAAGCCCACTGCGGAGCCTTCAAACCAGATCTGACGACTGGGAGGAAGCCGGGAGCTGGCTTCCGGATGCACCAGTGTTCTGACCTCTTTTTTGAAATGGCTGAAACCTGGAGAGAGGAAGCGACTCACCAGAGAGGGTGAAGGGGAAGTGGGCAGGCACGACCCAGCTTCCTGGTGATTCCTGGGGCAGAACTCTTTTCTGAGCCTCACCTTGGAATGAATAAGAGAGAACACAGGATTGGGAGAGTTCATGTTCCCTATGGGAAGCATCAAACTGTCCTAACTTGATGGGTTGTTTCAGTTCAGCCCCAAATCATATACCTTAGGAACAGTCTTAAGCCAATGTGTGTTCCTGCAACAGGTCCTAATGGGCCTCCTGTTGACTTTTTAATGGATAGACTCTCCCAGTAACTCTTGCCCCTTAGATATAGCTTATACTAGGAAAACTGCCAATGTAAGAATGGCCCTGAAGATGTTTGCAGGATTATGTGGCAACTCAAGGGTTACATTTCCGTGGAATATTCTGAGAATCCTTACATTCTCTTACTCTTCTAGGAAATACCAAAGGTTTTGTGCAGTTTTTGTGTTGCAGAGAAATATAAGTGTTTGTTGACTGAATGCCAACGAGTTGGAAACAATAGGACTAACATTTATTAAACACTTACTCTGTGCCAGGCACTTTCAACTCTTCATTCTTTACAAAACCTATTAAAACAGGCATTATGTGACCCATGTTGCTTAAGAGGAACTGAAGCTCAGAGGGTAAGTGACTTGCCCATGGCCACCCAGATAATATGGGGTAGAAAGAGGATTTGAACCCAGGTCAGCCTAACTCAGAGGCAGTTTTCCAAATCCCATAATGTCTTCCTCTTAGGGAAACATCATGGATCCCTGGACACTGAGTGTCTGTGGCCTAGTCTCTCAACAAATGCAAGAATTCCTTCCCTAGAATCTCTGTCAGAAGTTCAGAGGGATACAGTGAGGCAGGTAGACAGAGCACTGAGACAGATGTTTGTACAAATGGATTTTATCTCCAACCAGTTGTGATGTTGGTTCTTACTTGGTCAACCGCAGTCCATCTGTCTGCAAAGACTGAACCTGTCTACTCTCTAACATCTCTCCAAGCACTAGAAGTCAGTGATTCTGTAATAAAAACTGTGGACCAACTCACCTTTCTGAACGGCAGGGGCTGCACCAATCCAGCATTATAAACTTGTTTTTGTTACAGTTAACGAGTAGATTCAGATGTCTACAAAGCAAGAACCCTGACCAACTCAGGTTCTGTCTGGCAACAGGGCTCACTGCCTCCACAAGGTGCCTACTCCAGTGTGTGACGGTCTGCCTGTGAAAGACGTTTTCTTGTATGTTGAGCTGAAACTATGCTCACCTGGTTCTCCCCTGTCCCAGCTTTGCTTTCTGGGACCAAACAGAATGAGTCAACTGCTGTTTCCATTTAACTGCCCTTCAGAGATCCGAGGATGGTGATGGTGATGTTTCCCAAACTGCGCTCAGCAGCACCGAAAGCCCCTGCTTCCAGACGAAAAACTGTTGAGCCGAGCCAAGCAGCAAGGAAAAGGCAGAGAGAGTCTGGCATTGCAGAGGTGGCAGGGGCAACTATTCCTTGTCTCCTACTGACAGAAGATTATATTCATGGTGTCCTAGCAAAGGTGAAAACCACTGCCAATCTGCACTTCCCAGGCTGCTGAGAGGCTGTAGAAAACAATTAATTCAAAATTGATTATATTCAGTGTGCTAAATTGGTCACCAGGGGGAGTCTAGATATAACAGGGTATAATATGATCTTTGGCTAGAACCGTCATTATGACAATTTGTATTTGGAGAGCTTTTTCCTCCTTTCATCTAAAGGGTTCCCAGCACCTTGCCACCACCTGCCTCATTAATGAACACAGTTCCTCACTGAGCTAGGCAGGTGCCCAGCCTCATTATCCCACTTTTTAAAGAAGGGCATGTAGAGGTCAAGTGACTTTTTCCCTCATCTTGTTAATTAAAACCTTCTGTAGCTGTTTTTTGCAAATTCATGGGCTCCTTAAAAGCTTTGTCAGTGATTTCAAAAGCCTATTTCACTTACTGACTGCTTTGACACTCCCATTAAGAAGAGGAGTCAAGAATGAAATGAAAAAGGGCAATTTTGTCCTCAGTTTCATTATGTATGAATGTCAAAGAATTTGATAAAAAAAAAAATTAACTGCCTCTAGAGGCAGGATTTAGTCATTCACAATACTTCTTGGTTTCCTATTTTGGAAAGTAAATATTATGGACTATACAAAGTCTGAGATCTTGACTCCAAGAAACTACATTCTGGTTGGGAAGGGCTGTGGGTGGGCCGGAGGGGGATGAAGCCATTTCTGGCTGGGGTGATGTGGAAATGTTTTGCAAAGAGATGGCAAAGGACAGAAAAACAAAGCAAAGCCAGCAGCAGGCCTTCATTCCCTGCTGTGGGCACCATGAGGATCTGGCCAAGGAGTGCAGGATGCCCTGGTCCTTCTCTGCTCCCCAGCCTTCTCAAGATTCTGGTGCAGCCCACTGTCTTTCCAGCAAATTCCATTTTAGCTGAAGCCAGGCTGAGTCTCTGGCTGAGAAAGAGTGCTTTCCAGGCAGCACCAGCAAGTGGACAGAGTCTTGGAGGAGGGAAAGACCAGGCCTTTCAGGTGGTTGGATACAGCAGAAAATTTGCAATGGAAAGGTATGAACCCCAAAATTGTCTTTTTTTTTTTTAAGAGACAAGGTGGTCCAGGCTGCAGTGCAGTGATGTGATCATAGCTCACAGCAACCTCGAACTCCTGGGCTCAAGTGATCCTTCTACCTCAGCCTCCCAAGTAGCTGGGACTACAGATGCTACCACATTTGGCTACTTTTTAAAATTTTTTGTAGAGATGGAGTCTTGCTATGTTGCCCAAGCTAGTCTTGAACTCCTGGCCTCAAGGAATCTTTCTACCTCGGCCTCCCAAAGTGCTGAGATTACAGGTGTGAGCCACTGCACACGGCCTATTTCACTGTTTAATATTAGAAGTGCTTTGGGTCTTTTTTTAGAAGTTTGGTGATATTTTTGTGATCAGAAATATACCATAGGAACTGATAAAGCCTTGTTTATGTCTACTAGCCTGTGGTAAAATTGGTTTCCTTATACATCATTTCACTAGAAGTCATAGTGTCATGGTTCAGTCCATGGCTGGACTTTGAAGTGTTGCCCCAGTTCTTGGGCTCCTGGCTTGGAGGAATCCCAAGCCTTGCCTCACACGACAGAGAGATGACAGACACTGAGCAGGTATGCGTGAAGAATTTATTGAGAGTAAAGTTTAAGGGTGCAAAGCGAAAGTACGTTTCCCAAGGGGAAATGGGTCTGTCTCTGTGAGTGGAGAAGACTCTGGCGACTTCTGTGTTTTTCTTTTTATATGCTTTATGTTTAGGGAAATGTTAGTTATAATTATTCATGACTATATGTCACTATTTTGGGTACTGAATTTTTTCCAGGTAGGGGCATGACTTAAATGTTATGTTCTAGTCATTTTTCTAGTATATGTATGATGGGCAAAGTTCCATAACCATTCTCTGACTGGTGGTCAGTGTTCCGTGGCCCTAATTATCCCGTTCTATAAGACTGAAATAACCGTTCCCTCTTTTTATTTTTCTGCAACCATTTCCTCCTTATTGTTTTTCTACCCCTAACATTCCATTACCCCTCACTTGTTTTTCGGTCACTGACAACAGGTTATAAGAACCTATCAATGACATAAGTGAGGACTTACTGTATTTTAAAATAAAAGTCCTTTTTAAAAAGTGCATTGCCATTAATATGACTAGTAGAGACAGTATCTGAATCCCGTCTCTCATAAAGTGTGTGGCTGGGGGAGTCCCTGCAGTCGGGGGAGTGAAGGAGCCCACGGCCAGAGGAGTGAAGTAAGAGAGGGCACTGGCAAGGGTGAGAGCTTGTCAGGGCAGAGGTGAAATTCAGGACCCTAAGGCAAAGATTAAGTTCACTCTGTGTACCAGGCATTCAGAACATGGGAGGGGGAAGGAAGGGAGGAAAAGAGGAAGGGAGGAAAAAAAGGGAGAGAGGAAGGAAGAAAAGTAGGAAGGAGGAAAGGAAGAATGGAGGGGCAGAACAGGTGAGAATGTGAGAAATTGCCTCCTGGGTCTGTTATTGTCTGAAGTTTGCTCTTAGAAGCTGCTGGGGTGTGATAAGCTGCTAGGGTGTGACATGGTGGTGTGTTGGCTCCAACTAAAATGAGCCAGAGGAGAGGTGAAGGGACAAAGATAGTGTCTTAGTCCTTTGGGGCTGTTATAACAAAATACCATGAACTAGGT
Source organism: Cheirogaleus medius (assembly GCA_008086735.1). Lineage (NCBI taxonomy): Eukaryota > Metazoa > Chordata > Mammalia > Primates > Cheirogaleidae > Cheirogaleus > Cheirogaleus medius. Next base: position 2,567,600 of record VBSM01001118.1, read on the forward strand.
GGCTTAAACAACAGAACTTTATTTCTCACAGTTTTGTAGGCTGGGAAGTCCAAGATCCAGGTGTCGGCATATCCAGTGTCTGGTGACAGCCCCCTTTCTGTTCATGGATGGCACCTTTGTGCTGTGTCCTCACATGGTGCAAGGGGCAAGGCAGCTCTCTGGGGCTTCTTTTAAAAGGGCACTAATCCCATTTATGAGGGCCCTGCCCTCATGATCTGATCACCTCCCAAAGGCCCCATCTCCTATGCCCTCACATTGGTGATTAGGTTTCAACTCATGGCTTTGAGGGTGACACAAACAGCGTAGCAGATAGGAAGAGCAATAAATGGATAAATGGCTGCTTGCTGGCCATGCACTAGACACTGAGCCAGGCTACGTGTGGATTTCATTTCACCCTCACATGAACACTTCATGGCAGGTGGTATCATCTTCAGTCTACAGATGGGGAAAAGAAACTCAAAGAAGCAGAGTGGTTAGCAGGTGGTAGAGGTGGGACAAACGGATAGGACTGTTGGCTCCAAACCTGTGCCCTGGCTCTACCCCCACCCGCACTCCCAACTCCTCCTCAACTCTAGGGGCACAGACTGTTTCCCCTCAAGGCACTAAAAATGCTTCACATCACCTCACCTGCATCCCCAACCTCTGCACTGCCCTCCTGGCCACAGCTGACTGGATCGGGCTGGTCAATGCTCCTGAGGCCCAGAAATCCACAACTGACCACCACTGGCATGTATATTACTGATTTTTATGAATCTTGCCAATGCCTTCCACAGAGATTGTACTACTGATACTCCCACGACCCTACGCCCTCTGATAGCCACCTGTTATCGGGATTGTTTATCTTGTCAATCTCAAGGTAGGATTTTAACTATCAGCTTTACTGAGGTGTGATTTACATACCCAGGGGAGTTTTGATTCACATTTCCCTCTTTAACAAAGGAGGCTATACATCTTGTCATATGCTTAAATCAGCAGTGGGGAACCTTTTCATGTTGGAAGGCCACATTAATTTAGCTGTAATCAAATA
>VBSM01001118.1:2568726-2584112 GCA_008086735.1 Cheirogaleus medius
CAAACAGAAACACAGTGCACCACTGTCAAAAGCTGATAACAGACTGGCGTACTCAACCTCCATCAACTCTGGCCAACCAGCCTGGGTGGTGGCGGCGCCAGTCAGGCGGGGGAGTTAGAATCATGAGTGTAGCAGCTGTCAGTTTAGCCCTATGGCTTACTAATGTTCTAATTGTCCCGGCCAATCTAGGAGGAGTATTTCACTGAAACTTATTTTATTCTTTGGTATTTTAAATACGTTCATTTAAAAAATAAAATAAAAATATAAAAGATGAACAAAAATGTACTAATAAAAATAAGAGGATTTGTTCTGTAAAATTTGGATTCAGTCAAAAGGCTACACTTAAGGACCTAGAAGGCCACATGTAGCCTTAAAGCTACAGATTCCTCACCCCTAGCTTAAATGATGAGAAGAATTTTATGGTCCCTCAAATAGGAATACTGTCCTGCTCTGTACCTTAGCACAAATTCCCAGTTCATACTAGGCAGTAATACTCCCTTTTTATCTTTATTAAGGCCCCAGCTATTGTCTTTACTGGTTTTAAGCCCAAGATGGTATGAGCTTCATGCATCCTGTTTGATGCTCACAACAATTCTATGAGATGATTATTATTATCTCAATTCTAAGGATGAGGAAGCAGAGGAGAGAGACAATGAGCTAGGGGCCGTGCTGGGTTTACACCCAGTTGGTTTGAGCCCGTAGCCCATGATCTTCTGACTTCCTCCCTCTGACCTGTTGGATTCCAATCAGGAATCTAGGACTCAGACAACCAGGACTCGCATCCCAGCTGTGGTCAGTTGCTGTGAGACACTGAGAAACCCCCTTTCCCATCTCTGGTCTCCGTGCAGTGAGTGGATAGAGTTGCCAACTGCCGTGCGCTGGGGGGAAGAGCAGGGCAGGAAAATGATTCCAGACTGTCGAACCCCAGTCTCTCCATTGCTCATCAGTGTGAATGAGCAGCGAAGCAAAGAAAAGCAAAACTCCCATTCCCCAAAACAGGCGGCAGCGCTTCTCCACACTTCCATTCAGTCCTGAACGCTGGGGAAGTGGGGGAGGGAGGGCTATACCTGAAGCATTTATCCACCATATGCAAGGCAGGCCAGCCTCATCAAGAGGCTTTCCTTCTCCTAGGAGCAAATTGCAAAGGCAGGTGGAACTAGTTATCCTTGTTGAGAGAAACAAGGCACAGGAACTTGCCCAGAGGCCCTGACAGATGATGAGAATGAAAACCAGATTTCGCAGGGGTAGGGGAGTAAGTAAATGAGAGTTCCCATTTAGCTTTAGAATCTGGGGTACACATTTTAAAGGAGGGGGGAATGAGACATGCACAGTCAAGCGACTTGCTTAAGGTTGCAGATGCTTTAAGACTTGAACACAAGTCTTTTGACTTCTAGTGTGGTGCTCACCATCGCCCCACACCCCTGGCAAGCAGCCAATGTGCTTTATGCAACTACCCACATTGCAGGGAGACCTGGGAAGGCCCACACTGCCCGGGAGGAGGCAGTGGACTGGATTTAAGTCTTGATGACACTAGTGGGATACATCCGTTGGGCTTCATAATTTAATTGGACTGTTATTATTTGCACATTGATGATGCTGTTGAATTCATTACCTTGGATGTTTGACTAAAATGATTGTGTTTTGCTTCACAATTTGTTGGAATCTGCAGAGAGAAAACTTTACTATAAAAGGATAAATGAAAAATTCCAAATGTGTGGGTTCAGCCTGGGAACACATAGATTTTTTACCCAAAGCTTATAAAACATCTCTATCCTTTTAAGCCCCTCTCAGCTGTCACAGCACATGAACTTGATTTCCTTAGGGAAGCTCAGAGGCTGGCAGTGTCTCAAATGTGGTGCTCCACGTCCATCACAGTTCTGGCTGTGTTCTGTCATGGAACGGGGCAGGCAAGCTGTGCTGGGGCAAGTCTGGTGGTGCTGAGAAGTGGGGGAGGCAGAGGGAGGAAAAACTGGCCCACACATTGCTGAACATTGCCTCAGCTGCCTTTTGTTATTACTGTCTGTGCCTTAGGTTGTCAGCCCCTGGAAATAAAAGGATGCAGGCTTTTACTGCAGCTCTGAACCAGGAGGCCGAGCACCAAGGCTTTGGAGTCCAAATAAACTGGGCTTAAGTCCTAGCGTTGCTTATCAGCTGTTGGGCAAGTCACTTCACTTCTCTGACTCTCGGTTTGTTCATCAGTAAAGTACGAACAATATTAATAAGTACATTATAGGGCTGTTGAGAGGCTTAAATGGGATAACACACGTAGACTGGTTAGCACATTATAAGGACTTAGTAAATGGTAGTGAATATGATTATGCATGTTTCATCAAATCTGCGATGTTATCATTTGCAAGAGGCACCATTATTTTGTGTACCGCTTAGACAAAAACATTGTCAATTAAACTATGGCACAAGGCTTTCTTAAGTAGAATTTTTGTCACGTACAGTACTTATGAAAGAGCTCTCAGACTTAGTTGGACATCAATGTTTGATAATATCACTTTTATACACACATAAGAAAGAAAATGTAAGAAAAATGAATTCACTTCAGAAGAGTGCAACTCATTTGAATCACTTTTTGATTCAGCATCATTCATGAGCATATTTGCCACAGTGTGAGTGATGGACCATTTTTTAAAAGGCATCTTCCCTACTATCACTAGGTTTTCCTTTCGAGCCACTAATACCTGTCCCCAAGGTTTTATGCATGTGTGCAGACAGTGACAGCTATCTGATGGCCATATTAGCTAATCATGGTTGTAAGATGCATCCTTAGTTCAGAGATGTCAAAATGTGAAAGTGTCAAAGTGTGCATTTTAGAATAATAAAACATGACATTATAGATGTGTTAAAATCATTTGTAAAGTGTGTTGCGAGACATTTGTAACTAGTAATAATTAAAGTTTTGAAGTTTGTGAGTGGCTTACTTAAAAAATTAGGGTATTCATTACCATAGCCATGACTCTTCATGGCAAAGTTACTATTACTATTATTACTGTTACACTTGCATAACATTGTCTAAATGCCATTCATTGACATAAACACTTTACACAAATTATTATTATTATTTTTTAGACAGAAGTGTCACTCTGTTCCCCAGGCTAGAGTGCCGTGGCATCAGCCTAGCTCACAGCAACTTCAAACTCCTGGGCTCAAGCGATCCTTCTGCCTCGGCCTCCCAAGTAGCTGGGACTACAGGCATGCGCCACCATGCTCGGCTAATTTTTTCTATATTTTCAGTTGGCCAAATAATTTTTTTCTATTTTTGGAAGAGATAGGGTCTCGCTCTTGCTCAGGCTGGTTTCCAACACCTGACCTTGAGCTATCCTCCCGCCTCGGCCTCCCAGAGTGCTAGGATTACAGGCGTGAGCCACCACGCCCGGCCTTACACAAATTATTAACACATTTAATTCTCACAACAACCATATGAGGTGGATACAATTATTATACTCATTTTACAGACGAGGAAGCTGAAGCACAGAGAGGTGAAATAACTTGCCTGAGACCACACACCTACTTTGTTTCTAGAGTCTTGGTCTGAACTACTACACCAGGGTTTCTCAGTCTTAGCACTAATGAACCTTGGCCCACTACCGGCCAGATGAGTCTTCGTTGTAGGGGCTGTCCTGTGCATTGTAGGATGTTTAGCAACATTCCCTGACTTGTACCCGCTAGGTGCCAGGAGCGCCTGTTACTCGGGTGTAGAAACCAAGAATGTCTCTAGATATTGCCACCTGTCCCCTGGGGGAAAATCCCTCCAGTTGAGAACCATTGAATTATACTGGACCCACTTGGGCAGCCCCTGTGGAAGCCACATCCTAGGCCCAGCTGCTGAGTGTTTCATTCAAGCCCAGAGATGATGGGAAGAACCCAAGGCCCTGGCCATGTGGCTGCTCAGCCCCAGGAGAACCACAGAGGCCTGCAGAGAGGTAGCTGCTGTGGCAGTGGCTGGGGGTTCAGGAGACAGGTGAGGCTGAGAGAGTCTGGGAGATGCATCAGCTGTGTCAACACGATAGCCTCAGCGAGAAGGTAAAGTCCCCTTTGTCCTTCAGACCCATCCCAGTCCTCTTTTTCCCCTTCTCAGCGACAATCGCTATCATGAATATAGTATATATCCTTTCAATCTGTCTCTTATGCTTATAATTAATAAATGCATAGAACTGCTTTTTCTATCTGAAAACTTCTACAAATAGGATTTTAATTTTGTATTATACAGTAACTTTCTTTTTTCACTCAACAGTATATTTTGAGATCTCTCCATAATGATATATACATATATTGCTTTAATTCATTTTATTTAACTGCTGTGAAATATTCCATTGTACGATTATACCATATTTTACTTAGCCATTTTTCTATTGGCGGACATCTGAGTTGTTTCCAGTTTTGTAGGATTGCCAACATCCTGCAGTTAACTTCCTTAGATATGTTTGCTTGTACACACACTGAACTTCTCCTGGGCATATACTAAAAGATAGAATTGTAGGCTTGTAGGGAATATAATTGAAATTAAATGTTCCATTTCATCAGACGCTGCCAAATTGTTCTCTGTTGGTTCTATATCAATGTATACTTTCACCAACAATGTATAAAAGTTCGCCTTTTCTATACCCTTACAAAACTTGATATTCTTTAACATTTTTGCCAATGAGAGTGAGTCTCTTCCTAATGTGGGTGAGTCAGACATGTGAATAAACATCGCCCATCACGCGTGTCTCAGAAAGGAAAAGGTTGAGAGTCATTCGGTCTGTGAGAACGGTCATGTTTGACCACAAACATACGGAGGTTTAGAAGTGGTGAATTGCTGAACTCCTCCTCCTAGTAATTCACCTTAGCCAGTAAAACACAAACTGCTCTTAAAACAGAGCGGTCATCTAATTAACTGCTGCGATGAAACGACTTCCCAGTGAATTTCATGAATGTGATCTGAAGTTTGCCCAGTGGGCCCCTGTGGATGATCCTCGGCGATGCGATAACAAGGAACCGGGAGGTCTGCGCGCCGGTCCACAAGGCTCTGCATGTGGCAGGTATGAAAGGAGAGGCCTTGAACAGCAGCTCTAGTACTTCCCCCTCCCCGTGCTTGACCAAGAATGGGTAGGGCAGGTGGGGGATGGTCTGCATCTCTGTCCATCAGGGTAGAGGCTAGGATTGGCCTCACGAGGCTGCTTCACAAGGCGAGGACTGCCTTTTTCAGTCCTTCTGTACTGGATATCCAGGCCTTTCAAACTGCCTGCTCACCTGCTCCCACCTGGTTCATGTACCTCCTTACCTCAGAGCCACAGTTTTTAGGGTGTTATGAAAACACAGCAGGAAGCCCAGGAATCAGATCGGGGTTCTACTTCTACCCTACCACCCAGCATGCTGGCAACTGTATCTGTGCGACAGGGACAATTCCTTCCCCCGGGATCTCTGGGGGTTACTGTGAGGAGCAGCACACGTCAGGACTCGGAAGGTCATGAAAGCCTGGCAAGTACCAGTGGTAACAGGTTAAGTGGGAAGCAGTGTGGTTTAGTGGGGGGCCTCCAGTTTGGCTGTTCAGTGGCCTACTTGTCACCACTCAGTCAGCCAAGTAACTCCAGGAAGTCTCCTCCTCTCTCTGGGCCTCTGTTTCCCCATCTATGAAATTAGAGCATTGCACTAGATTAGTACTTCCAAAACTGTACTCCACAGAACTCGCAAGATATTCCATGAAAGGCCGGGTGCAGTGGCTCATGTCTGTAATACCAGTACTTTGGGAGGCTGACGTGGGAGGATCGCTTGAGACCAGGAGTTCAAGACCAGCCTGGGCAATATAGCCAGACTCCCTCTACAAAAAATAAAAATATTAGCCATGTGTGGTAGCACATGCTGAGGTGGGAGGATTGCTTGAGCCCAGAAGTTTGAAGCTTTGGTGAGCTATGATCATGCCACTGTACTCTAGCCTGGACAACAAAGTGAGACCCCCAACTCTAAAAAAAAGTTTTTTTAATTAAAAAAAAAGATATTCCAGAAAAAAGAAGTTCCATTATCTACTTAATCTGGAAAACACTGAATGTGATACCTACCCTGAAAAATCACACTGAAAGGCAGCATTTAGAGGTCCTCAACTGCCCCAGAGGTGTTACAGATGTGGCTGCCGTGTTGCATTTGTGTCATTGGGTGGCAGAGAGAAGAGAGGCTGTGTCTACATTCAGGGTTCTGACCCATGAACGTTTGAATGATTAATAGTCTGACACCTGATACACACAAAAGGTTCTGAGACATCTCACAAGAAAGAAAGTTAATGTTTCCAAAACATCTTTAGCTTTGGAGCCCTTTTCCTGTTGAACGATGATACAACATTTTAGCCTCTCTGAAGTCAGGAATGTGTCTTACAATTGATGTATCTTAGAGTCTTTGAAATATGGTTTAATAATAGCTAACTATGTTGGGCATCAACAAAAATGCAGATAGTCACTAAGTATTTAATTTAATAAGTTAATACTTATCTAATTTAATATTTTATTCAATATTCTCAATCATCTTGTAAATTAGGGACTATTATTATTCCCACTTTGCAAATGAGAAAACTGAATCATAGAATGTTTAAAAAAGTCCCTGGGGATCATGTGGCTGATAAATAGTGAAGCCAGCACTTACGCCCTGATGCGGCTGAACTCTCAAACATAGTTTACACTGGTCTCTCAGGTCCCTTTGGAATCCAATCTGTGATTCAGTGTCCATGAAAGACATAAGGCCTGGTCCTCAAAGGCCTTGAAACACCATGTTCCATTAGAAAGAGCGAAGCATAAATGAGCAGAACCTTTCTAGCGCGGTGATCAGAAGACATGACGGTGGGCTGCAGAGTGCACCCAGGCTAGTGTGAGGAGCTGCAGGGGAGTGGGGAGGGCGTTGGCAGTGAGAGAGATGTGTCAAACAGACATGGGAGCAGAGGGACCACCAGGATCTGGTCTTCCAGCAAGGGCTTCTATAAAGTGGCTTTGCAGGGCAGAGGGGTGACCAAGCCCCTGACCCACTTAATAATAAGGATCACACCCCAGACTTGGATCCTGCTCTGAACTTTGCAAACCCTTCATTACCCTGGCAGTCTTGCGATATAGGAGTGCAGAATTATTACCCTCACCCAGGTAAGGATGCTGAGGCCCCGGGGAAGTGAAACCTGGAAATGCCTTCCTGTAGCTGTTTCTCACTTCGTTTGCACAGGCCGTCTGTTCTGCAGACCCTACAACGTGCAGGGAAAAACAGACAGTGCTTCCCTTGGAATGGCTGATTTCTAGGCCAATCTGTTTCTCATGATGGCAATTACAAAGGCGCACACTTTTTTTCCTTTTCTCTCTCTCTATCACTCCCTTGTGTCCCTCTATAACCTGGTGGTCCCTGCTGGGTTCCTAACATCCTGCTCCCCAGAGAGGATCTGAAACTCATTCCTGTTGGGGTGTCTGCGTGAGATCAGCTGTGCCCCTCATACAAGAGGGACTTGCAGCATTGCAGGGAGAAAGCACTTATGACAGGGCACACTTCTCCCACTGTAATGTGCAAGCCAGTTCTGGGGGTCTTGCTAAAAATGCTGAGACTGGTTTCGTGAGCCTGGACAGGGCCTGAGATTCTCGTATCACACAAACTCCCAAATGATGCTGGAACTGCTGGTCCAGGGACCACACTATGAGGAACAAGGCACAGAGGTTTGGTGGCGAACCTGCAGTCTGGATGTCTGGACTCTTCCTCAGTTCCACCTTTCTATCTAGCTCACTTTGGGGAAGCAACTTAACTTCTTTTCTCAGTTTCTCCATCTGTAAATTCATAAACGCTTATCAGTATTTAGTAAATTCCCAAATATTAGTGAATACCTAAAATACTAATACCTTCCTAGAATTGTTGAAAGGACTAAATGAAAAAAATGCATACAAGGTACTTAGCTCATAGAGCCTGGCACGTAGTAAACCCGCACTAAATATTAATCAGCAGCTATTAGTAAGGGGAATGGAAAGACTAGTGTGATAGAATCACAAGCACCAGGGCCAGCAGGGAGGTGGGGAAGGAAGAGACTCTTTCTGACGTGGTGACCGTAAAGCCATCTCGTTGGGCACCGGAGCCTTGGAGGCTCCTCTCCGGGTCCATCGGCGCTGCCTGCCGGTCCCCTGGAGGGAATGAGAACCCCGCGTCATTCTGAGCAGCCACTACAGGTCCAGCCTCCCGTCGCAGGAGCTTTGTCTGCTCAGGGTGTTTCTGCGGGCTTTTCCTTGCTTGCAGCCATCCCCTGCTGCTGCTGTGACGTCATCGCCACGCGTCACGGAGGGCGGAGCCTGCCTGCAACGCAGGGCGCCAGCGTCTCCTGGGGAACACGAATAGCACCGTCGGGCTGTGGCTTGTTGCCTTTGCGATCTGCTTTCTGCACGTCTACGTCGGGCACGTTTGCAGGCTCAGTGAAGTCATTATTTTTCTTGGTGACATTTTCTGGGAGCAGTCTGGATTTGTGAAGAGCTGAGTACAGCCCTTGCCTATGAATGAAATTATGTGGCCTATTTCCCCATTGTCTTCTGTGTCTATTTGTCCCTGGCCTTAGACACAGATCCATCCACACTCAGACCAAAGAATCCCAGCTCCGGTGTAGCCCTTGTCAAACTGTAAGGTACATGGGAACCTTCTGGGGTCTTGTTAAAGTATAGATTCAGTGGGTCTGGGGCCAGGCCTGAGATTCTGCCTTTCTTAATAATCTGATAGTGCTGGTCCACGGACCAGCCACACTTTGAATAGCCAAGTGGTGCTCAAACTTTACCATGCATCGGAATTACCGGCAGGCCCTTAAAACAGAGTTTCTGAGGCTTAGGATTGGGCCCAATAATTTGCATTTCTAAGATATTATCAGGTGATACAATGTTGCTGATTCCAGGACTACACTTTGAGTACCATTGTTTTATTTTCCCAAACTTTCCTTTACCTTTATTATCATTATTATTATTATTTAGAGACAGAATCTCACTATGTTGCACAGGCTGGCCTCAAACTCCTGGCCTCAAGCAATCCTCCTGCCTCAGCCTCCCCAGTAGCTGAGACTACAGGCGTGAGCCGCCATCCCCGGCATTACCTTTATTATTATTCCTTGAGTTCTGTGACTTTTCCTTGAGTTCTGCACTCCTAACCACTTGCCACAATTCATTCCTGCTGAGTACCTCTACTCTGTCATACTTATAGCTGGCAATGCCCAACTTGGCCAATGTCTTGAACTGGTTGCCCTGACTGCCTCACACTCTGCAGCTTGCTAGCCTCACTTGATCTCTACCAGAAGGGCGAGAAGCAATGCTTGCTAGCCTCGTTTTCCCACCTACAGCCTCTCCTGGTCCTTTCCGCCTGATCCCTAATGTGGCCTCTCCAGTCTTGGTCTTTGTATCACTGCTCTGCCAACCCCAGACTCCCTGCCCTGGCTGTCCCGGGCAAGTCATCCGGTCCTGCCTGAATCCTGGCTCCCTTCCCTGGGTTGCCCCTCTTTCCTCGGCTCCTCTAGGAGAACCAGGCAGCTGGCAGAGGCCTGGCATGTGAGGCTATGCCCAAGGGAAGCAGAAATCATGGAGCTAATTAAACCAACGTGGACACAAGGCCCTGGAATTCAGGAGCCAGCTCTCTCCCATCCCCTCCAACAGAGCCTTGCGGAAGTTGCATTGAGTTAATTTGACGCTGTGGACTGAGGCAGTTAACGAGGTGGTTGTGTAATGCTTTGTTAACAGGACTGGCTTCCGGCTCGGCCCAAGACCAGGCTGGACTCCGGCAGGCTCCCGCGGCCCCAGCTCTGTCTGCTCCGTGGAGTCTCACCCTGGCCATTGCCCTCTAGGTGCCCAGGGCTGGTATGTTGTTGCCAACTACCCCAAACTCCTCTGCCTTCCGTGAGGAACCCAGGGACAATTTCTCTGACCTTTCCCTGCAAGCCTCATTGCTGTGAAACTTTCCATCTCACAAGCTGGCCTGTTCTGCCTGGAGAATCTGTGTTTATAGTCAGAGCAGAAAAGAGCAGGCTTTGCAGGGCCCTGCGTGCGGCAATTAAATGGCAGCCTGAGGGCTGGCGGCCATACCTCTGTGGCTAGGAATCTTTGGCCTCAAAGATGCAATTTTCTCTCTCTTCCTTGGTATATCTCCCAATGTACTTTCTCACCTGTGTGACAGCTCCTGTCTTAACCACTTCCAGGCCATTTTCACTGAGTCTGGCACACTGGAAGGGCAAAGGCTTGGTAGCAGACCGGCCTGGATCTGAACGACAACTCCATCACTTTCTAGCTGTATGACATTGGGCAAGTGATTCACCTCTCTGAGCCACAGTTACCTCATCTGTAAAATAAGGAACACAGTCCCCACCACCTCACAGGGACAGTTTAGGGAGTGAGTGAGAGGATGCAATAAAGTGCCCAACACAGTGAACAGTCTACAGGTCTCATTGGTTCCCCCACCCAGCCCCAGCACCCACCAAGCAGCTGGGCTTCACATGGGTCTCTCTTCAGGCAAGAAGTGAGTGGGTGGGACTCTAGGCTGGCTTGGTTCCTTCCTGGCCCTGACTTGAGTGAGAATGGCAGGGTGGCCAACAGACAGCACCAGTGGTGGGGGATCCGAGACTGAGGCATGGCTGAGCCTGCGTGACCCCAGGCAACCCACCTTCCCTCTCTCTGCCTTGGTAGTGTCATCTGTAAATGTGGCTGCTCAGCTGTGAAACCCACGTTCTCTCCAGCCCCATGATTTGAAAATCAATAAACACATCTGGGCTGGCGGCTGGGACTTGTATGTGTATGTGGAGCTGCTAGGGTGGGTTCCAGACTCTCTCAATCCCTGCCTGTTGCTGAATGCTAAAACCAAGATGCAATTCCTCCAACTCTGGGCCTCCCTTCAGTGCTCCCACCTCCATCACAGAATTCCTGAGCCCTATACTTCTTTTTTTTTTTGAGACAAAGTCTCACTCTGTTGCCCGGGCTAGAGTGCCGTGGCATCAGCCTAGCTCACAGCAGCCTCAAACTCCTGGGCTCAAGCAATCCTTCTGCCTCAGTCTTCTAAGTAGCTGGAACTACAGGCATGCGCCACCATGCCCGGCTAATTTTTTCTATATATTTTTAGTTGGCCAATTAATTTCTTTCTATTTTTAGTAGAGATGGGGTCTTGCTCTTGCTCAGGCTGGTTTCGAACTCCTGACCTTGAGCAATCCTCCCACCTCGGCCTCCCAGAGTGCTGGGATTACAGGCGTGAGCCACCGCGCCCGGCCTATACTTCTAAATTGTGCTGTTATAGAGTTTGTGTTTTTCCTCTTTCTCATCCAAGAGCTATTTCCTGGTGAGCTGGACATGTCGAGCCACATGTGGTAGAGCAGTGAAAGGTTCCAGAACCTGTAGGTGGTCCCTCCCTAGCGGGCTTGTAATCCCTTTCCAGATTCCAAAGGCTCATTATGTGAAATCCTAGCTGGAAGCCCCATCCAGGGTTTGCCTCTCCTATCTCAGCTGTCAGCGGGTGCTGGAATTGTTTGGAACTGTTTTGGAGGGAGATGGGAGGACTGAGAGTCAGGAAGGTCTGTTTGCAACCCACCCCCTCCTCATACTTTCCTGGTTAATGTTGGCAATGGTGGAGTCTCCTTTGAGGGCTGTGGGCTCACTCTCTGGGTGCACCTGCTGTGGTTTGGGGGCAGAGCATTTGATTTGGGCCTAACCCGCCCATTGATGGGTGGGAGCTATGGAGCAAAAGGGGGTGCTCATCAGGGAAGGGCTATTTTCCAACTTGTTCACAGCATCAGAATTGAACTTGAAATGGGTCTAAACCTCTTGTTCTACCATTCCTTCTCTACTTACTTCCATAAAGAAGGACTAAACACTCCCTACAAACCCAGCGGTAGGAACTGTGGGGGCTCCAAAGAACAATCACATACTGTTCCCGCCCTTTAGAAAGGAATAATACAGAGAGGGTAGGGATATCATCGTCCTTCATCCTTTTATGTATTAGGTCAATAACCTGTCACTGAGCCCTCCTTTCTCTCTCAGCTCCCAGGTATATATGGATGTTTTTGAGGGGACAGGGAAGATGGAAGCTGAAGAGATTCTTCCACTCCCTTCTTGGGGGCTGGTGCGAACAGGGGATATTGAGATGTGGAAATGTAGCCCCTGGAGTTGCAGGAACAATTAAACAAGGCAGATTCTTGTAAGTGCCTTTATGAAGCACAAACAAACAAGTGAACTGGGAGTTTACAGGAGGCAAGGACCACTCCCAACCAGGGCACCCGGGAAGGCTTCCTGGAGAAGGCCATGAACTGTGCCTGGAAGGACGAGGGTGGTGTCTCCTCAGCTGGAGATGGGAAGGAGGCACTTACTGGCAATGTGTGAGAAAACCCATGGAAAGCCTGGAAAAAGCAGGATGTGCTCAGGGAACAAGTTCATTAGAAATTAACCAGAAGAGATACCTCCTCTACTGAATAGCTGCAAATCATTTAACCTCTCTGGGCTTTGGTACTTTGTGTATGTAATGGAGAGAAGGCAGATAGCTCCTGCAAAGTCGCTTTCATTTCTTCCTCTCTTCATAAAGCAGTGAACAAGACAAAGTCCCTGCCCTCATGGAATAGAGAGAAAGAAGATAAGCAAGGAATAGGACAGATAGTGGCAAATGCCTTGGAGAAAAATAAGCTAGGGAAGGGAGTGGAGAATGAGGAGGGTGGGATAGATATCAGGGAAGTTCTCACTGATAAGATGGCAATTGATCAACATCCTGAAGGAGGTGAAAGAGGCATCCATATAGGTATCAGGGGAAGAACTGTCTTCTGAATAGAAGCAACAGCAAGTGCAAAGGCCCTGGGGTGGTTGCAACCTTGGTGTGTTCAAGACCCAGCAAGGAGGAAAACATGGCTGGGATGGAGAGGAGTAGATCTCCATGGAAACTGGCCCCAGAAGGATGTATAAAGCTGGTCCTCTTTTTGCCAGGGCGATTGCGCTTGTGTAATTAGAAAGAGCTCAGCGGGGCTGGTTGGCAGGAAGCACTCCCAATGCTGGCAGCAGCAACCGGCTGAATGCCGGGGTGCCCAGCGCACCTGGTGGCAACGGCGGGCTGTGCCGATCGATCGTCTGAGAGCGTACCTCCTGATGCGCTGACTGCAGGGGTTCCCAGGAGCTCCCGCCTTTGACCCAGAGGGCTTTGCAGCTCTCACTGGTGCATGGCAGGGTACAGCATGGTGGTCCCACATGGTAGCAGCAGGCCTCCAGCACGAATGCTGCTATTCCTGCCACCCGACACTAACCTTGTGCTGAGTTTCCAGTAAGGTGACAATACAGTGTGGGGAGAAAGCGTTTGACATCTTAACTGGGCCCTGTTTCCCCAACCCCCAGCATTTCCTTCTGCCCCACCTGCCTTAACCCATTAGACACGCCAAAGGATCCCTCACTTGCCGGTTAAAGGCAGATATGACCCAGCAGAGCCCTGAGAACAGAGTAATTTTGGCTTTTGAGTCATGGATGCCAAGGGCTCTGAGATACGTATGGGCTGAGAGACGAGGATGAGTTGAAGATTCTCAGCTCCCAGAGGAGAAGCGAGATTTGGGTTGGGAGGTGCGAGAGAGGGCAGAGGAACATGAAGACAGAGGGTGCTTGGCCCACAGAGGGACTCTGAGTTCTGCCCCTTCCAGGTCAAGTGCCCAGTGTGAACAGGGGCAGAAGGGGTCGCTGTGGGGTGTCCAGGCTGACTGGAGTCCCAGAGAGCCTTCCCCAAGCCACCTGGGTCTTGCTCGATGCTGGCAGGGCCTCATGGTCCCGTGTGCTCGAGACTGGCCTGGACGTGGACCCTCTCTCCTGTGAACCAGAGAGCCAGGCCACTAAAAGTAGGGGAGGATGGCAATGTCAAAGCCCCATATTAAGAAGAGCAAATATTAATCATATATAGCATTTATTCTAAAGCACCAACTCTTTAGTCCTCACAATAACCTGGTAAGGTAGGCACTATTTTTCTCCCCATATTACATATGAGGAAATTAATGCTTTGATGAGGACACCAAACTTACCCAAGGTCCCAGAGCCAGTAAGAAGCATGGCTGGGATTTGAACCCAGATAATCTGGCTCCAGAATCTGTTCTCTTAACAGATTCTTAACTCTAAACATCTCCCCTCCCCCCTTGTTTCTCCATAACCCTCCCCAGGACTTGGGTACAATCCCAGAAAAAACAGGCAGGGAAAATCCCAAATTGACTGAGATTATATTTCTACCACCTGCTGGAATGGGGCTCACCATGAAATTCAGCTCAGTCATAGACTGAGGACGGGCGTGTGGCTGGGACTCTGTCCGCTGTGAGCCACCGCGTCCTGAGGTGCTGCTCCCGCTGTGGCCGCTGCTGCTCCTGCTGTGGCCCCGTCAGGCCACATGCCACGGAGCAGGTCAGGAAGTAGCCACCACATCTAGGGTAAAAGCAAAGACACCCACTGTTAGGCTACAGCTTCCTCTTCCCTGGCCAAGGGTTTCTGGTTCTTGGATTGAACCATTCTGAATGGGTGAGGTTGGGTACTTCTCACTGATTCCAGCAACCCATTCCTGTACCTCCTTGGGAAGCTGGGTCTGATAGCCTCTCAGTCTTCTGCAGATGGACTACTTATGTGTGTAAGAGGCAGGTGTCCTGAATTTCAACTGGACAAGTTTGACACCATCTTAATTTCTTACAGGTCATGGCCCAAGATGCAATACTTGATTTGATACACCAAAGAATATTGAAAGGAAACTTCAGCTGTTATCATCCTATTTCAGCAGACTGTGGGCTCCTTGAGGTTAGAGGTAATTATGATTACTTTGACCTCCATGATCTAGTCCAGTGCTAGGCCCCTTCAACTCTACTTCCAGTCTCTCTGCCCTCTGTGTGTCTCCTGAATTTATGCCATCTAGCCATACTGACCCTCTTTATGTCCCTTGTAGACTGCCAAGCACTGTCCTGCCACAGGACCTTTGCACATGCTGTTCCTTAAGGCTTTCTTCTTTGCCTACTTGTCCTTTGTCACTTCTGAGCTCTCAGCTCAATCATCATGCTTAGGGAAGTCAGCCTCCCTAACTAGGTCAGTTCATTACAGATTCTCATTATCTTTTGTAGCTCTCTTTTTTGCATATATTGTCATTTTACACATTTTCATGTGACCCTTTGTTTAGTATCTGTCTCACTCTCCATACAGTCAACTTCACAAGGACAGAGACCATGTCACCATCTCGCCCGCTGCCGTGCTCAGTGCCTGGCACCTCGTAAAGACAGAATGTTTACATCAACATTCACTGAGCACCTGGTACTGTATACCAAATGCTGAATAACCCTGAAAAATAGACATTATCCTCCTTTTACAGATAAGTAAACAGAGGCCCAGATAAGAAAGCAGACATGGGCCGGGCGCGGTGGCTCACGCCTGTAATCCTAGCTCTCTGGGAGGCCG
>VBSM01001118.1:2584212-2598277 GCA_008086735.1 Cheirogaleus medius
AAAAAAAAAAAAAAAAAAAAAAAAAGAAAGCAGACATGCTTAAAGTCACATGGTGGTAAGGGCCAGAGGCAGGTTTTGATTTCAGTTCTTCTGACTCACACTCCAGTGGTCTTTCCACCTGTGTTGCCATTACATATCCACTGGCTCCTTGAAGGATTAATCTGATTATTTGGGATGGACAGCACAGCCTTGTATATAAATTTGTAGACATAAGGGTTGTTGTTCCCATGTGAATTAGCTGAGCCCTTGCCTAAGAAAGGGACTGCAGGGTTCTCTCCGGAACAGCCCCTCACTGCTCTAGCTGGGGGCAGCAGTCCCCACCCAGACAGTGTGCTTTCAGCCCTGCTGGGCCATGACCTCTGAGGGTGGCGATGCAGGCATTTCCCGGGCCCCCCAGTCATGTTCCTCTCCCTTATGCGTTTTCTAGAGATGGCCACATGTGCACCAACTGCACTTTGGGAAATCGCCCCTGGTTCACAGACTCACCCGGACAATGACAGCTCTGGGCTCACATGAAAGGCATTCTTGCAAAATGTCTCTCCACCCTCCCTCCTTCCCCAGCTGGAGAACTTTTTGCTGTGAATTGTTGCAGCAATTGCTGGGATCAGTTTAAGAGGAGGGAGCTGGGTCTCCTTTCTTTATTGCTCCAATGTGTGCAGAATCAACTCAATTCTCTGGCCATTTCCCTTCTCTCCCTCCTTGTGCAGTGAAGATGCTCAGAGAAGTGGAAGCAGCAGACAAAGGGCCTCAGGTTCCTCAGACTTTCCCCTGTAAATCTCCCCTGCCATACTCCAGACCCTCTAACAAAAACAGGGGGTGAGGGGAAGGGACCGTGGGATGCGGTTGTAAACGTTCCCCCTATACTGAGTCACCAGGAAGTAGACAAAGAGGCAGCAAGGAAGTGGCTGCTTCATGTCTTCCACACATCCCAGAAATGAAAGCCTTGGTCTTTGCTGACCGAGATGCACCTGCAGTGGAGGGTTCGGGCATGAGGGGAGGAAAATGCAATGTGAGATTGAGGATGTCATCTGGACATAAAGATACTTCGTGCTTATGTGTGTGCTGTCCAGTGGAGTTTTGTTTGCCCTTAGCTCCTCCAGGGAGGCAGGAACAGTACATGTCACTTTGGGGGTTATATTTCCAAGAGCTCCAGCTCTGCAGAGCAGCGCTGTCCTGTCGACCTTTCTGCCACAATGGGAGCGTTCTGTCTCGGAGTGAGGGTACGACAGCAAGCAGCTACATGTGGCCACTGAGCACTTGAAATGTGGCTGATGTGACTGAGGAACTGAATTTTTAAACTTCAGTTAATTGTAATTACATTTAATTTAAATAGCCACGTGTGGTTGGTGGCTGTCACATTGGACACTGCAGTTCTAGAGTTTTGCTGCTCAAAGTGTGGTCTGATGGCATCACCGGAGCACTTCTTAGAACTAAGCTCTGCCACAGACCCACTGAATCAGACTCATTTTAATAAGCTCCCCAGGTGACCCTATGCACACTAACATTTGAGAAGCGTTTCTCTGGAGGGTAGCCAAGAACAGAGGCACAGGAGGTGAAATCAGTAAATAAGTAAATAAATAAATGAAAATGAACCAAAGAAAGGCAGCAGACAGGGACAGCTATCACAAAGTCTGTGTGCCTTTCCCGCAGGCTCTCCTCAGCACCCGCTCAGGGCATAGCGATGCTCACTTTGGACACAGTTCCAACATCTTTGGCTACAGTATTTTATTTTCCAGGCTGCAGTATGTTGGAAGCAGCAGTATAGAAGCAGCTGGATGCACAATGAGAGCATCTCTGCCACCTCTAAT
The DNA here is from genome assembly GCA_008086735.1 of Cheirogaleus medius. Taxonomy (NCBI): domain Eukaryota; kingdom Metazoa; phylum Chordata; class Mammalia; order Primates; family Cheirogaleidae; genus Cheirogaleus; species Cheirogaleus medius. Next base: position 2,586,021 of record VBSM01001118.1, read on the forward strand.
GCGACTTGTTCCATCACCACAAAGTGCTACATGAAGGTAAAATGATGCCCACCAGGGCCATTTCAGAAGGCGAGGTCTGGAGCATCTCTCCAAGACCCTACTAGATTCTCTTTGCTAGAATTTGCAAGCCAGGGCAACCTTCCAGAATTTCCTTTTTAAATATATGTTAGTGTCTGGTACATATAATGAAACACATGCTACATACTGATGAAATGTAAAGTTCAAGCTAAATAATAAAATGTTTTATTTATGAGCAGACTTTACATCTCCCTGTAGGGAGATAAGTTAGCCTCCAAGCCCTTCCCACTTCTTCTGGGTCTGATGTGAAGCCGGCTTGTCTGCCCTGGACACCGCAGGGCAAGTGTGGGGGGGCAGCGAGGAATGGGGAAGGAGGTTTTACCCTCGTTAGTCTGAGGCACAACATAGCTGAACGGCAATTTGACTGGGCTTTTGGGTGTGAGGATGGTGGAGGCAGGAGTTTCTGACCCTGCCAAGTCTCAGGTTAGTGAGGTGGGATTGATGGGGAGGCCTGTGTTTGAGAACTTTTTTTTTTAACTCTAAAGAGACCACAGATGATTCTGATTATACCAAGAAGGGTTCCCAGCCCTTGCAGACGTTATCCTTATAAGCTTGCTCTTTCATTTCAGGAGTCAATCAGCAAACATGGATTGAGCTCCTACTATGTGCCAGGCACTGTTCTAGGTGCTGAGGATAAAAACTATGAAACAAATCAGAGCTCTTCTCCTGGGGGAGCTGGCACTCCGGTGGGGCACACACACATACACAAATCATTGCAGGGGCCGGGCATGGTGGCACATGCCTGTAGTCCCAGCTACTCAGGAGGCTGAGGCAGGAGGATCACTTGAGCCCAGGAGTTTGAGGTTGCTGTGAGCTAGGCTGACACCACAGCATTCTAGCCCGGCCAACAGAGTGAGACTCTGTCTAAAAAAAAAAGATGAAACTGGTAGAGAAGCTTGGCAGTGGTCAGGGAGGGCTTCTTAGAGGAAGTTACATCGGGTTGAGTCTGAGAGGTATTGAGAAGGAGGCAGCCCCAGAAAGTCTAGGGGAAGGGCATTCCCAGGGCCCTAGAGCATGTGTCACCAAACTGCAGTAGAGTAAGGGGAGGGAGTGAGACGAGGCAGGGGAAGGGGAGAGCGGGTAGACCGTGCAGGGCATGGCAAGGTGGCAAAGGTTATTTTTTCTAAGCAAAGTGGGAAACACTGGAAGGCTGTGACTCAAGCAGAGGAGTGGTATTGTCAAAGCTCACTCTGGCTGCCCTGTGCAGAGAGAACCCTGACAATTGGGGGAAGAGGCTATTGTAATCCAGGTGAGAGATGACAGTGGCTAGGTTGGGGGGGGTAGTCATGGACATATAAGAAAAGGCTGGTTTTAGAATGGATCTTTCTGATAGATTGGATGTTCGTGCAAGAGTTGAGCTCAGTTGTCTGAGCAAATGGGTGACTGGTGGCATCATTTGGAAGAGAAAATCAGTACTTCTGTAAGTTCAAGATGCCATTTAGATATCTAAGAGGAATAACATTTAGGAAGAGTTTGGAGCTCTTGGAAAAAGACAGGGGTTGTAGATTTTAAAAATGTGGGGGCTGCCAGCACATAGAAAACCTTTGAAGCTATGAGGCTGAGAATAGAAACCACCCAGGGAGGGATGAGACACGCGACTCAGGCCTGGGGCACACTGTGCTTTAGGGAATGATGCAGGAGGAACCAGCAAAGGAGACGTGGAACAACGGCCAAAGAGTGTGGGGGAGAAGCTAGTGGGAATGGGCTCAGATGCTGCTGAGAATTTGAGTAGGATGAAGATAGAGAAGTGATCTGTGGCCCTGGGCTGGTACAGCTCACTGGTGACCCTGAGGAGGGCCTTTTCAGAGTCAGGGTGGAGATAAAAGCCCAATTACAGCGCATGGAAGTAGTATATATGGAAGAATACCAAGAAATGAGTAACATCAAATGCCTCCAGGGAGGAAAACCTTACTTGTCACTAGGTATTCTTCTGTGCCATGTTACAAGCACCTGCTCAAAATGCCACAATGGGTTGAGGAAAGAATGGGCAGTAAAAGAGAAGAGTCCGGGCCAGCAAATGCAGACAGATCTTTGGCGAGGTTTTGCTGGGAGAAGGAAGAGAGATGGGTTGGTGTGGGTGGGGCCAAGGGCAGGTTTCTTACTAGCATGTTTGCGCTCTGTGAGAGGGTCCTGCAGAGGGTGGGCCGCGGGCGATGCAGGAAGGAGACAGGATGACTCGAAAGGGGCTCAGGTGGGGCTGACCTCAGACAGGCGTGAGGACAGATGAACTGATGCCCTTTATTTGAGGGGTGGCAGTGTGCACGGGAGAAGGTATTAGAGATTCAAGAAGAAAGACTGTGTGAGGCAGTTGGTCATTCAGGGAGTGGAAAAGTAGATTCCCTAGGCCAGCGGGATAGGTTGGTTTGGCAGTTCTGAGTGCTGATTTAAGGTTTAGGGGCATAAACTTGAAGTGTAATAGTGGGGGGTCGGATGTCTGTGGGAGAAAGAAGGTGGAGTGACTTCCCTTCCAGCTGGGTCCCTTTGCATCTGAAGGCCTGTCTTGAGTCTTTGGCTGAGAGGTCTTTCAGCTGTGGTCCTTCGGCTCCTTGGATGCTGCTTGGGGGTGAGGAGCAGTCAGGAGTAGGTGGGGTGGGGACACAGGATGGGACAGAGCTGCACTGGCCGGCATTCAGAAGAGCGGCGGGTAACAACGGACCAGCTGGCTCCAGGGACAGCTGTTGGTGACGGGGCCATGGGGTGTGCTGGGCATGAGGCGGAGGTGTGGGTTGGGCTGTTGGCTTTGAATATTGGTTGTGTTGGTGAGGACGGCATGGGGGTCGACAGGATACTGGATCGGGCTGTTGACGTTGGGTGTTAAAGGGCCGAGGATTGCTTTGGATGCTTAGAGCATGAGGCAGCCCCAAGGGACCTCAAGAAGGGCTACCACTGCGAGGTGCGGCTAAAATTGGGCAGTTGGGGAGATCAGTCAGAATGAAGCTTAGCCAGATCTCTAAGACAGAATAGATTAATGGCTGCCTGGGCTCCATACGGGAAGAGAGATTAACCATAAATGGGTGTGAGTGATCTTATTGGGGTGGTGAAAATGTTCTGAAACTGGATTATGGTGATGGCATCCGACTTAATAAATTTGCTAAAAATCATTGAATTGTATACTTGTGGATAAATTTTATGATATGTAAATTATACCTCAATAAAGTTGGGAAAAAAAGAATGACAACACCATGCCTAGCATACAATAGGCCCTCAAACAGTATATTGAATGAATAATCTCTTTGCCAACAAGGAGAGATGCCAAAAAGCTGGGCACATTTTTTGCAATGAGTGTGTATTACTCTTACAATCAGAAGAAAATAGGTTTTTAAAGCGTCGGGGGCCCTTGGAGTCCTGCTTCAGTCTTCTGTTCTCACTGGGGGGCCTTCCTACCGTCCGCTGCCGATTCCCATGTCGCTCGGCTCCCTGCTCCTCTTCAGGCCCAGGCAGCAGCGGCCGGTGGCCCTTCCTGAGATCAAGTCCCAGCCTCCACGTGCCAGACTTAGCCACCGTGTCCACGCCCCGCCCAACCTGCTCCTCTTCCTCTTCCCGCCCCCAGCCACCAGTCCCTCCACCCACCCTGTGCTCCAGCCGGTGTCCCGAGGCCACCTGGGCTCCCTGGCCCACAGCCGGCCCAGCCCTCCTCTCACCCCCACCCCAGCCCTTGGCAGGGCGACCACTGTCTTATCCCATTTCCTCTGTGTCGGCCTCAGCTGCCCCTGCCCTATTCCCACTACCCTCCACGCCTCAGCCAGCATGACTGTCCACAGGTATAAACATGGTCACCTGATACTCCCTCTCAAATATCTCTATCCTCATAGTCTGCAGGATAAAGCCCAAATTCCACCACAAGGCCATTCCAAGTTCTCCGCCTACGTCTCTGTTTATTCAATACCGCTCTCCAGATCCTCCCGTGCAGGGGACACCCCCAAGACTTGGCGTCTGCTGTTACCTCTGCCTGGAATGCCCTTTCCCTCTCCCACTGGAAAAGGACCCATTCTTCAGGGGCTCAGTTCAGTGAAGCCTTCACTGACCCATCCGAGCCCAAGCGTGGGTCTCTCTTCCACATTCCCATGCCACTGCGACCCTTCTACACGCCCCCACTCCCTACCCTGCCGGTGCCACTGGTGCTGGGCCTGGCACGGAGCTGAGTGCCCACTTCCTGAGGACCTGCATTGTGTGCTCATGGCTAGGCCTACCCAGTGGTCCTGGGAGGTGGGCTTTGGGGGACTCTTGCAGGTAAAGACCATTTCCTCCTTGTCCTTGGCTGTGTCCCAGTACCCAGCCAGGGCCTGGCAGTAGCAGGGGCTCCATAAACGTTCACTGAGGGGACAGCGGCGTGCAGGCGTGAATGAAAGCCCCATGGCTGGAAAGGCCCAGTGAACAGCTGGTGTTCCAACCCACACCGCCCCTCCTGCCTCAACATTTCACAGAGGAGGAGGTTGAAGTTCCTCAAGGGACAGGGACTTGCCCCTGGAGAAACAGTGGCTTCTTCCCTGCCAAAAAGACTAAAACCCAATTGTCCTCTTTTCTAAGATTGTAAAGAAGACTTCAGGAGCAGGTAGGGCTCATTGTTTGTACCCCCACCATCATGCCTGAGCACACACTGTGTGCCAGGCTTGGTGCTGGATGTTTTTATGTATCAACTCACATAATCCCACATCCACCTGAGGAGGGAGACACTATTTTACAGCTGAGAAATGGACACTGAGTCTCAAGTTACATAGCAAGAAAGTGCTAGAGACAGGATCTGAACTCTGGCTGATCTAACCCCAAGATTGGCATTCTCAGAGCATGCCCTGCACCAGGATGGTTTGACAAGGAGTGCCTGAGGGGCAGGGTTGGAAGAGCAGTGCATCTTACATGAAGAAGGCCGGACAGGCGCGGTGGCTCACACCTGTAATCCTAGCACTCTGGGAGGCTGAGGTGGGAGGATCACTTGAGGTCAGGAGTTCAAGACCAGCCCGAGCAAGAGCAAGACCCCGTCTCTACTAAAAAAATAGAAAGAAATTAGCTGGATATATATATATATATATAAATATATAAAAAATATATATAAAATATTAGCCGGGCATGGTGGCGCATGCCTGTAGTCCCAGCTACTCGGGAGGCTGAGGCAGAAGGATTGCTTGAGCCCAGGAGTTGGAGGTTGCTGTGAGCTAGGCTGACGCCACGGCACTCTAGCCCTGGGCAACAGAGAGAGACTCTGTCTCAAAAGAAGAAGAAGGCCCAACAGCAACCTGGACATGGGCCCTACCCACTGGGGGCAGAGTTAGGAGCAGGCAGCACTTTGAAGCCCCAGAGGAAGGGGCCTCACTTCCCAAACACCCTATAGCACATGGCACAGGCCCTTCTCCACCCCTCTCTCTGCTGGTCTCAATATTGGGGGTGAATTTCAAAGGGGTGAAGCCTAAATGGCTTCCATTTGGGTGAGGGAAAGGCAGAATCCAAATGAGGAGTCAGGTCACACCCAGAACCACCCTCCCCTAAACCAAGATGTTCAAAACTCTCGTCACGGGGCATGGGGACTCTTCTGTCCACACCCTGTACTTCCATCCAAACCCTTCTCCACATGCTAAACACGCCCACCTCTGTCCCCACCAGCAATGGTTGTTGGTTTTCAATTGAAGTCCAGATCCCTTGATTTGGCATTAAAGCTACGCTCTAATCCCATCTTTGACTATTTGTCCTGCCTTCTCTCTCATTAACCTCCTAAGCAGTTCTTTGCATCACCAAATTAAACTTCTCATCATTCCTCTAAACATATTTACTGCTCTCCTGCCTCTGAGCCTTTGCTGATGTTGTTCCCTCTCCCTGGAATGCTTTTCATTCTCTTCTTTTCCTATAGGAATCTTACCAGCTCGACTGGCACCTTCTACCCCCATAGAAGTGCTATTTTCCTCCATTAAATCCCAGGGCACTTTACTGTGTACAGACTTTCTCAAGGCCCTTAGCTTGCCGTCTTGTGTGTGGATTGACTGTGTGTCTGCCCTTCTCCTTCTCGACACTGGCAGTGTGAGGGCAACAGCAATCCCCTACTCATCTCCAGACCTCCAGAGGGCCACGCACACAGCAAGTACTCCTGAATGTGTATTGGACTAATAAAGGCATGAGTGGGTTCCTAAAACCAGTCGGGAGTATTCCTGGGCTAGGGACACTTGCATTTTAACAGAGACCACCACTTGCCCTGATATAGAGAAATTATACAAAACTTGGAAATAAGGCAAAAAAATTACTGTGTGCCCTTTAAAAGTCTCTGTAGCTTGTCTGACTTACTTTTTACCATTGATTAGGGTCTAGACTCTGTAAAAATTGATGTTAAGTGTAGAAAATTGATAAGTTGCAAGTGATTTCTATATACTCCAAAAAGAATGACCCCCAAGGTTATGGTTTGGTTGTCCCCTAGGACATTAACCAGCCTTTTGTCATATTTAGCAATCTTATCAGGCATTCTTTCTTTCATTGATTATAAAAACTTCAGTGTCTAGTATCCTCCTTTGAACCAGCTTTGCCATCCTGTTGGGTTGCCTCATTCATAAGTTAAACAAACTTTTGACACGTGTTCACTCTATATTTGTATGAGAGTTATGTGTTTTAAGTCTTTGAAAACTGTACTTTGACACAACTTTGGAGCACATTGGAATCTTTTGTGGGACACTCCAATACACAGAGACCCAGGTTCTATCTCTGGTACTCTGATTCAGAAAGTCCGGGGTGAGGCTCTGCTGCCTGTCTTTTTTTAATAGTCTAAGAATTCTAATTAACACTCAGAGCTGAGACTCTCTCCGAAAGGGAGACAATCTTTATGTTAAAATACTCACCACAAGCTAGGCACGTGGCAAGCACTTATTACACATTAGCCAGTATTGCCAGGCATGGTACTGCGCGCCTGTAGTCCTAGCTGCTTGGGAGGCTGAGGTGGGAGGATCGTTTGAGCTCAGGAGTTTGAGGCTGCTGTGAGCTGTGATTGTGCTTGTCAATAGCTACTGCACTCCAGCCTGGGCAACGTAGTGAGCCTCTATCTCTTAAAAAAAAAAAAAAGCTATATTACAGTTAGCCCTGATGCTGGAATTTCATACACTGACAACGAAGATTTGGTGTAGGACACTCTGGGTGTTCTGAAATCACACCAGCTCGACATTGGGCTTCTTGGACCACGTGGTGCAATGGTAACCTGGCACTAACACCGTGCCAGGTCAGTCATGGCATTAGTTCCCTCTGGCTGCTCTAACAAATTACAACAGTACAAATTTCTTCTCTTCGAGTCCTGGAATTCAGAAGTCTGAAATAAGACTTACAAAGTTCAAATCAAGGTGTTGGCAGGGTCAGCTCCTTCTGCAGACTCCAGGGGAGAAATCTGTTCCTGTCTCTTACGGCTTCTGGTTGCAGCCAGCATTCTTTTTTTATTTTGAGACAGAGTCTCACTCTGTTGCCCGGGCTAGAGTGCCGTGGCATCAGCCTAGCTCACAGCAACCTCAAACTCCGGGGCTCAAGCGATCCTTCTGCCTCAGCCTCCGAGTAGCTGGGACTACAGGCATGCGCCACCATGCCCGGCTAATTTTTTCTACATATTTTTAGTTGGCCAATTAATTTCTTTCTATTTTTAGTAGAGATGGGGTCTCGTTCTTGCTCAGGCTGGTTTCAAATTCCTGACCTTGAGCGATCCTCCCCCCTCAGCTTCCCAGAGTGCTGGGCATGCGGTGCTAGACCTGAGATGCCAAGTACACCCGTCAGCTGGCCCAGGACCTTGGGAAATGGTAGCCTGTAAGGGGATGGCCTCCCGGAATACGGAGGAGAGAAGGAAGAAGAGTGGGTTGCGGGCTGGCATCATAGTAACTAGCATGATCGGTATGTGTTTACAAAATGCAGAGTAGCTCCTGGAGCCACATAAGAAATATTAATAGTGATGGTGCTCATCTGTAGGAGCTGCGCACTAGGAGGGAGGCCTAGTTTGTATTGTGTTCCCTTTGCTACTTTAAAATTTTGTACCATGAGCTTATACTGCCTGTTTGAAACACAGACATTTGCCTAACATTCATGTTTACTACACTGGTAAGAGCAAAGCTGTTACATGTTTTTGCATCAGAAAACATCCACCTGGAAACAAAATGCCGGCAAAATTCCCTATAATTACATCCTCGAAGACAGCATAGCATTTTTTTCTGTGTGTGCTTTTCACAAGAGTCCTCTTCAAACCCTCCTTTGACTGCCACGTCCTGGAGGGAGGAAGCACAGCCCAGGCAGAAGGCAGAGGACCGGCAGAGCTCGCGCTGGAGTGGGGAGCGTGTTCTCCCTGCTGGCAGCTGGCCTGCTGGACGACCTCACACCACATCTGTGGTCACTTAGAGAGCGGCCGGCCGGAAGGCCTCAGCTCACAGCCCGAGCCGCTGTGCCTGCCAGAGCGCCCGTGTACCACCTCCCTGCAGGGGTTGCTGCTCCGAATGGGGCCTAGCTCCCCCCACCCCCACCCCGCCCCCAGGACACAGTGCACGCTGGCTGCCAAGGGCCAAAGCTCCAGATGCCCACTAGGAAGGAAGACATGGGGCCCTGGGCTCTGCCCTCGAGTGACAAGTTCTGTAGCTCCATAAAGAGGATGGGCGGTGGAAGGAGTGGAGGGGCCATCTCTTCTAGCTGAAAATTCACCCTATGGAACTCTATGAAGAGAAAGCTGAGGGACAGGATCATTAACTTTCCCAAGGTCGTGCTGCCAGTGAATGACAGAGGTGGGATTCAGCCTGGATCTGGGTGGGATCCTGAGTCCAGCCCTCACACTGTGCAGACAGGGACCAGGCCACCAGGAGTCACAAAGCCATCAGTACGAGGGACTCTGACCTTCGATGTTGCCTCCCTTGGTCCCTTAGGGGGTCCCAAATCAGACTGTAGCAATTCCTTACCACAACTGTCTGAGCCTCAGTCTTTTTGGTTATAAGGTGAGACTTTCCTACATATCTAGAAGGTTGTTATGAGGATTAAATTTGTCAATGACTGTAAAGCATCTGGCACATAGGGAGTCTCAACAAATATGAGCCCCCTTTTTCTTCCTTCTTTTTAAGTAGCATTTATTTATTTATTTATTTAGGCGGGCTCTCACTGTGTTGCCAGGCTGGTCTTGAACTCCTGGGCTCAAATAATCCTCTTGCCTTAGCCTACCAAGTAGCTGGAATTACAGGCTCCCAGCAATGCACTCAGCTCTTAAGTATCTTAATTCCCACTCCTCATCCTGAAACCTCTCAGGGTTACCTGAATCTCAGACAAAAACACTAACCTCTCTGCTAAAGCCTCAGGGTTGTGCCAGAGACCCTCCGGCAGCCCTGGGAGGTGGGCTCTGCGTCCATGGACCCTTCTGCCCTGGAATCCAGACCCAGATTCGCTTGGCCGACAACCTTCCCTCCTGACTTCAAGACAGTGAATTCAAGTTGGGTTAACTTTCCCTACTATTAACATTTCCATGAATGCTTTCCCAGCTATTTCCATCAATTCTGAACAATTTTTCTAAGAAATGAAGAAAGGGCAACACCTTCTCAGCTTCAGCATCTTGCTCCTCAAAGACAGGCAATCAGGGTTCTCTGGCAAATGAACATTTTTTTTTTAAAGAAACTAGGTTGCCCAGGCTGGAGTGGAGTGGTCATAGCTCACTGTAGCTTCGAACTCCTGTGCTCAAGTGATTCTCCCGCCTCAGCCTCCAAAGTAGCTGGGGCTACAGGCGTGTGCTGCCACTCTCAGCCAATTTTTAAATTTTTTGTAAAGATGAAGTCTCACTATGTCACTCAGGCTGGTCTTGAACTCCTGACCTCAAGAGATCCTCCTGCCTTGGCTTCCCAAAATGCTGGGATTACAAGGGTGACCACTGCACCTGGGCCAGATGAACTTCTGTTTGCTCATCTGGGGCTCTGCTCAGCTCCCTGATACCTGCTCCTCTCCCCCCACAACATAATGGTCTAAATATACCCAATAGGGCAGATCATCCCTTTGTTTCTGAAATGAGTCTCCCAGGCAAGTGTCCCAGGCAAGTGTCCCAGGCAATTGTCCCAGGCCTGACTCCTGGCCCCAGAGCTCTCCTTTCTGCATGGTGGAGGCCATTTGACCCTTGAGTGGGCTCAGTGCCTCTCCAGTCTCTTGTCCATGGTTGGCACTGATGGAAGGAGCTGAGCCTGTCATTTACCTGAGTGGCTTAATTTCAGGTCATTTTTGCTGTGGGCTTCACTGTGACCTCTAGCCTAGAGTGTTCTCTCTGTCTTGTGCCAGGCCCCATAGGATCCTGCAGCCACTCACCTGGCTGTCTCTTGTTACATGTAACAGCTGGGCCTGCCAAGCCATTTTCATTCTCTCTCTCTCCCTCTCTCTCTTTCATCTGCTAATGTCTGCTAAGTGCCAGCTCCTGTGCTGAAAATCTGGTGAAGTGGGTGACACAGATCCAGGTCCCCTATTTCTCCAGGACTCCCTGATCTAGCAGAGGGAATAAGCATGTAGTGAGACAATCATTGTGGCCAGGGCCCTGCTGGGGCAATGCATGAGGAACCCTGGAATAAAAACCAGATAAAGGAAGAAGCACTGAAGATCTCCTGGAAGAGTCAAGGATGGTGTTCCAACTATCTCTTGCCCCCAAACTTAGTGGCATAAAACAGCCATGTGTGCCTGCAGATTCTATGACTCAGGAATTTGGACAGGAAATTGCGGGGCTGTATCCTCCCCACTCCATGGTGCCTGGGACCTTAGCCAGGGTGACTATACATGCTGGAGGTGACTTGAAGAGTTGGGCATCTGGGCTGGGCTGGCTGAGGAATGGGCTCAGCTGGAACTGTCGACCGAAGTGCCTACTTGTGGCCTCTCCAGCCTGGTAGTGTCAGGGTAGTTGGCCTTTTTGCATGGTGTCTCAGGGGTTGAAGAGTGAGTGTTCCCAGTGAACAAGGCAGAAGTTGCACGGCCTTTTACCACTTAGCCTCAGAGGACACACAGCATCACTTCTGACATACTCTATTGGTCATAGTAGTCATAGCCCAACCAGATTCAAGGGATGAGGGCACAGAATTCATCTTCAGATGAGAGAAGAGACAAAACACTTGCTGCCCTGTTTTAAAACTGGCAAAGAAGGTTTCCCAGAAGAGGTAACCCTTGAGTTGAATTTTGAAGGCAGAGTATTAATAGGAGTTTGCCAGGTAGACAAAATGGGGAAGGTGTCCTAGGCTGAGGGGGTCAGCACATGCAAAAGCCCAGGGGCACAAGAGTAGATTGCATGACGTGGAATAAGTCCCAGCAGATGCCCCAGGAGCTCAGCAAACACAACTCTTTCTGCCAACCCACCAGAGCGTCTGGCTGGTCTCTGGCTGGTCTTCCCCTGACTGCCAGGACTCTGCTGTGCCCCGGAGCTCAGACACCAGCCTCTCAGCTAAGGGCTTGTCCAGATCAGAGGTTGAGTGGCAAATCCACATTCCAGTGGCCTGGCCCCCACCTAGCTCCTGAGGCTGTGGTGAGCGTGCAGGGAGATGCCACCGGGAATGGCTTCGCACGGAGTCCAGCCAGACCCCATGCCGTGGCCTCCTCTCTGGCTCTTCCTTTAGAAACCCCTGAGGCCTGACCAAAGCTTTCTTGGTCTAGTTTTTCAAAGCTTTAAAGGTTCTGTGTCTGTTGGCTTGAATCTTAGCAATTCTTTCCATAATGTTTAGTCCTTTTGATTGTAGGCATAAAAACTCAGACTAAATTAAACAAAAAAGGGAAATTGTTGGTTCTTCTAGCTAGAATGTTCCAGGAGCAAATCCTGGAGTTTAAAGAATATCAGAATTCTCTTTCTCTCAGTTTCTCATCTGTGTTTTATTCCCTGCAGACTTCGTTTTCAGGCAGACTCTCCCCAAAGTAACTATGATGGCCCCACAGCCCGAGGCTTGCCTGGTCCTCACAGCCAGCACACTCAGCCAAAAGAGAGGACCTTCTTCCTGAATGTCTTAGGTGCAGTTCCCCAAAAGGGTTCTGTTGGCCCAGTTTGGATCATGTGCCCTTCTCAGAACTGATCACCATGGCCATGAAGCTGTAGTACTCTGACTGGCTATGACTGAATCAAGGGCTCACTCCTCGTAGGGGTTATGGGTTGGCCCCACAGTAACCACATAGAATCACTTTATTTTAAGAAGTGGGGATTCTCCCCACTTCTATTCAACATAGTGCTGGAAGTCCTGGCTATAGCAATCAGACGT
>VBSM01001118.1:2598377-2616939 GCA_008086735.1 Cheirogaleus medius
AAAAAGAAATGGGGATTCTGTTACCAGAAGAGGAAAGAAAACTGTGAAAGGCAGGCCCTGTCACAGTTCCAGGTCCACTGGTGCAGGTGCACAATTTGCGCACCGTACAAAGGGATGATAGGGTGACTTCCATGTCTGCCCAGAAGAGGTCCTTTTTTCTAAGTCACACAAAGGTGGGCATATGGACTAATGCCAGACTTTGTAAGGTCTACTACACTTTCCTTTCCCTAGTGCTTCAGCACTACCTGGAAAACAATCCCTCCATCCTTCAAGTCCTAGTTCAAAAGCCTGCTCTTCCATGAACTAGTCAGGATAAATCTCGAGTTCCCCACTCACAATTATGGGGACACAATTATGGTCTCTACCTTGGTCTCGGTCATCCAGTTGTGATTCCTTGTCTGTCTCCTTGTCTGGCCTAAGACAGATTCCACAAGGACAGGGAGTATGTCCAAGCTGCCCTCCCAGACCAGGTAGAGGAGATGTATAGGTAGGATCTGTTCTGTAGGTGTGAAGAGAAGAAGTTGTTCTCCTTGCTGCCCCAGCCTCTCTCCCAGCTTTGCCTGCAGAAGACAATTATGGAGGAATGTGAGCCCTGCACATCTGCAATGAGAGGCTATAGGCCTGATCTATCTCACCTCTACCAGTCTCTGGAGACATTGCTCAAAGGAAGGAGCCTTGAATGGTGCACCCACAGGGCCACCACCCAAGGCTGGGCTCCAGAAATCAAGTCCTTCTCCAGGAGGCCTTGGAGGAAGAGAAGGTAGCTAGGCTCCATCTGGGCCTCACTGAGGCTGCCAGGCAATTGCTCTAGGGCTCAGCTCTAGCTCCTGATTAAAACCAGATCTGGGAGCTTGCAGCCTTTGGTGAAACTGGATACCTGTCAATGCAGGCAAAGGAAATATACTATGGGAGGGAGGCTGGCCGGCAGCCCAGCAGTACTGGGCTGGGCAGTCAGGTTGAGCTTTCCTTCTGAAGGGTCCCCAGGAGCCCTTGCCATGTGGGGTGGTGACAACCCTAAGAAATAGGAACCCGGTGGAGACCAGAGGAGCACACTCACCTCTCCGTCACTTTCTTCCCTCCTTTTTCTCTGCTTCTTTTCTTCAGATAGAAGAACTGGGTTAATCCCAGCACTACCTTTTATTCACTGTGGGTAAATTATCTAACCTCTTTGAGCCTCAGTTTTATCACCTGTAAAGTGGAAGTGAAAATAGTACCTACCTAGATGGCTGACTGTAGGATTAAAAGTGATAATGTATGAAGAGTGCTTAGCACAGGACAAGGAACAGAGTAAGCTCTTATTAAATGTCGGTTATTGTTATGCTTTCTCCCTCTCTCCTTTTCTATGAAAAGCTACTTGATATCATTAAAACCATAAACACAATCCTTGATGGTCATAGTAAGGAAAACATTTCACGTACCTAATGGCTGATGAGGTGGAAAGCACATTGGCTTTAGAGTCAGACAGCCTGGGGCTGTAATTCCAGCTCTGCCATTTACAAACTGGGTGACTTAAGCTATTCAAACCTCAGTGCCCCGTGTGTAAAATGGGGACACTGGCAATGCCTGCTCTGCCCACACCCAGCGTGTGTCTCACCCAGGCTGCGCGTGCACAGGGCCGCCAGACACTGGATAGAGCCGTCCGCCTTGGAATTATTTATGCTTCCAGTGTTGTGCTTTCCTTCTTGCTGTCGCCTTTCCTCACATTTGGTTCTTCTTTTCCTTTTTCCAAAGTCATGAGTCAAATAAGCTTCGTGGGGTCATAGAGTATCAGAGCTGGAAGAGAACTTTGTGACCATTGGTTCAGTGATTTTATTAGAAATCACCTGGGGAATACAAAGAAATTCAGATTCTTGGACTCCAATCCAAACCTAGAGCATCAGAATCTCTTACTTTTTAAAGGAGAATTTTAAATTACAAAAGTAATACATGCTCATTATAAACGAATTCCAACAATACAGTCATAATAAGAATAAAATGGTCTCTCCTCAGAGGTAACCACTATTAATGGTTTGGTGTATGTCATCTAGGGTTTTTGTTTTTGTTTTTTCACCTGAAAAGATCTAACCATGTAGTTTTCATTTTTCCCATTAAACTAGATCATCACTCACTTAAAAAGAAAACTTAATATAACTTAAGACATCTTTCCATATCAGTATATACGTCTGCCTTGTTCTGCTCAGCGGCTGCAGAGAGTCTGTGGTGTGGCATGTTGTGGTTGACTTAACCATTTTCACACTGGTGAACATTTAGGCTGTCCCTGGTGATTCATATGCAGCCAACCCAGCCTCTGTCCATGTTTGGCAACCTCTGCTTTGTATAGATGGGTAATTGGAGGCCCAGGAAGAGGTTGCAAGGTTCACAGAGCAAGTTAGTGGCGGAGCTAGGATTTACAACCCTGGTCTCCTGGCCTGCTCTTTGCATCAAATCATACCACTACAATCATCAGAGAAAAAAATGGTGGTAAAGGGAACTTAATAACATTTTTCTGAACCTCTTCTTGATAGAAGGGAAGAGAGAGAAGAAAAAAAGAAAACCTCAATTTTATTTCATGTAGTTCTGAGAATTGGATTTTTTCCCAAACTTTCTCAGCATTTTCATTTTTCATTATGTTCTTTGCAAGAATTCATAACTCAATAAATTTTTCCTACACAATGTTTCTGAAGCCAATTTTTTTTAATGCTAGAATCCCAAAATCATACTTCCCCTGAGTATGGCTGTTCTGAGAGACCTTGGTCAAATTCCACTTTATGGACCCAACCCCCGTCCTCATTCACCATAATTGATGAGTTTTCCTCTCTTGTGGAAACAAAAGGAGTTAAAAAATTCTGACTGTCATCTATTTTTTTCACTAAGTAAATTTCTCCAAGTCCTGTAGGTAACTTTCCCAGAAAGCTAAATTACCCAGTTGTAACAAATATAACATGTAATGTTTGTAGAATCCTTATGAGAATTTGCTCTTTGCCCAGAAATTATGCTTAATCTTTCTACTACAGAATGGAATGTTAATCCTGCCACCAATGAGGTAATAGAGATTTGATTGGATGGGATGACTGCCCATCAAGTCCCATCCTCTTTGAAGCAGTTGTCCTCAGAGTTTGGTGCTGAGTTGCAGACAAATGTTTCCAAGTCTACTGTCCCTATCTGCATCCCCTGCCACAAAAGGATTAGACAAAAATTGCTCAGATTTCTGAGTATAAAGGGAGAGATGAGAGATGTCATCCTCAGATAGCTGAACGCGGTGTTGGCAGCATTTGAATGTCGTTTGGCATCGTCTTGAGCAGAAAATAAAGGGAACAAAAGGTCAGTGCAGTGTGTGTATACATACAAATATTTTAGGGCTTAAGGTTATAGCTGCAATTCCCAGACTGGGTTCCGTAGTACACTCATGTCTCGTGAGAGGTATTACATGAGGGAATGAAAAATACTGTGCCTTTTATCTGTAAAACGCAGAGGGAATAGGATTCAGAGAACCAGGCTGCAGCTGATGTCCTGAGTGAACCACTGGTACTGGCACCTCATCTCGTCATCCAGATGTCCTCACCCATGCCTGGTGGCTGTCAGGCAGGGTGAGGGTTATGGCTGGGAGCCTCCTTCACTCAGCTGTATTCTTCATCCTCTGTGAAGGCTGGTATGAAGGAAACACATGCCCCATGTCACACATAAAAAAGAACATGATGGAAATTGCCTAATTCCCAGAGTCAGGGACAGGGAAGGGCTTCATCCTCCCTTCACCTGGGCCAGGTCCTTCATACAAGACTATGGCAGGGCAGTGCCCTTGTGGAACAATCTAGATATGGAGAAGACAGCACAGCCGCAGGAATTAGGAAGGGTTGTAGACCACGATGTCTGAGGTCTCTCTCACTCAGCCTAGCCACAGTGGACGGGGCACCCAGTACCCATGGGGCAGAGTCCAGAAATCCCAGTCCTCATCCATCTGGCATGACCTGCCTTGCACACTTTCTGTGTGGCCGGCTCAGTCCTCACACTTCCTAGTCTAGCACATTCACCTCAGGCGGGCCCTCCACCTTGCCTTCCTCCCCATTGCATGCTAATCCAGGTCCTCCCCATCCTTAGAGGCCTTGTTTCAGCCCCCTCCTCCAAGAAGCTACGGGGCAACTCCTCTAGCACCACACTCTGCCACAAGAAACTCTGTGTTTTGTAGGGCGCTGGGTGTGGGCTTGGCTGTTTCTGGTGAGCAGCCCAGCCCCGGAGAGGAGGAACATGCGTAAAGGAGGGACGGCATGGTGCCTGCACCCCAGGGCCCCAGAGGACTCAGGTACAGCTAGAAGTTGAAGGAGCTGTTTTCATAAGGGGCTTTGAGAGGTTCAGGGCACAAGCAAAGATGCCTCAGAGGCCCAGGGACAAACTATGACCTAGTGCTGCAGTCCTCAACCCTGGGCCATCGACTGGTACCAGTCCATGGCCTGTTAGGACCTGGGCCACACAGCAGGAGGTAAACGGCAAGTATCACCACTTGAGCTCCGCCTCCTGTGAGATCAGCGGCAGCATTAGATTCTCATAGGAACTCGAACCCCACTGTAAACTGCGCACTCGAGGGATCTAGGTTGCTCGCTCCTTATGAGGATCTAATGCCTGAAGATCAGAGGTGGAGCTGAGGCAGTGATGCTAGCGCTGGGGAGCAGCTGCAAATACAGGTTATCGTTAGCAGAGATCTGACTGCACAATAAATGTAATGCGCTTGAATCATCCCAAAACCATACCCCACACCCACTTCCTTGGTCCGTGGAAAAATTGTCTTTCATGAGACCAGTCCCTGGTGCCAAAAATGTTGGGGACTGCTGGCCTAGTGTCAAGCTTTCTCCTGCCTCTGACCCAGAACCCAGCCCTGTTCTGATGCATCAGGGCCTGGTGGCTTTGGGACTGTGAGCAGCAGTGTTGGCAGAGCCACTGGCACTTCCATGCGGGGGCATCACAAAAGAGGCAGTCCCCAGAGCCCTAACAAGCAGGCTCAGGATGTGAGATACATTCCAGATCCTGCAAGATTTCCCTCCACCCAGATGTGGGCAATAGTCTTTGAGCAGTGACGGAGGTGCCCCCGTGTGCAAAGTAGGGCTCTGGCTGGGGAGATGTTGTGAAGATTCAGGTAAACCGTGTCCTCATTCACACTCAGGTAGTAGCACCTGGGTCTTGGGTATCTGCCCCTCAGACGTGAGGTCTTCTGGCCTCATTTGTGCCCAAACACTGCTGGGCAGCCAACTCTGACCCAGCTTTGCTGAGCGCCCCTGTGCCGAGGACGGCAAGGAGAGAAGCCAGGCAGGCAATGTCAATGAGGGCGGGGCAAGGGTGGAGTCCATGCAGAGGCAGAGGGTACAAGTTCCATTTAAAAAGGGGGAAGCTGTCCAGCCAACTGTCACCCTGTGGGAATGTAGGTCCAGGGATACCACATTTTCCCAATTTTTCTTTTAAGGATATAAAAATTCAGATTATATGAAATCTATTGATTTTCAAATTTAAAAGTTGGCAACTGTGTGGGTTAATATCTATTTGCACATTCTGATCCATTCTCCGCCCAGCTACACCCTGGGAGGGTGACCCTCATGAACAGCACCCTCTCCCCAGCCTCCTACATTCCAGCTGGATTTGGCCAATGGGCAGAATAGGCAGATCGAGATTGAAAGGCAGGAGGTCAGGATATTAATTCCCCCCACTGCCCACGGACACTGGGGCCATGGTTTTGGCAGTGGCCATGTTCGTCTGTGTCCTGCACGGGGCCCCTCTCCCAGGATACAGCTCTCATGGTCTGGTGACCCTCCTTCCCACCCACCTTCAGGCCTAGGGGTGGTATTGACTTCCCCATTGCTAGTCTCTGAATGCTTCCCCATTCTCTGTCATACTCTTCACCCTGCCCGTGTAATTAGCTCCTTCGTTATCAGCTCTCCCCAATTAACCTTTTTAAATGTGCCTTCTCTTTCCTGCTGGGAACCACCAAAACCAACCAATTCAATTAAAAAACCACACTGTGAGGTTCAATCACACCTGGACCTGCAGTCTGGATTCAGCCAGTCTGTCGGAGCCCAGCTTGCAGCTGCTGATGTACAATCAAAGCAGCACACTGAGGCCAGCAGGCCGAAGCTGAGGGCACCATACTGACCGACACAGTGCTAGGGAGAGCAGGCACACAACAACTCTCGTGTTGAAACCCAAGAGGCAATCAAAAAAAGGGGAAAACCTTGAGATGTGTCCAACCCAGTTTAATGACTGACAAAAGCGTGCAAATGCCAAACTACGGAGCACCAGAAATACAAGAGGCACAGAGGCCTGGGGGTGGGGGGCACTACAACATTGTCATGGGGAAGTGGGGTCATCTAATATTGGTAGGGGAAGGGGTGATCCACTGGCGGCTCAGACCTATGTACGACATATTCCTCCAGGGAGCCCGCAGCCCCTCCCGAAAGGAGGAGCAAGTGGCTGCCTTCACTCACGAACATAAATTCTTGTGCAGACCACGTCATCGGCGCCAAACGTCTGCAGAGAAGGAGAAAAGGAAAACCAATCAGTGCAGATGCCTATGCGAAATGTTTAAAGCATATCACTAATAAGGCCACTTACTGCCCTGTTAAAAACTCTTTGTAACAGACATTCAATTTCCTGTGCTGTGTGCTCATGTTAAGTGAAAAGATTCCCCCCCGGCCCCCCCCCACCCCGCACTCTTAAGCTCCCTATTGGCAGAGAGGCAGCTGGGGTATAGAATTATGTTGTACGCAGTTTTCCTTTGCTTCTGGATCCTGTGAATGCTGACATAAATGCTAGGAGCTTTGGTTTTGAAATTAAACTGAAAGAGGGAGAATGCCATTTTGTACATTTCTGAAGTGGTTCTGTTTCTTTTCAATGTCTTCAAGAGAGCAAGGGGCTTGGGCAGCTGGGGCTATGGCATCCAGTGCTGACCAGCCGGCTGGGATTGCTTTAAAGAAGGAATAGGACTGCTTTGCACGAAGCAGCTATCTAGCCTGGGAGACAGCCTGAAATGTTGTACAAGTGATACTCAAGTCACCTGCAATCTAGAAAATTGGTCTCAGCTGCAAAAGCACAGTGTTGGCATCCAGACCCAGCTCTGCAACCCACAGCTGGGTATGCTTAGGCACGTGCCTTCTTCTCTTGGCCTGTCAGGGAAGGGGCGGGCAGGGGCTTTTGTTGAGGAGAGGGATGGTATTGAACAAGGTGATCCCAAAGGCTCTTTCCAGCTAAGATTCTATGGCTCTTTGTTTGTTTATTTGCTGCATCACTCCACAGAGGGAGGAGGATGTTTTTTCTTCTGGCCCCTGAAATGATGCTGCCCATAAGTAAGCTGTCTCAGCTCTCCCCACACTGGGGATGACTCACAGGCCTGCTCTGCTGGGCCTCCGTCTGTTTGCAGAAGTACATTTATCTGCTGGAGGGTCTTCATCCTTCAGATTCTCAAAGTGGCCTAAGATCCAAGAGCGGTTAAAACCACTGGACGAAGTTTAGCTGCCCTAGGATCTTCATACTTTTATCCCTAGAGCCCTTAGTGGCTCATGAGATGCTCTTAGAGAACATTTGGAAATATTTCTAGTCCTTAGTGATTATTAAGGAAGCAAATGCTCAAAACTAGCTTCTTTTCATACTCGGGGTCTCCTGACCAGATTGGCACAGCTATCCCTGCTTCTGGACACCGTCTTTGTCCTACCCTCGTTCCCTATTACTGAGGAATGCAAGTGATTCTGTGTGCTGCGGCTGTGTGGGGAGTGGAATTCCCACCATAAATCCACCTTTCAGCTGTCTGGACCCCTTAGGACCATGGTAGTTTTCCAGAACTCTTTGAGCTCTATAGCCATGGACCGTCAAATGGAATGGCAGGGTTTGGGGATTTGACTACCCTGTAGTCACTATTCTAGCTATGTGACAGCCCTCCCAGCCTAACAAATGGCCTAATGACAAGAGAAGAAATCACCACATTTCCAGCCACATTTGAAGTGGCCTTTTCAGCCTGCAAACAATGCTTAGAGGTTCCCGAAAGAAACTCTCTGTAGGATATTCCAGAGTGGTTTGAGGGAGTATACTCAGTTTTCAAAGGAAGGCAACTTACAGCCTGAAGGCAATTTACTATTGGCGCTGGGAGAGCTTATTTCAACTTAACTAGAATAATTTGCATCTTGTTATATGGAGACAGCATCTCCCTATGTTTTAGATTTATTAATGATAATAACCCTTGAAACAAAAGCCCACATTTCAGATCCCAAATGCCAAGAATTCATGCTCCCTTTGAGGCTTGTATATGTGATTGCTGAGCCAGGGAAGGATGCCTGGGTGGAACTGCGGAGGAGGGGAGAGGGTTTGGAAGAGGTGGAGTCCATCTAGCAGAATTTGGCCTGTGATTCCGGCTGCTCGTATACCATGGAGGTTAATAAAATCACACATTCTCAGAGCAAACCGATCCTACTTAACCCTCAGCTATACTCAAGAACTCTAAAATCATCTCTGTTTTTTCTGTCTCTGGTACCAGTAAACTATATGTACATTTTCCCCTAAATTTCCATGTCTCAGTCTCAAATTGCTCCCCTAACCCCATCAAATATCCCTTCCATGGAAAGAACATTAACCAGGTTGCAAATTAAACCAGCCCTTTCACTATGAAAGGTGAAAGTATGTTAAATCATCCCAGGGAAGAGCAAGAGGAGAGAGATATCAGGCAGCCTCACTCCAAGTCATAGAGGAAGCTCAATTGAGGGTCTCCTTGCAGAGTAAACATGTAATTTCAGGGCTGAGAGGGACCTCAGGGATCAGACAGACCTCCACTCAACCTCTCATTTTATAGCAAGGCTGGAGCTTGGGGAGGGAAGAGGTTGCCTGGGTCACACAGGGAGCCCTTTCTTAGCGCACCTCACTGTCTCCTATTCCTAACATTTCAGGGTGACATTCACTAAGATGGGGCAGATGGTAACAAAACGCCTGACTGAGAACAAAGGATATAATTTCTCAGCTACTCAAAACAGCTTTGCCTGTTTTTAGTCTGGGGGAAAAAAGGTGGTTGCAGCAAAGCTTGGTCAGTTCTGAAGCAAAGGGAGAGTGACATGGGGGTTGTCCTGCCTTCCCTGTCTTCCTTTGCTCCTCTACCTAAAATACGGGGAGGAGGTGTGTGATTAAACTATAAGGGTTTTTAACTTGGCCTCACCAGGTAAGTTTTGTTTGGTGTGGGGTGTGCGGGGTGTTTAGAATGTTCCAGTCTGAACATTTTTAAGGAAGAGTCCACCTTTTCCAGTTCTAAAGGGGCTCATCCCCTCCACATTGTGTTCCACTCAGACACCTCCCAAATTAGCATTTGTTTCCTGGCTCCTGAAGGCCACTGGAGTTTGTAAATATGAGTGCTGATGTGATAAAAATTTCTGAAACCTTTCCCAGCCAGCAAAATGGGGAATGAGAAGGAAAAAAATCCTTTCTGCGGCGTGAGCCTGCTGACCTCACAGAGCCCAAGCATTCCAAGCCCTGTTGGAGGGAAGGTTGGCTAAAAGCATGTCACCGCCACCGGATGTAGCCATGTGGATAGTGGCAGGCACCCCAGCCTGTCTCTAGCTCCTGTTCTGCCCTCTGAGCCACTCCCCTTTCCTGCCGACCATTTAACAATGATTTCCTCTGACCTGAACTGTCATCTCAGGTTTTCTGCTCAAATTTTAATCCAGGGCAAATGGCATCTTTCTCTGAATGGGTGAGTGAGGATGACATGTTTGTATGGCCCACCTCGGGCCCATCTGGGGAATGTCAGGATTGTTTCAGGATCACAGGGGTCTCACCAGGATAAGCTCGTCATTGGCCAGCTCACGGGTCCAGTAGGTTTTGGGGCCTTCCCCTTCAAGAAGAGTTTGTGTGCAGTGTATCTTGTTCTCATTCTCCCAAGTGGCTAAACTCTGTGGGCAGGAAAACCATTAGTGACATTAATTACAGTCTCAGCAGCGGGAGCAGAGACAACAATGAGCACCAGAGAATAATTGCTGTGCAGAGAAGCAAAACATGGTCCCTGTCAGCAGGCCACAGAATCTCCTCTGCTGAACTTTATGAAGCCCAAATTCAGAGGGCAAGTCATGGATTTTATAGGGTGTAAATACACCTTGTATCACACACTCACACACACCCTGAAGCAGCAAAGCCTTAGGCACACTTTATATCTCTGGGAATAAAATTTACAGCATGCAATGATTCACTTATGCAAAACTGGACTACCCCTTCAAACAATTTGGATTTTAATGGCAAGAACCTTCACATCAGATCCACAAAGTTTTAGAACAGTTAAGACACCATGTTTGGAGCCACATTTGTCATCAGCAGATTGAAAGCGTGACTCCTGCACGTGTCTTGGGATAAGAACCTCCTTTCTGTTTGCGCTCCACATCATGAGAAGCAGCACACCCCTACTGTGATAAACCTGGGTGTTTCTGGATCTGAGGATTAAAATGCATCCACTTTCCAGGTTATATTCCTCTAGAAAAATTTTTGAAAAAAAAAACACAGAAACAATGTGAAGGGCATTATCGCTGTTGGAGGCGAGAGGAGGGACTCCCTGCAGTCGCCCCAGTGTCTGCACAAAGCAAAATGTAGTACAGCTGGGCTGGGGGGGGCCAGTACTGGATGTGCACATAATCACTTTTTAACTTACACATGGGACACATTCATTAGGCAAGGGGTGGAAGGAATGGAATAAATAAAGAGCCACTCTCCAGGCTGTTGTGTAAACCTTTGATAATTTTTTAATCAGAATTACCCTCCTTGGCAGTAGCCACGGTTGGATGTCCCAAGTTGAGTCCTGCCCATCGCTGAACCTTCTCCTTTAGGCTTCCAGCCCTTTGCTCTAATTATGTTTGTCCTGCTCTTTTGTTTTTGCAAACAATACCATGACTTGGGCCCAGGATCCCACTAGCTCCAAGCCGGGACATCATTTTCAGGCTATGACAATTCTGGGGGCCAGAGATTGCCTCCTGGATCAGCCTGTTCCTGGGGCCCTGTTTCTGCCTCCTTCTCCCAAGCCCAGTCACCAGAGAGTCCCCCTCTGAGATCAGACCCGGCACTGCTCTGCTCAGGAAAGGTGAAAGAAGCAATTTACCACTCTCTGGAATGTTATGACTTAAAAACAAAACAAAACAAAAAAACAACCAGACAAACAAAAAAATACTGGGAAAAGGGAGGGAGACATTCTGTCACTTTTAAAATAAGTGGTAGCAGTGGCGATTATTTTTCCATCTGTTTAACCAAACGCAATTTTTGCCTATGCAAAGAAGGTATGTGCAACCCCTTGTTTCAGTCCACTCGTTCATCCCTGGGGCTGATATACGGAGAAATAAAAAATTCTTGCCCTTGAGGACTAAGCGAGGGCATTTGGTTCATTTTCCCTGCCAGAAGCTGCGTTGCTTTTGGAAAAATTCTGGCGTTCCTTTAAGGAACCAGGCTGAGGGGCGGGCAGGTAGAGGTGCCAGGAGCCGTCGGGACTGCTGACATTGAATCCAGAGCGTTCCCCAGGCGGCCCAGTGACCCGGGGGCGGGAACCTAGAGCTGCTGCTACACCTGGGCCAGGAAACGCGGCAGCGGCGCGGCCGGAGAACCCGCGGCGCCCGCAACCTTCTTCCGCGCCGCCTGCGCCAGGCGCCGCAAACCGCTGCAAAAGCCGCCGCTCGGAACGCGGCGCTACGCAGAGCCCGCTCTTCAAGCACGGCTGTTAGCACCTCGGGAGGCGGCTTGGGGATGAGGTTAAGATGGGGATAGGGCTTTCTCCGCAGCGCAGGGCAACGGGGCTGCGCAAACCTCCCTGCAGACAGCCAGGGCACACACCCTGCAAGGAGAGCGCGCCGCAGGCTGCAAAGGGGACGTGAGCTCCTCCAGCGGCAGGGGGCCCTGCGCAGGGAGCGGGACCCGGAACGCTGCGGGGCTGTGGGGCCTCACCCTGCACTTGCGTCCGTCCACTGTCTCCTCCTCAAAGCCTTCTCCGACCTTGAAGTTGATCTCAGTGGTGCGCACAGTGGTGGATGTCTTGATGTAGAACTGATCCCCGTCCTGGCGGATCTCCACGTGCGGCTTGGAGGCAGCCGCCACGGCCACCTTCCTCAGCATGGCGTTCACACCTGCACAGGGGGCACCACCGGCTCAGGTCCCTGGGCCTCGTCAATGGCCTGTCGTCTAGGGATCGGTCGGGCACTTCCCATACCAACACCCTCTGACTTTAGACAGGCGCCTTAAAATAGATTCACTCATCTCTCTGCCCTCGCCCTGGTTTTCGAGATGAGAAACTGAGGCTCAGAGAGGGTGAGTGGCTTCCCCGAGTTGCAATGAATTCGTGGCAGAGCCTGGTCTCAAACTAAGTCCCAAAATTTAAAGTCCCTGACCCTCCTTGCACGCCAGTAATCTCTCCTCGCTGTGATCTAGCACGCGACAAAGGCCGAACCGTCGAGGAAGGCGCCAAACATCCAGCCAGCGCTCGCTGAACGCGTGGGTCCCAAGCTCTCCTCGCTGCTCCGAGACTCGTGCGCCCGGAGACCCGGCGACCTATCGTTCCAAGGACTCCCTCCTGCCCGGGGCCCCTCAACGCCCGCATCCGCCTGGACCGGGGCACCTCCGGGCCGCTTCTCCCTGTCCGGGCGCGCCCTCCGCACCAGCTTACCTAGCGCCTTGAGTAGCTCGTCGAAATTCTCGCTGCTGCGCATCTTCCAGGTGCCAGCGAAGTTGGGCATGGTGGCGGCGGCGGCGGCAGGCGCGGACGGCGGCGGCGCGGCGGGCACACGCGGAGCTTGCGAGGCGGAGACTGGCGCTCTGCGCCCCGCGCCGCGCGCCTTGAGTCACCGGAGAGCGCCCCCCGCCCGGCGAACGTCGGCCCCGCCCCGCCGGCCCCGCCCCCGCCCCCCGCGGCCTCTACCGCGTGTGCGCCCAGCTCCCCGCCCAACCGTGCCCCCACGTCCCCTCGGCGTTCTGGTCTCCAGCGGTGAAGCCCTGGCACCCGCTCACCAACTGGGGGCACCTCTGCCACCCCAGGCCACGCACATCCTGCTTTAAAATGGGTGGTGGGAGGGGGTTAGACGAAACACGATTGGCCAGGAGGGGGTAGCTGATGAAGCTGGGCGGTGGGGACTTGAGTTGTCATTATACGATTCTCTGCACTTTGTGTATGTTTGAAAATATCCATAATACAAAGTTAAAGTGGTAGTGGGGCCATCGGGGATGGGAGCCACTCTCTTTTCACCCCCAGTCGTGCCTTCTGGGTGTGCCCAGCTAGTCCCCTCCCTTCCCACCCTGGGATCCTATTCCGCGCCCCTAAAGCCCCGCCACAGCCCCACAGGACCGATGGCAGCGAATGGTGGGAAAGCCTCGCTTCCCATCAGCACCAGCCTGGGCACCGACGTTTGGAAGCCAGGCTGGAGCTTTCGTAGGGCAGGAGTCAGGCCGGGCCAGCGCCCCTTTGTTGGGGGTTTGGGACAGACAGCTGGGCGGGTTGGGAGAGGTGGACTGAATGAGCTACAGAACCCGGGGTAGGTGCGGCCCGTTTTGCGGACGGCAAAGCTTTGCACTCTGCGGGCAGGCTGGGAGGGCCCTCCTTCTCCCTTTGCTCCCAAACGTGTGCGATACCTAGAGTCCTCTTGGTGTGTCCACTCGGGGAGTACCAATGCTTCACCACAGCTCTTTTGGTTCTTCCCTACAGATCCCAAATTTTCCTTGCAGCCTTTTCCCACCGTTTCACCATCCGGATGCTTCAGCCAGACAGCACAACTCAGGACTCTAGGACTTGCCGTGCATCTTCCTATCTCCAAGCCTGTGCCCATGCTGGGCCCTCTTCCTTGAATGCCCTTTTCCCCATCAGGTCAATAAAACCTTGCCCATTCACCAAAGCCCATCTTTATCTTGTCTCTTTGTGAAATTCAGTTTCCTAATCAATGGTGATTATTTTTCTCTGAATTCACAGGATCCTTCTTTGGTCCTGCTCTTGTTCAAGTCCTAACTCTGCTATAAACTGAACTCCTAGAGGGCAGTGATTGTTTATCAACTTGTCCTCCCTTCCTGAGGCTCAGCCGGGTGGGGTTCAATGACTTCCGTGTTTCCCCCAAAATAAGACCTACCCATAAAATAAGCCCCAGCAGGATTTCTAAGCATTTGCACAATAGAAGCCCTACCCCGAAAATAAGACCTAGTGATGAGCGTGGCTACGCAGCCTATCTGCACAACCCATGCATTTCGTGGAGGAGCGGTAAAGAAGACGAGCAGCCCTTCTCGTCTGCCCCATGAGAGCTCTATGGCTCTACGTGAGAGATTGGGGCCAATGGTTCTAAAGGAAATAGAGGTGCAAGAAATTCAGGATGGAATTCGGGGTTTAGAGAGTTATGATGATGTTCCAGAAGGAGATGACTTAACTATATTTGAATAAATGTAGATTGTTGTACTTTACTTAAAAAAATAACACATCCCTGAAAATAAGCCCTAGGCTGTCTTCTTGAGGAAAAATAAATATAAGACCCTGTCTTATTTTCGGGGAAACATGGTACGCTTTGATTTGAGAAAGATGTGAGTATTCTACAACGTAGAGGCAGTGTGGGAGTGAAGATTCCCTGACAGCCTGGGAGGGCTCTGTGCTGGGTGCCAACTGGACAGGGCCCTGGTCTTCTGCAGGTGGCTGAGGCTGGGTTTCTTCTGGGAGGCCCTGAGGAGCTCCCTGAGGAGCTGCCTAAGAAAGCAACTGAGGACAGGAGAGGGGAAAGCAGCCCTCACCAGCTAAAAGGGGCATGGGCAGGGCCAGCTTTGTAGATGTGTGGTCTGTGTAGTCACCCGGGGCCATGTGCTTAGAAGGGCCTGGTGTTTGGACTGGAACATGGACAAGCAGAAAGGCTGTGTTATTGCCAGCTTGGACTTCTTAATACGTTTTGAACAAGGGGTCCTGGATTTTCATGTTGGGATCTGCAAATTAAGTAGCTGGCAGAAAGTGGAGCTGCCATAGAATCAAACCAACTTCACAGAGAGCTACAGTGAAGGGGAAAAAAAGGGGTGCCATTGGCCTCTGCCCCCATCCAACACTCTTCCCCAAGTCTTCAGCCATCTTAAGGGCTGGGGCAGGAGGCTGCAGGAGGACAGCAAGGTTGGGAGCCAGGGCCACAGTTTATGGCCCGGGGAAGCCGGTGAGCACAGTCAGAGGGCTGTGGGTGAGGCATAAAGGTGACCTGCTGATCTTGCAGCAAGGCACTGGAAGGACAAAGAGGGAAGGAAGGAAAGAGAAAGGAGGTGGGGGTCACAGAGAGGACGGGCAGGGCCAGGTGAAGGGTCCGTCCCTCAGGCTGGGGCTGCCGTGACAGGAGGGCAGTGAGGCTGTTGTCCAGGCGCAAAGCAAGGGAGGAGGGAGGGTCCAGGAAGGAAGAGGGCACAGCCAGTTCAGCAGTAAAATGTGAAGTTGTCCCAGAGTCCTTGTGAGCCCGCTTGTTAGGAAGTTCAGAGGTGGCCAGGGCAGACAGGAGCAGCCAGGATGTCCCAGATGTCCCAAATCTCATCCGGTGTCACATGGAAAGGGGAGGGCAGGCAACTATCACCAGCCTGGCTACTAGGGAAACCCCAAAAGTAGGAGGCAGCAAAAATACCACCTTGTGGTATTCGTGTGGACCCAGCCTCAAGATCCAGAGCAGGACTCCTGCCAGGGAGCGATCTAGCTCTTGGCCTGGGCCGTAAAACAGACTGCCAGAACTGCCTCACGTCCTCCGGGCCTCCCTGTCTTCTCTCTTGCCTTCTCTTCTCGTACCCCTCCATTCACTAACCCTTGCTGACCACCTCTGTGAGCCAGGACCTGGGTGTTGCTCTGGGGATAGTGACCGATCAAGATCCGGGTCCTATCTTGAAGGTTAGCTGTCTAATTGGGGGAGAAACCTAGAAACTCTGTGATCACTGCATGGGGTAATAGTGCTTGAGTGGCAGGTGTTTAGCCCAGGCTGAGTTGAGCCTTAAGAGTGGATCCCACAGAGCTGAGGGAGTGAGGGGCCAGTCAGAAAGAACATGCACAAGGACAGGAGTGGCCAAACAGGGCTGTGTGTTTGGGGACCACTTGTCTTGCGGCATGGCTGGAGTACAAGCCTGAAGGGCTTCTTAATAACTTTTCAACAGGGGATCCTGCATTTTCATTTTGCACTGGATTTAAGAAGGGATTAAAGCAGAGGTGAGCTGTGATCCTATTGTGTGTTTTGGAAGCTTGCTTCTGCTACAGTGCAGAGAAAGGGTCAGCGCGGGCAAGCATGTTGCCAGGGGCACAAGGAAGAGGCTGTTGTCCTGAACTAGGCAACCAGCAGCGGTGTCGGCAGTGGACAGGAGAAGAGCACGGGTTAGAGAGCAGTGGTGCCCTAACGCCAGTCTGTGATTCAAGTCAGGCATCTCAGCAGCCTGGGGAGCTTTCTAGAAATTCAGATTCATAGGTCCCAGCCCTGGAGATTTGAATTCTGTAAATCATGGGTAGGGATCATAGCTCATAGCAACCTCAAATTCTTGGGGTCAAGTGATCTCCCCTGCTTCGGCCTCCTCGGTAGCTGGACCTACATGTAGATGCCACCATGCCCAGCTAAGTTTTATTTTATTTTTTTGAAGAGATGGGATCTCGCTATGTTGCCCAGGCTGGTCTTGAACTCTTGGCCTCAAGCTATCCTCCTGCCTCGGCCTCTCAAAATGCTGGGATTACAGGCATGAGCCACTCACTGTGTGCAGCCCTGCATTTTGGATAGAAGAGATTTGAACATATTTATAGGCTGATGGCAGAAATCGAAGAAAAGGTAGGAGGTGGGTACAGGAGAAATGGAAGGTGGACACAGGAAGTAGAGGTGGGGAGAGGGGAACCCAGAGCACTGGGTAGAGCTATCTGTCTTCCAGGTAAGGGAGGAAAGACAGGGTTGAGGTGAAGGCAGGGGTCTGGGCAGAAGACAGAGGGAAGTGGAGCCAGGACAGGGCTTGGGAGGTGGACAGGCTTGCAGGTCTGGACATCCTGTGAAGTTGAAGGACTGGCATGAGGGGGCAGGCAGGTGAGCACGGTCAGAGATCAGGACACTGCAGTTTTGGATAGTGATGAAGCTGTCTTTAAGATGAGGTGAAAGGACATGGCCCAAGAATGGGAATGCACAGGCTGGTAGGGAAGATACACACACCAAGATTAAGATTGGGATAATGTAGTCATTGCTATGAAGAGGACAAGGGGAGGCACTCTGGGAGCTCAGCAGAGGGTATCTAATTTCCCAGAGAATATGACATCAAGCTTAAGTAGAGTTCTGAAGGATGACCAGGACTTTACCAGGCGGACAAAGGGGAAAGAGCATTCTGGGTGGAGGAACAGCAGAGGCAGAGGACGGGAGCTGAGCAGGGCTCTGAGGCTGCTTACAGCTCCGATATGGGACGATCTGCAAGGAGCTGTCTGTAGAAGGGACTCCCCTTGGAGTCAAATGACCTCACCTTAGGATCCACGGATCCCAGTCCAGACCACGCCTCCCCTCACTCTCAATAAAGTGTGTCCTCAGCTGGCTGCAATTGCCTGTGGTGTGTGTCCCATTCCTGGTGTTTCCCCTGCTGATGTGACTTTCTCAGGGGCAGGAGCTCAGGCCTGGGCCTTCTCTCCAAGACCCCTTTGTTCTCTGGCTGGCGCGAGTTTGGCTCCCCCTCTGCAGACCCCGTGTTGCCAGCTCCTCCCAGGCCACTGACCTGCATCCCTGTCTGGAACATTTCTGCTGAGATTTGCTATTTCTGCCTGGAGGCACGCCAGAGCCGTAGCCCCCAGGGGCCGCTCAGCCGGCCCCATGCCCTTAGGCAGGCTGAATTCATGCTGAAAGAATGGGGGTCAGAGTTCAGCCCCGAAAGCTGGGGCTCTGAAGAGAGTCCCAGTGGGGGTCTTCAGGGCAGCTCTCTGGAGTGAGGGCTGAGGCCACCATGCCCAGGACAATTTGGGAGTCAGCAAAACAGGACAAAGAAGAGCTGGATTCCTGGGGAAGAATGGCATTTGGGCTGCACTTGCCCTGAGTGGTGGGTTTCTTCTCGGTTAATGGAGTGGAAGGAGCACTGGACTAGGAGTCAGGGCAGGCAGCAGGACTGAAGGGGACCATGGAGTCCCCTAGTAGAAGCAATACAAGTAGCGAACACAGAGTTTTCACTGTCTGCCAGGCACTGTGGTAAGTGCTTCGTGAGTAATCGCTCATTTACTCTTTCCCATCATCCTGTGAGGTGGATACTCATTTATGGATGAGAAGCGAGAGAGATGAAGTACCATGCCCAAGGTCACTCAGCTATTAAGAGACAGAGCTGGGAGGTGAACCCAGGTGGGCTAGCCTCAGATTTATGCTCTGACCACATCTCTCTGCTGGTTTATTTTACAGATGGGGACCTGGAGGCCCAGAGAGGGGGTGCCTGGACCCAGGTTACACAGTAGAGCAGGGAGGAGACCCTCTGCCCTGCCTGCCAGCCCCAGGGTTCTTGGGCTCATGGAAGATCTCTGGGGCCTGGATGTCTGACTGCCTGAATGCTAACAAGGACAACTCTGCTTAAAACCAGAGCCAGGAGTCCCTGCCGCGGCTGCCGAGAGAGACAATATAGCCACCAGCCAGAGGCATCT
>VBSM01001118.1:2620056-2638691 GCA_008086735.1 Cheirogaleus medius
ACATACATACCTACATACCATCTGCCTGAATGTGAATGTGTACATGCACACACAGGTCCACAATTCCTCACGTAATTCCCTTGGGGCCAGATGTGTTTTCAAAATACACATACGATACTCCATAACTGAACACCTTACTATTACCACGGAGAAACATATGAATAGTCACATGAAATTGCATACAAAATAAACAGCTTCATGTCAGTTCTGGTCTGGTTTTGCCTCCTGATAGGAAGAAGTATGTCATTTTCAGAATGTTTGGGATTTTGGAATTTCAGAAAGGGGGTTATAGACCCGTGTCATAGTAGTCTAATGTATTGAGCATAATGTCCTGCATGCCTGACATTATGCCTGGTGCTTCACACGCTTTTGCTCACTCAATCCCCTCCCTGGCCCTGTGAGGATGGAAGGTGTCAGCCTCGTGGGAGTGAGTCATGTCTAGGACACTCCTCTGTGGACTTGGCTGCGAACTGTTGCGTCAACCAGCAGAGCTGAGCTGGGGAAGATGCCCTTGCTGGGACAGCCATGTCCTGCGAGCCACTGATTCAATAGGCTGCTTCTGTTCTTTCCAAAGTTGGCTTGCTCTTTGTTTGCTTTAGTGGTTTGAGTTCTGGCATTTCTTCTGCTCTGTAGATACGTGTGTGTCAGCCTTTGTGTGTCTGTATCTGGGTGAGCGTCCGTGCGAGCTTGGTCTCTGGGTGGGCGATGGTGCGTGTGTCTGCCTGCCTGCTCTGTGTGTACACTGTGTCTCCCTAGGGGTGTCTGCATGTGTGTGTGTGTAGAGGCCTGCATGTTGGTGCTATCTGTACGTCTGCGTGTCTCTGAGTTAGGGTGACCAACCGTCCCAGTTTGCCTGGGACTGAGGTGGGTTCCCAGGACATGGGACTTTTCAGGGGTAAAATGAGAAAGTCCTGGGCAAACTGGGACGAGTTGTTCGCCCTGTTTCCCACGTAGCCTATCTGGATATACATGTTCCATGATTCTCTTATATGTACATTTCCTCTGTGTTTTCTTGTATGTGTCTGCAAACTACAGATGTGTGCTCTGTATGCACTGACTCCGAGTGTGTGTCTCCATGCGTATTGGCCTGGTATGTCTGTCCTGCGCCTTTCCGCATGTCGGTCTATGTGTGCCTATGCCTGCCAACCTCTGCGTGTTTGTGTCTGCGTGCTCTGGAGCGATCTGTCTGTGAGGGTGTCTCTGCATGTGTCTGTGAGTCTCTCTGCCTGTGAGGCTGCATCTTAGGGGCCATGTGTTCTCCAGAGCACACTCTGGGCCTCTCTGCGTGTCCCTGCTGTGGTCAAGCTGGCCCCTTCTGTGGCTCAACGCCCTCTCCTCTCCATCACCAGTGCCCACTGATGCTTCTTGCTGGCCCCAGCCCAGAACCACTGCAATGGACTGTGCACGGTCCCATCCATGCTCCACACAGTCGGTGCGACCTTGGAAACTCCATGGACCTGCCGCTCTCACGCGCTCTGCCCTCCCCACTTTCCAGCTCTTCCCTCTCAGCACCCGCATCCCTTAGGAGTTCTTTCTCACTCTCTGGCTCCCCCCACCCCCACTTCCCCTAACCCCTATTCTTGAAGGCTTACCTCAACATCACCTGCAGCTCCCTCTTCCCCCCAGGAAGAGAGAGCATTTCTGCCTCTGACCTCCCACAGCCCTGGGTGGCTTATCACCCACCACAGGGTGTGGGGAGCAGGGGGAGAGAGAACTCTTCATTCATTTAGCCCCCCAGCTGCCAAGCACTGGGCTGCATTATCATTTAATTCTTAAAAACATCCAGTGAGGTAGGCGTTCTAATGGCTGTTTCTCAGATGAAGGAATGAAAACTCAGAGAGGCTAAGGCACTGGCCCAAGGCCACACAGCTAGGAGGTGATGGAGCTGGTTCCAAAGTCCAGACTCCTTCCACTAAGCCAACTTTGGTGGGGGTCTTCCTGGTGTATACGCCTGCCCACCCAGTGGCCCGTGGGCCTTCTGCAGGCTGGGATTGTGTCCAATTTGTCTCCACATCCCCAGTGCTCAGCACAGGCCCGGGCACTCCATAAAGGTTTCCTGAATGAATGCCTCTCTTGAAAATGACAACCTCAGCTTTCATTAGTCTGATTTATACAAGTTCTGGGATCCTTCGGGCTGCGAAGCTGGGGAACGGGTGGCTATAATTTATCAGAAAACATGGCAACTGTTCCAGCTTCCCTTTCAGTGCAGAAGGAGAAAGTAAATTGATGTCCAGCAGCCCTCCACCGGGAAGTGCCTGTGCTGGCGGATACCCCGATCCTTGCTAATGGTGCAGGGCACATGGCAGGGAGGCCCTTCAAACGTCCCCCACGTGGGCTCTGACCACAGCTACCCATCCACCTGCTGCCCGGGGGTGGCCACAGGGGGGTCAGCTGCCTCTCATCGATCGTCCCGCTCAGGATGCCAAATGGTGCCTTTGAAAGTCCATAAAGAAAGAGACACTCACTTGTCCCTGATCAATCACCTCTTGCTGCCCCTTGTGTGGCACGTGCAGGACACAGCACAAAGCTGGGTCGTCACGGGTGCTCGTTTCAGGATTAATGGTTTTTCAGATGGGAGTAAAGCTCACCTCATTCCCCTCATCCCCAGGCCAGGCATCTCCAGGACAATGCTGCAGTGGCCGGAGAAGCCCCCAGCTCCCCGAGGCCCTCCTTAATCGAGATTGACGATGTGGGGCGTGTGGTCTATAGAAGCCCCTGAGCTCCTGCAGAAGGCTGAGCTGGCTCCTTCCGGTCCTCCCGGGGATGGATGGGCAGAGCAGCTGCCTCAGCCTTCCCAGATGTCCGGGGGATCCATTCTCTCTCCCGATCAATGAGGCAGCTGGGTCAGCCCTGAGAGCCCCACCTGAGGGACCCTGGGTCTCCAGCTGCCACCAGGCAGGGTCCTCAGACCAAATGACCCCAGCTCAGGAAAGCCTTTGAGTTTGAGAGCTGGGGCACAGTCTTGACTGTCCCTGTTCCCCCCAGTGACACGCTCAGTGCCCCTCTTCCTCTGGAGGCTGCCCTAGCCTGGGCTGTGAGTGATGGGATGGTTGTCCTGGCCTATGATGGTGATTGCATTAATGCTGATAACTTGAAAATTAATCATCGTAATAAGACCTGCCGGGCCACTGAATGAGACGGATGGCCGTCCCACATTCCGGCAGCACTGGGCCTCCTGCTGGGCTGCGGTCACGTCCTCTTCTTCACAGCTCCCCAGGTCTGGTTCATGGGCCATATTGTTACCTCAGCTGAGCACTCCCCGCACCCCCTGCCTGCCAGCGTGTGCGGTTTACCCCGCGGCCCCTGTGCGCCGGGCTGCGTGGCGCTGGGCCTGCACACAGCCCACCCTCCCTTCCGCAGCGCCCGCGCGTCCACCTTACGCGTGTGTCACAGGCCTGGCAGTTAGCTAACGGGCCTTTGGGGATCCCCAGGGCGGAGGACTCACTAAGGCCAGTTCACAGGGGATGACCCCAAGGCATAACTCCTCCCCAGCCCTACCACCACTTAGAAACAAACGCACACAAGAAAACTGCACAGTCATTGAGGCCGGTCACCAGGCAGCTGCGGGGCTCTGAGGGAAAGGCACAGGGCCGGCACAGCAGGCGCCTGGGGTCCTTGTCTGGCCTCTGTGGCTAGTGTCCTTCCTGACCTTGGGTAGGTCCTCAGGCCTCAGATTTAACGTCCACATGTGGACATGATAACACTATTCTCCTAAGCCCATGGGGTAACGGGTGCTGGGGAAGCCATAAAGTTCTACGCACATTTAAGAAATGGAACGCAGCAGCCAGGGCTGGGAGGGCTTAAGGGTCCTACTGCACAGGTGGGGAAACCAAGGCCCTGAGAGGGAAAGGGGTTTGCCTACAAGTACAGTCAGTGCTGGGACGGAGTGTGGAACTGCTGACTCTCAGCTAGGGGCTTTTTCTGCAACAGAGTTCAGAAATGAACTATCTTATTCCTTCAGCTTGGTCCCTGCATTTGCCTGGTGCTTATCTCCAGAGGGAGGGCACTGCCCCCCGAGACGTCGTATCACAGGCCGGGAGTGTAAGTGGGCTCTGGGGTGGGGGCGGGGTTCTGCAGTGGTGGTTGGTGGGCATGTGGCAGGAAACAAAGGCAGCTGAGCTGTCTGGGCACATTCTCAGTTTTGGGCGTCTATGACGGAAGACCGTCCCAAACTGCCTGGGTGCCTCCCTTACAGCCCAAGCAGGGCTGATCTTGTGGGACATCCATCCAACACACGTGAACAGGCCATGAGGACATTGCAGGGGACGAGACTTCCCTGTCATCCCCTCAGCTGCTGCTGCTCTCCAGGGCTATACCACAGCCTCGCTGGGCCTCCCAGTCTCCAAGTAAGTTGGCACTCAGAGTTCACAGACTTGACCGCAGCCTCTCCTGCCTTCTGCAGGGGCCACCTTCAGAATCAAGTCCTCTCCTGGCCTCAAGGGCCTTTGAGACCTGTGTCTCTCCCTTCCACTCCATGGCTGCCCTGGAAACCACATGCCCTTGTTTGCTGCTTTGCTTTGCACGGCTTCCCTCTGTCTGGCTGGCTAAACTCCCTCTCACAATTCAAAACCCAGCTCACAGGTCCCCAACTCCAGGAGCATCCTTGGTCCTCTGGGCCCTCAGAGCTCGCAGCCTATGCATGCACACACCTGGCTTTCTCCCGTCTGAGAACAGCATGGGGTCGGGGACCAGGTCTTGCTCATCCCTGTGTCCAGGGCCTGGCCCCGGGCATGAGTGATGTCAGCGAATGAGAGGGTTTTTCAGACAGGCTCTCCAGCTAGTCCCACACGTGTGCATGTCCCCGTAGCAGCTGGTGGAGGGGCCGCACTCTTCCCTCCGTCTCCAGCCCTTTGTCTGCCCAACTCCTCCAAGCCAGGCGCCCAGGGACCCTGGCAGCAGTGGAAGGGCTGCGTGGGGAGGAGGAGGGAGAGGTGGTGGCTGGAGGCACCTGCACATGGAGCCGACACAATCAGCGCAGCTTCCTGGGAGTCCAGCCGAGGCCCTGGGATGCAAATAGCTTAGTGGCTCCTCATCCATCCCTCTCCCCTGGGGCCTCTGTCTGAGGCCTTTGAGCAGGCGCTGTGTCTTACTTTACCCACAGTGGAGAAGCAAAAGTAAGACCCCAGGAAGTTCTGTGGGGAAGTAGCTGGCTTTGCAAGGTGAGAGAGGCTGAGGGTGGAGTTCCTGCCTTCATCCAAATGGGAGGTTCTTCTGGACTCAGGTGACTCACACCAGGTTGTTGCCTTTGGCGTTGCCTTTGCCCACCTCCTGCCCTTTCCCACCCTTATTGAGACTGCCCTGGGCATGTTCCTTAGGAGGCTCTGATGCCTCTGTTCCTACCTGGCATGGATGCCTCAGAGATGGGGAGCAGGTCTTCTAAGGAGGGTGGGGGCTTCCCTGCCACAGACACTCTGGGGGCACGAATGAAGGATAGCAGTGGTTGGGCTGTCTGTCTTCAGGGATGCCTGGCCCAGCGGTCATTAGAGCCATCCGCCCCCAGCCAGTGAGGGGATCAGTCTCCCTAACTCATTAACGACGGCCCATCCATCTTGTCTCCCTGAACTGACACAGCCACTGCCGACAGCTGGTGTGGTTCTCCTGGAGGCGTTGCCCTCGGTGTGGGGGCAGGTGGGAGAAGGAAAAGTCTGTTTGGTGAATTTCTTTATTGTTTCAGCCACTTCAGAACCACAGTGTTGTGGGGTGGTGGACGGAGTCTGTTGGTGGAATTAAGCAGACAGACCTGGACTTGGTGTGAGCTGCATCACTCCCCCGCTACGTGGCTTTGGGCAAGTCCCTTCACCTCTCGTGGGTGCTCAGCGCCAGTCATGCTCCTCTATATGGTTGGGAGACCCACCTCTTGTTGGGTGTTTATAAAGTTAGGTAACAAATGGACAGGAACTACCAGCACTGCCCACCTTCAAGACACCAGGACTGTTGACCTGAAAATGGCCATCTCCCTGCTGTTCACACACTGGGCTCATTTTTAAAAACAGGCCAGGCTGGTCTGACCTGATGGGTGCATGTCCCATGCTACCAGGCTTTTTGTGTGATTTGTGAAGGGCTCTTGGAAACCAAATGTAGGTATTGCCAACTTCCTGGAGGAAAATGGAAGAGATCAGTGATTGATGGGCTGTTTCCTATTGTCCAGTTGTCTGTGGTTCAGTCACCTGGATGGGGCTTTGCTTGCTCTGGTGTAGACGTGGCTTTGGGTTGGTGAGCTATTTTCTAAGTTTATGTGCCTGGACCTCTTCTCCTCAGCCCCCACCAGCCTTCTGCAGTGCTCACCAGAGACCCTGTAATGGGCAAGTCCACTCCCAGGTAGTAAGTCACATGGACCTAGAGGGTTTCTCAGCTCAGTGTCTGGAGGCTGAGAGTCACAGATTCCCAAGCTGGGCTGGATCTGGGCACCTAGGGGAGACCCTTCCATCATGTGTGTACTTTGCCCACACCCCCAGGGATGCCCCAAGCAGCCTGAGCCACTGAGGGCCAGGGCCCAGCCTATGAGGAAGCCCTTCTTCATCTTCTCCTGCTGGGCTCTGCCTTTGGAGGCCTCTGGCCTGGGCCCACGGCTCCAATACAGACAGCATCAGAGAGAAGCTGAGTGGCCTGTGCCACCCACTGCCCAAGGTTCCTGCTTCCAGGCCCCCCAAACTTTCCTGATGTGACACATTTGAGTTCCTTCCTCATACTGGTCTCCTTTTGGGGGATAACTTCAGGCTTGTTAATATCCCTCTTTTTAAAGACATATGCATATATTTTAAAAATTAGAATATTTCATAGAAAATGGAGCAAAGAAAAAAAATCCACGGTTTGCATTTGTATATTTTCTGCCATTTCCTCCTCCACATCTGTTATAGGGTGACACATGGTAACACACAATTATGAACAATATTATTTTTTCTTAGTTTTCCTGCATAAGCAGTTTTCATGTTGCTGGATGATATCCACTTTGCTTTTTTTTAATTTTCAAAAATAATACAATGGGATAATTCAATATCATAAAGTTTTCCATTCTACCCCAAAATACTCTATACATTCAATTCAAACCCAATCAAAATACTAACTAAGATTTTTTGTATTTGGCACATTGGCTCTAAAATTTATATGGATGAATAAATATACAAGGATAACCAAGACACTTATGGAAAGGAAGAATAAAGAGGAGGAAATTGTCCCACCAAATATAAAAAATTTATCTTAAAAGCTTTAGTATTTTAAAACCACAGTCATTGACATAGGAGTAAACAGACAAATTGATAGAACAGAATTGAGTATCTAGGAACGTATCATCCATGCATAAAAAGGTGGTGCTTCACACATAATGCACTTATGTAATATACCAACATACCAGATCAAGACATGGGTCTCCTCCTTCCCTTTCCTACCAGCTTCAAAGTCTTCATTGTGGACAATGCCATCATATGGATGTATACCGATTTACTTAACACAGTCTTATTCTATTGGACATTTAGGATTTGCCCATTTAAAAAAAATGTTTTTTAGAGACAGAGTCTCCCACTGTCTCCCAGGTTGGAGTACAGTGGAGCAATCATAGCTCACTGTAGCCTCAAACTTCTAGGCTCAAGCAATCCTCCCATCTCAGCATCCCTGGTAGCTAGGACTATAGGTATACACCACCACACCTGGCCCATTTAAAAAATTTTTTTGTAGAGATGGGGCCTTGTTATGTTGCCTAGGCTAGTCTCAGACTCCAGACCTCAAGCTATCCTCCCACCTCTGCTTCCCAAAGTGCTGGGATTACAGGTGTGAGCCACTATGTCTGAGCACGATTTGCTCATTTTTAAACAACATGAGGTCAACACAATGAACACCTGTGTTTCTGAAAGTTTTTTTTCCCTTCTGTTTTGGGATTATTTCCTTAAGGAACCATCCTAGGAATGGGATTGCTGGGGCAGAGGGCAGCTTTCTCCAAGAGTGGGGCCTCTAGTCATTTCATTCATTCCTTCATTCATTCACTGAGCTCCTATGCTGGGTGTCAGGACTGGGGACCCAAATCAGGTATGGAACATATAATTCATTGAAGGAGAGACATGGAAATGGTGATCTTCAAAATCAGGCAGAGCAGAGTCACCCAGCATGGTAGCACTAGGAACAGTCTGCCATGTGAGTCCATGGCTCCCCACAGTTGGTGCCACTTAGACTGGGCTGCCTTCTAGAGATGGGTGTGAGAAGTGGGCAGAAGCCAACCACAAAGGGCCTGAGCCTTAGGACTGTGCCCTGTGGCCATGGGGAGCTGCAGAAGGTTGCTGAGTTGCTGAGTGATGTGTTCACCCATGTGGTCGGAGGCTTCCTGGGGCAGCCTTGGAGTAACTCCTCCAAGTGTAGGCCCTCCATTTCACACCCTGTTGTGCTGCTGGCCCTGCCTACCCTGCTGGAACAAGACAGACTTCCACATCTGGAGGCCAGCCCAGCCTCACGCTCAACCCCTAAAAGTCCAGGAATGGGGAAGAGCTCCATTTGGCCCTTTCTTGCACTCAGGAACTACACCTTATCTCAGAGTCATTGAGGGTAGATTTAGTTGGGTCCGTGCCACATAGGGTGGGGTGTCTGTGGCAATTCATCCATCAGTTCTGGTCCTAGCCCTGCTGCTGATTCTGGAAGTGACCTTGGGCAAGTTCCTGACTTTCTCAGGCCTGGGCTTCCCCACTGTAGAGTGAGGTGTTTGAACCAGCTAGTTTGAGAACTCTGCCAGCCTGCATTTATGCAGTGCAAATGGAACCCCAGCCCCATAAGACCAAGCATCAGCTTTAATGAGAGAAATGCTGGAACCACACCTGACTTGCACGGCTTTCTGGGACTCCTCTGCCCTACTGTCTCCTTTCAGCGGTCTCTGGTTAAGCCTGTTTGATCTGGTTCTGTCTAAAGAGGTGGGCACAGGCCGCCTTCCACCCAACACCCAGCCTAAGGTCTGCTCTGAGCCCCTGATGTCCCCAGGCAGCGGAGGCCAGGACAGGCCTCATTCATCATCCCCATAGAACCCAGAGACAAAGGGCCTAATGTGTATGCAGATGGGCTTGCCCCTCCGTCCATCATCCCTTACCACCAGTGGCCGATAATGTGCCCCCAATGAGTCCCCCGTGGCCACTGCTGACCAGGGAGTGGCTGGGCAATGACACATGCAAACACAGGGACCAGATGACAAAACAAGCCTCAAGAGGGGGGTGGTATGGAGGGGGAGGCATAATCACAGCCCCATGGAGAATCTCATAACTCATTTCTGACATGGACACATTATGCCTCTCAAAGACCACTTGCCCCCTAACACGGAGCTGCCAAATTAATTGACAAGGGACCCTCGAAGGCAGCTCCTACAGCAGGGAGCCCTATCCCCGGAGGCCTGGCCCAAGAAGCTGTCATTTTCTGGGAGGACAGATTGTGTCCTGCCAGGCCAGAGCTCAGTGCCCTTCTGGGGCTGACTGAGACCCTGGCCACTGCAAAAGCTCCCATGTATGTGTGATAAAGGAACTTGGGTCCCAGAGAGAGCTGTGATGTGCTCCAAGCACATGGCACATAAGTGGTGGAGCTGAGGCTGGAACCCAGGTCTCCTGACTACCCCACACAGCCCTTTCTCTCCCTTTTGTGGCCAAGCCCCTGGGTGCTGCAGAGAGCTGTGACTGCCCAGCCAGGCCCCTGTGCTCCCCCAGAGCCAGCCCTGGGCCTGGACTCTTCCCATGGTGAAAACCCTATAGGCCCTTTTAAAATGCAGATGCAGAGCAGATAGTCAGGGTGGGAGAAAGTATGGAGGGAGCACCAGCAGCTGGGAAGCCCCACCTGGCCACTCAGTCCTGGCTGAAAGCCCGAGCAGGGTAGAGTGCTGTGCACAGGAATGGGCACCAGGAACCTCAGGTCACATTCCTACTCTGCCACCAGCCCTCTGGGGGATCTCAGGTGAGCCCTGCCCTCTCTTTAGCTCTTGCCTTCCAGCAAAATAAAAGATTGAAAACAGGAACCGATGTGTTCACCACTGATAGCTTCTGTTTATGCAACACCTTCCATGAGTGAAGCACTGCACTGAGTGCTGCAGAGCTCTTAGCCTGTTAATGTAACTCCATAACAACACCAAGAAGAAATTATCCTCATTTTACAGATGAGAAGATTGAAGTTCCAATAGCCAAATAGGTTAGAACCGGCCTCTCGGCACTCTTCTGACTTAGGGACAAGGAGAGGGGGCCAGAGAATGGGGAGAGAGAGACTTCCAGTGGCTCAGGTCCAGCCAGGGAGGGCACGTCAGGGTGGGTCCAGGGTGGAGAGAGGCTTAGTGGGGAAGGGAACAGCGTGGCTTCACTGTTCTGAGCTCCCTGGCCACCTCCAGCAGGTCTTGCTGAACACCCGCCACTCCCCTTTGGGACCTCTACCTCCAGCCCCTCCCACAAGTGAGACCCCTCGGCCCCTCCTATAGGGTTAGGCCCTCACAAGTGTCCTTAACCTGGTTGTCATGGAAATTTCAGCTGCGCTAGGCCCAGAGCCCAGCCTGCTCTGCCCTGCTCCCCACAGTCCCTTTCTAGTTACATGTCCTGGAGCTATGCCATGGGGCTGGGTCCCCTCCCTGAGGTGCAGCCCCTTTGGCACGAAGAGGTCCTGCTGGTCTGTCCTCTACTTCTGGCACTCCCTCTCTCCCTCCTTCCATTGGAGTGGCTTTGTCAGTCTCCACTCTAGGGCCTGGGGAAGAGCATGAAAGCAGCCGGTGAAGTGCTTCAGGCTGAGACAGCTGAGGGCTGGGGCCTCAGAGAAGGATCCCTGGCATGGCCTGGGCAGGGCATTGGATGCCCACCTGGATTTGGAGACTCACGAGGGAGGGGCAGTGTGGGGGGTTGGGCAGACTGTAAGGAGTGTGAGCAACTGAGGCCAGAGGGGAGGGCCTCACTTCAGATCTCAGCCCCCAAAAGCCCATGGGGACTTTGGCTGGGTCTTGCAGCTGTGTGAACAGAAGCCCCCAAGATCTGGTTGCCGGGAGGGGAGGGGTACGGGGGAGATCCTAATGTTGGTTGGGTGGATATTGGAGGGCGAAGGAGTCCAGTCCTGGAGCCCATCTGGTTCTAAGGCTCCCTTAGTCTTTTGCAGCCCTCCCAACAACAGGAGCAAATTTCTTTTTTTGGCAGGGGTGGTGGGGAAGGGAATAGAGTTTCACTGTGTTGCCCTGGCTGAAGCGCAGTGCCATCATCATAGCTCACAGCAACCTCAAACTCCTTGCTCAAATGATCCTGCCTCAACCTCCTGAGTAGCTGGGACTATGGGAACATACAACCATACCTGGCTAATTCTTCTATTTTTAGTAGGGATGGGGTCTAGCTATGTTGCTCAGGCTGGTCTCGAACTCCTGGCCTCAAGTGATCCTCCCACTTCGGCCTCCCAAAGTGCTAGGATTATAGGCATGAGCCACCATGCCCAGCCAAGAGGAACAATTTTAAAGTCACTGCAGGGTGGTGGTGAGGGGTGGCTGGGACACTACACTGTAGTACTGGGGGCCACTCTGCCTGCCCTGTATGTGGCTGTTCAGTTGTGGTTTGGACATTCAGGATGGGAGGCTCGTACCTTCAGAGCAGTCCCTATACCTGTGAAATGGTTTTGCCTGTGAGAAAGACCCTTCTCCCTGTGGATCCAGATACCTCTCAGGGGCCTGTCCCTAGGCCCTGGCCTGGCTCCAGGTCAGAGCCCATATGTGCCCTCTCCAACCAGCATTGCCCCGCAGAGGTCTGCCAAAGAAGCTCAGCACCCACTCCAAACCCATGTCCCAGGTCTCTGCAGGCCAAAGATGCTATTACTTTTTAGTCATTTCATGGAGCACGACCTGCTTATCCCACCCCAAATGCTGCCTCCCCTCTGTGACCTCAGTGCGGCAGGACCCCTGCCTTCCTAACCAAGTGCTCAGAGCAGGTGTCTGCCAAGGGACCCCTATTCCTCACTGATGTGGCCGAAGCCTGGTCCATGGGGGACCTGGGTCAGTTTCTTTACATCTAGAACTTTGTTCAGAGAATGACTCAGTTCTGCAGGCCCAGGACACCATAGCAGTTACCTACGCCACCCCCAATGTGATGAGTTTCCACAGACACCCCAACCCAGGTAGCACAAGCTCCTCACTGATCTCCCAGCCTCCAACAGGTACCCTGGTTCCAGGCCTTCTAACACCCTTTCCCCAGGGCTGGGCACGGCTTTTCAGAATGTCCCCATTCCACAGGTCTTCTCACCTCTCAAGAAATCATCTCTGAATGCAAGGGAGTGAGAACTTCATTAGCTTGCAAAGAATTGGCCCACTTGATCAAAAGAGATTGTTTGCAGTCATGGGCCTTTGGAAGCTGTCTCAGCCTGCATTCCCCCCAAAGCAAAGCCTGAGACAAAGACCCCAAGCAGGGAGCTTATTTAGGAATGTGATCCCAGGAAACAGGAGGGAGGGGCAGGGGTGAAACAAAGGAAGAAGAAAAAGCCAAATCAAGGATGTATTTTTGAGTTGGCCACCAGTGTCAAGGAGCCTGTGCCAGGTGTCGCAGAACTGTCCTCAGGGACAAAGGGGGAAACACTTAGCCAGTGCCTTCCACATCCCCGTTGGTCAAGCTGCCTCACAGGCACTGACCCTTCTGGGTGGATGTGGGGTGGTTCCCAGGGCAGGAAGGTGCAGGCAGAGGCTCGGAGGAGGGGAGGTGCTGTCAGCTCACACTCGGGCTGATCTCAGGGTAGTGGCCCGACTAAGAGGATGTGAAAAGATGCACAAAAAGTATTCTCTACAGTAAAGAATGCAGTGTAACTGCATGTGCCACAGGCAGCTCACAGGCAACATGACAAGCCCGTGGGAAGAACAGCTGAGCTGGATCAGAAGGTCCAAACTGGACAAAGCCCCAGAGCTGACGGCCTCACTGGACAGACAGCTATGGAAACTGAGGCCCAGAGAGGGTTCTGACAGAGGCAGGCTGGAGGTTTTCCCTTTCAGAGCCAGGAATGGTTAAATGAGGCCACTTGGGTGACTTGCCCAGCCTCCTGCCTGGCACGCAGTCAGCACTCAGAAGCAGGAATTATAAGCTCCAGATGTGAGGTTCCATGTTCTGGCCGTTATGCCTCTCGGCCTCCTGGGGGGCTTTCGGTATAACTTCGCAGCAAGGTCTCTGCATGCTTTCATTCTTCTGCTATTAATTTTAGCACAGCTGCAGTCAAGGAGTAAAGGAGGTGCTTTCAGCGGGAGACGTTAGCTTGGTCACCAGGACGCACTTTTGGCTGGCATCCAGTGTGTGGCCTGGCCCTCGGCTCCCTCTCTCTGAGTTTAGGGCCCTGGGGAAGGAGCTTTGCAGGAGGCTGTTCTAAAGCTGCCTTTGGCTTCTTGAATTCCCTTTGTCCTTCAGAAGTGCATTCGATACAGCGCCCGGTGCTTTCCCAAGCTTTCTGGGCTGGCGCTAGCACCTGTTCGTCCTGGCAAGGGCTCCGTGCTTAAGCTGTGCCAGAAAGGGATCTCCAACTTCCACTGGAAGCCTCAAGCAGTGAGCTCTCTTGCCAGAGCTCCTTTTACCCCTGGCTTCCCAAGCCCAGGCCCTTCTGGTCAGCACTTCCCTGCAGTCCTGCCCTCCCTGCCAACTTTCAATTCTTTGACTTCCCCTAACTTTGTAAATAAAAACCCCTATAGTTTTATTCCCTGACTCCAACCCTGCTGTCACTGCACTTAGCTCTCCCCAGAGGACGCCACTTCCTGGCAGCCTCTGGAGTGGACACTGCAGTGTGTGCACACCCCACGCACTCGGGGCCAAGAATGACACGCCCAAGACTATGTCAGAACCACTCAGGAGTGTGCTGGAGCTGGTGCACTCCAGCTTACTAGAGCAGATTGCACGCATCGGTTCGCAACTTCATGTCAGTGGCTTGAAATGACCTCCCGGAGCTGTATTTACACTGTGGAAATCAGCAAATGCTATAACCCAGGTTTAGATTTTTTTCCCTGGTGAGCCTGTTGTCAAACATTTACCAGCACAGCACTGGAGCCCTAGTTCTCCTTTCTCT
This sequence comes from Cheirogaleus medius, assembly GCA_008086735.1. Lineage (NCBI taxonomy): Eukaryota > Metazoa > Chordata > Mammalia > Primates > Cheirogaleidae > Cheirogaleus > Cheirogaleus medius. The sequence continues at coordinate 2,634,055 of VBSM01001118.1, forward strand.
GCTCCTCTGAGACTCTCACCACACAGGTAGAGCCCCTGCTACAGTTTGATTGCATCCCCCAAAGTTCATGTGTTGGAAACTTAATCCCCAGCGCAACAGGGTTAAGAGGTGGCACATTAAGAGGTGATTAGGCCCTGAGGGCGGCACCCTCATGAATGGCTTAGTGCCAGCACAGTGGGAGTGGGTTCCTTATAGAAGGACAAGTTTGGCCTCTCTTGCTCTCTCTCCTCTTGCCCTCTACCATGGGATGACACAGCAAGAAGGCCCTCAGCAGAGGCTGGCACCTCGATCTTGGACTTCCCAGCCTCCAGAACTATGAGGAAATAAATTTCTGTTCTTTATAGATTACTTGGTCTCAGGCATTCTGTTCTAGCAGCACAAAACAGGCTAAGATGCACCTCCTCCGCCTTCCTCGCGCTCAGCTACCTGTCTCTCTTGCCTCGTTCACTGCAGATCATGGCGCTGGCTCCCAGCTTCCACACCCAACTCCTGCATGCGCCAGGGGCTTGCAGCCTCCTCCCGGCAGAACCATCACTCTGGCTCCTTGGCTCACCTCCTACACTCTCAACTTCTTTGGCAGCCTGTTTTTTCATCCTGACTTTGCTGCTTTCTGTGTCAGTAGGTAAATGCTAACAATGTACAGAAAGTCACGGTGTGGGCCCCAGCTAGAGCCAGAATTTCATGCACTGTTGGGCTTGTCCAGTCCCTGTCCCCTGTCCCTGAATAGGGCCTGATTCCCTCCAGCTACACTTTGGCTCCCCTAGGGGTGTGACTCAGTGTCCCGGTGTGGGGTGAGTGCCCACTCCTGGCTCCTGCCCCTTTCCAAAGGATGTGGGCGTGGCAGACCATGGAGGAGGGGCTCAGTCCCTGGATTGCCCATCCTGTCTCTGGGCCACGCCCACACTTTGCACACAATCAGCCTGCACAGGGACTCAAAGGGCCTGGGTTCTAGTTCCCACTCTGCCACAGCTTTACTAGGTGCTCTAGATTAACCACATGCTCTCTCTGTGCCAACTATTCTATACAATAGGAAACACAATTCCTAGACTGTCATGTAGGGAGAATAAGATGGGCTAGGGCTTTTCCGACTGGAAGGTCGATCTCTGTTGAAGAAGGCCTAGAGTCCCGGTGAGGAAGAGTCACTGTGAGCTCCTTGCAGGCAGGGATTCCGTCTGATTGCTTTGATTATCCTCAGCCTAGCCCGGTATCGCCCTGTCGGTGGACACTGGCAGAGCAGCCAAGGGCAAGAGGGGACTGCAACCCCTGCTCAGCAGCTGGTGAATAGAAAACAACTGAAACCTCAGCCTGAACAGTTGCTGGACACAAGGAAAGTCAGTCCCCCAGGCCATGCCCATGCTGCAGCCCCTGAGCCAGGTGTGTGCAGAGGGTGGGAGGCCTCAGCTGCCCCTCCCAGGGCTCTCTCTCCCCTGCTCCTACCTTCTGCTGAAACTCCCTTGGGGATCTCACTGCCAGGACCTGCAGGGATAACAGGTGGGAATCCCACAGCTCCATCTCCAGGGTCCCCCATAGATGTGCAGTTTGCATCCTCCTCACTGCAGACTTGGGGGGAACCACTGCATCATCTCAGGAGCTGAGCAGCAATCTTTGGTAGTACCTGGCTTCCCTCCTCCTCTTCACTGGGGGAGAGCAGTGGTTCTCACACTTTAGCCTGCATCATAATCTCCATGCAGGGCCTGTTAAAACACAGGTTGCTGGGCCTACGCCCGGGATTTCTGGTTCTATAGGTGGGGGATGGAGCCTGAGAATCTTGCATGTTGAACAAGTTTCCAGGTGTTGCTGATGCTGCTGGTTTGAGAACCACACTCTGAAAACCACTAGGGATTAGAGTCATAGTATGAAGAACTTAGTTTTCAAGGTGAGGAAACTGAGGCCTGAGAGCCCATTACTCTGGATCTCATAGTGATCCAGCAGCATAAACTCACTGCCTCTGGGGTCTGAGCCAGGAAGGCCATACCTGTCATTCCATCCTTTAGCAGGCATCAGCCAAGCGGCCATGCACAGGCAGTGACCGCCACCCTCTGGCCAGTCATGGTAAGGCCCCTGGCTGGTAGTTCACGGCAGGGGCCTGCGTTCCACGGACTTTGACTGCCAAGAGAGCCTGCCTGCAAGATAGGAAGCCAGTTCCAGAGGGTTCTCTGGTTCAGCCTTGCTGGACCAGCTGGAGAAAGGAGCAATGCATCCCTGTGGGTTTAGATTTGAACCCACACTTCGGCCTCTGGCCCCATAACAGTCCTGCCCTCACCTTCTCAGCACCCCTTTCCTTCCTGTGACCTCCTGCTCCCCACTTTTCCCTCCTCTAATACTGTGGACTTAGGAATGAAAAAAGAAATAGCCATTCCCCAATCCAGCTTGGGTTTCCATCCTTACTGTGTCTTGCTGGCTGAGTGACCCTGAAGTCACTTTGCCTCCCTTAAAGTCAATTTCCTTCTCTGTAAAACAGGGTTAATTCCCACTCTGCAGCATTAGCACCAGTATTCCAGGCATGTGGGTTCACTGCTTTAGAGAAAGAGGAGCATAGCTTTCTAGAAGATTCTTTGTGAGGAAATGCCCAGATTGCTGGGTGAAATCTGGAAGTTGTGGCTATAAGCTTCAGAGATGCAAATACCCTTAGCTGTCCAGCAAACTAGTGAAGGAAGGAGACCTGGGAGCTTTCAGGGCCTTCCCTAAAGGCGGGTTGTACTTTTGAAGCTTCCTAGAATAACAATTGTAAGAGTAATAACAGCTGACATTTGTTGAGTGTTTTCTTTGTGCCAGGCACCATTCTAAACATTTTACACATATTAACTCTTTTAATCCTCATATCAACACTAAAAGGAAAGTTCTATTATTATCCCCACTTTAGAGATGGCCCAGTGAGGTTGCATCATTTACCAGAGCTAGAGGGGGAGCAGCCAAGACTGAACCCAGGCATTCTGGCTCCAGAGCCCAAGTTGTTTAACCCCTATGTGTCCAATGTGAAAACAAAAAGTCCTGGGGGCCTGTGTGGGGGCATGGAGTAGAGAAGTGGATGCTACTCGATCAAATGAAGGGGGGAACTTGGGGGCAGAGTGAGAGGTGGCATCCATAGAAGGAGAGGGGACCACACAAGACACTGCAGCCTGTATGAAGGGAGGGCAGAGGAAGAACAGGAAGAAGGAGAGTTGGGGTGTCAACTGTGGGGCCAGGGAGGGCACTGGGGATGAGCAACAGGAAGGTGGAGTGGGGTCCCTGACATCAGGCTTTGCCAGATGGGATTCTGAGGAGGATCATGGAGAGTCCATGTTGGAAGACCTTGAGAGCCTTACACAGGGCAGATGTGGCCAGTGGAGTTCCTTCTCCCTCTGTCTGTGCTGAGCAGAAAGCAGGACATTCACCTGCAGCCCACTCCACACCTGCTGACTCATGTCTTTCCTAGGAAGTCAACTAAGGCTTCCTGGAACCGGAGCAGAGGCAGCCCTTCCTCCCAAGGAGGTGATGAGCTCCTGTCCCTGGAGGTATTTAAGCAGAGGCTGGATGGCCCCATGATGGGGTTGTATAGAGGGAGAGAGGCATGGGTTAGACCCATGAGGCTCCCTCACCTTCAGAAGTGCTTGGCCTGTGACTCTGAGGGACCAGGAGAAGTGTGGGGTAAGTCCTGGGACAAGGTGGCCTGTATGACTTTGCCTGCTTCCACTGCTCCCTGGGTCTGCTCTATCCAGGACTGGGTGGAAAGGCAGTGAACCACTCTAAGAACAACTATATCCCTGTGGGGCTGCAGTCTTAGGGTGGGCCTCCCAACCTTGGCTTCCTTATGGTTTGTAGAACTTTTCAGGGCAGGCTAAACATCTGAGTCACTCCACCATTAGCTTGGAATATTAGTTGATTTTTAGTTGATCTTTTCATTCTCTCCTAACCTGCAAGACCACAACTCTTACTATAGATATTTAAATGTCATGCAGTTACAATGGCAATTTTAGATTTGCTCTGCAGTAGGCATTCAAGGGATCTGTGAACTTTGATTGTAAAGTAATTTTATCTTTATTTTCCTTAACTTCTAATTGGAATTTAATATTTTCTTTAATTATGAATATATATAATAAATCCAGAATTATAAGCACTACCTGTGACTTTCTCACCAATACGAATCACAGATATTTTTCTATCACACTGCAGCTGTTACAGATAATTCAAAATATTGTTTTATGCTCACTGCAATTTTGAAATCACAGAAGGTATTCAACCTGCTACATTAAGAAGTATGTATATTACTATTTCACTAATATTTTGATATAATTGGTTTCCTTTGTAATCCTCTGTGGTTTGTTTTTATTCATTTAAAAACATTATTCTACTCCACCCAGCTGTTCTGTGACCTCATGGCCTTTGGATGGGAGCTCAGACTCAGGAAGGATGCTGCCAGTAGCAGCCCAGATGCCCTCAGTAGCTTTGCAATGCTTGAAAGCATCCTGGAGAGAAGCTGGGAAGATTCTGAGGCAGGAATTCTGGGATTTGCTGGGTGATACAACAATGACTACAATTTTTTTTTTGTATGTGCCAGTTTTGCCAAGAAGCAGCCACAACAGCAGAGCTGATTAAAAAAAATGAAGAGGGGGGCGGAGCAAGATGGCGGACGAGAAACACCGCCAGTTAGAGCGTCT
>VBSM01001118.1:2638791-2660726 GCA_008086735.1 Cheirogaleus medius
CCCCCATTACAAGATGGAATAAAAAAAAAATTAAAAAAAAAATGAAGAAAAAATTCAAAAAGAGAATACACATAAAAGGTGGTGGCTGCTTTCTAGATATTGATACTGAGGGCTAAACTTTCCATAACCACTACCTTGTAGTTGCAGAAAGCCCTGGATGTAATCATAGTGTAACCATTTTGCATTGTTTGCATTATTATGTCAAGGAGTTAGATATCTTGCATAAATGTTCTCTTCTGTGTTTAGGTCTTCTATGTCGCTCTTAATGTGAAATTGAAGTGCCTGTAGAAAAAACCTTTTACTATATGAAACTTTACAGTCCTTGTGAAAACAATTCAATTTGGTTTAGGCATAGTGTAATATCTCTCCAGGTATTGTTTGAAATTCCCCACAGACAAGGCTTTCATTCTCATTAAGTACTGGCCTCCACCTAAACACCTGGGACTGTTCTATTAAACTGTTGCCAAAATTTTACATCCAGGTACCTCCACTTTCTAGAACATATTCTCTACTAATGTTATTGCAACCAATTTCTATTTCATATCAGGTTTTTTTTGCAATAGCAATTAAAGTTTTTCTTCTAAAAAAAAACCCCATTAGAGACAGGATTCACAGGCTTTATCAGGTGCCAAAGATATCAATGGCACAAAAAAAGGCCAATTCGCCCAGCTTCATAGTCTCAACGCCAATGACTTCATATGCCTGGTGCTCTGGGGGCAGAGGGTTGAAAGCAGGTGCTTAATACATCCTTTTTGAATAAATGATTTGGAGTTCTTATCATAATTATAGAAAGTCTTTAGAAAGCCTTCATTGCAATGATTTTCAAACTTTTTGGCCATGACTCACAGCAAGAAATGGATTTTCTTTCGTGACCTAGTACCTGCACAGGTGAAACACAGTTTTTAGGAAACAGCATGTAACTTTACTATGCATGATGTATTCTTACATCTTTGAGTCTGTTTTTTCTTAATCTCTTTTTTTTGTTTGAGATGATTAATTGAATTTTTACCCAAAACAACTTGCTTCAATTGAAAATTAATAGTAGCAGATTTGGAAGCAAGTAAACAGACATGGGAAAGCCTTAGTATTCATATTCAGATAACAGATAATATTAAAAGGCATAAAAGTGTTCAGTGTGCTTTTAGAATAATCTGGAGGTGGAATATTTACCATCAATGTGCAGAAAAGAAAAAAAACCCCATGTAAGCCTAAATCACACAATTAAAATTCACTTAATCATATAGTTTTGAGCCCTTTTTTTTTTTTTTTTTTTGAGACAGAGTGTTTGTTGCTCTTGTTGCCTGGGCTAGAGCGCAGTAGCGTCACCATAGCTCACTGCAACCTCCGACTCCTGGGCTTAAGCAATCCTCCTGCTTCAGCCTCCTGAGTAGCTACAGGTGCCACAACACTCGGCTAATTTTTTTCTATTTTTAGTAGAGATGGGGCTCACTCTTGCTCAGGCTGGTCTCCAACTTCTGAGCTCAAGCGATCGTCCTACCTTGGCCTCCCAGAGTGCTAGGATTATAGGCGTGAGCCATTTTGATAGCCAAAATTTTATCATTTTTAAAGTGGGAGTCTTTCAAAAATACTTCTATATATTTAAATGCTATATTCTCTATATTTAAATGCTAAAAGTTAAAGTAAACATAACCCAATTATCTTGGTTTGGGAGTGGTTACATACTAATCAGTCTACTTCCTGTTAGGTTGGTTCCAGTATGTATGGGACAGAATGTGGTTAATAGAAAACTGAGGTTTGTGAAATAATAGCCGCAGGAGTCTGGAGAGTCCCTGGAGGCTGTAAATCTAACAGACAGCTGCGGCATTCCTATCCTCCCCATAAGGAGGGAACTATCCCCCTCCCTTATCTCTACAAGATGAAACTGACGCAGGGGTCCCAGAAATTGGTTGTTAAAAAAAAAATTTTATTGCAGTGGCTCTTCTGGCCCAGGTACTCACTCCCCCCTGAGAAACCCTCTATAAAACCCAAGGCTTTCCCTGCCCTCAGGGTGGACCCTCTTTGGCCTCCACCCATCTGCACCCAGATGCTCAGAATAAACAACATTTTGCTACACATGAAGCTTGGTTTGTCTCTCAGCTCTGGACCTAACACTTCCAAAACCTGCAGAAACCCACAAACTTCACCAGCAAAAATAAAGGGGCAGATTGGCCAAAACCAAGGTAACTAGGTTGTATAGGAAGGCAGCAGATTACTCATTATTTCACTGCTAAAAGCCATTGTTTTGAAGGACTAGTGTTAAGTCCTTTCTGCACTTCATGAACTCAGGTCCCAGCCAATTCAGGGTCAGTTTCTGTGTATTTAGCTCTATGGAATGTGCCTGAAGACCAGGGTCCATTCACAACTTAGGTCAATATAAGGAGAACTGCCTCCACTTTGAAGAGGAGCTCCCTGTCCTCCTGATATAATTTGTACATTATTCCTTCGCTCCAGGAGCACATGCCCCTCTGGTCAGACAGATCCAGAATGGTTATAAGGATATTTTGACTCTTAGGAGGTGCCGCTTAAGAATTTTGACAACTTAGTCTCGAAGTTTGCTCACCTGGACCTAAACTTAGTAAGTCACAGACATGCATGTGATCCACTGGGGCTGGGTGAAGTTTCCCGAGACAGAGGTGTCACTGAGGTAATTACTAAGGACCAGAGAATGGGCCCTTGAAGATCTGTGGGTGTATTTGACCAATTTCTGGGGCACACAGCCTTCTCAAAAAGCCCGTGAAGATAAACTTTATCTGGCTGTAAGTACTCTAACAGTATTCTGAAATCATCATAGTCCTGAAGATTGTCTTAATAAACTGGATTCTGCGAACATTAACTACCAGAAAACAGGGGCCGTAGATACTTAAGGGGTTTGCATTCACTGAGATCATACTTTACTACTATCACCTTCTATTATAATCTTTTTGAACTCCTAACCCTGCTTTAATCAAGAGAAACTGTACTCACGCCCATGACTAGCTGAAACACTTAACAGTTAAGTCTTAACACTTAACATGACTAGCTTAACACTTCAGGGACCGCCAGATACATTCCGTTCCCCAAACACCTCTTCTCTCCTTCACAGAGAGACCTGGGCTATGATCAGCAAGCAGGAGTAGTGGGGCAGCTTCCCCAGCGTGCGGCATGGGCCTCCTCCTTTCCATGCTGGGCACGACCTACTAAATTGCTATCCGTCACATTAATGGGTCATGACTTGCAGATTGAAAAACAAAACTCGATTCCACTTCTTTCTTAGCAACAGAACCCCAGAAGACTCAGGTTCACCCCAATCCCAAAATACAAAGAAACTGCAACGCAAGTGCCTAAAGCCCCAGCCGCCGGAAGCTAAGATCCTGCGCTTCCGGGAGCAAGTTTCCAGCGGCCTCGCAACTGGGCGAAGGGCGTGGCTTCTTCCCCGCTCTCCCCGCCCACCCTTCTGCACTGCCGCCCGTGCGCGGCGTAGTGACGGCAGGGGGCGCTGCCGCATGCGCCGGGGCCTGGGGGCGGGGGCGGGCAAGATGCCCCGCCCCCTTCGTTAGTTCATCTGGGCGCGTCGCGGTCGCGCCCGGCCCGGCGTCCGGCGTGCATCCTGGCTGTTCCCCGGTGAGTTGCGGCGCGCGGCCGTTGGGGCCGGTGTTCGTTGGGGCCGCTGACGGCCGGGACCAGAGGGCGGGTGGGCTAGGGTGGGCCCGAGGCTGCCTGTAAGCAGGTTTGTTTGGGATGCCCAAGGCCGCGGGGCCGGAGGGTGGCTTCCATGACTCCATTTACCTTGGTTGCCCTCAGTGTAGCGGGCCTGAGGGGAGAGGGAAGGCCCGGAGGTGGACTTTTGCATCCTGAGAATGTTCTGTGTAGCCCCGAGATTAAGGCTGCGTTCTCTAGGGGGAGGTCATTTTTCCGTGGATGGGAAGACTGTCTTAACCGAAGTTTTCCAATAGTGGGCCACGCTGTCTCCTTAGGTAGCGAGCTCGGGGTCACTGGACAGGTGCACGCAGAGGCTTGGTTTGCTTTACTAAAAGTACCACTTAGTACTGTGGGTTATTGACTTGCCTGAGTATTTTAATAGAGGCATCTGTAGTGTTCGTTGGAAACATTGAGGAACGAACAATGAATTCTGCCTGGGACAATTAGGGGAAAGTTTTCTAAAGAGAGGAGGTGGCAAAAGAGGGCCCTGAGGTCTCTTACCTATGAAATTAACTTCATGAGATAAGACACTGGAGTGAGAGGTAATGGGTCTTGGTGGCCTATAGTATAGCTTGTATCTGCCTTCTAGTGTCAGACTAACCTTGGGGAAGCTTCCTTGACCTCTGTAAGCCTCAGTTTTCTTATTAGGACGGTGGAGCTGATAATAAGAATACAGTAGTTCCCCTTATCCACAAGGTATGCATTCCAAGACACCCCCACCCCCACCCCAGGTGGATGCATAAAACCTTGGATAGAACTGAACCGTATATATAAAGAAGGTCCCTGACTTAGGATGATTTGACTTAAATTTTTCAATTTTACATGAGTTTATTGGGAAATAGCCCTATTGTTAAGTCCAGGAGCATCTGTATTGTGTTTTTTCCTATATGGTACATAGATATCTATGCTAAAGTTTAATTTATAAGTTAGGCACAGTAAGATATTAATAACTGATAAAATGGAACAATTATAACAACATACTGTAACAAAACTTATGTGAATGTGATCTTTCACTCAATATCTGATTGTGCTGTACTCAGGCACAGTAAGAGATTAAAAACAACATGTAATAATAAAATGGAACAGGTATGACAATATTCTGAAAAAAGTTATGTGAATGTGGTCTCTCTCAAAATATCTTATTGTACTGTACTCATCTATTTTTGGACTACAGTTGACCTCTGGTAACTGAAACCATGGAAAGTGAAACCTCGGATAACCGGGGGACTCCTGTACCTACTGAATAGGGTTATGAGGGTTCAGTGATCTAACCTATGTGTAGCGCTTAAAACAAGACCTGATTCATAGTACATTTTCAAATGTATGTTCATTGATAGAATCACACACTTGTCCTGGGGAGACTGGCTTTTTGAAAGTTGACTTCTTACAAGACTTCCTACTTTTTTTTGTTTGTCTCTATTGCTAAATGTAAGGCCCAGATTGGCAGGGAAAAAGGCAAGCTGGTGCTTCACCAGGCAGAGGAGTGTGCTTAAGCAGAGGTTGAATGCCCTTCACATTAGCAAAACGGACTTGAGCTCCTTCCTGTCTTTCCTACTCTGGGCAGACCCCTGTTCTTGGGTCACAAATGAATAAAACACTGCAACCTGAATGACATCTTTATAGGCAAGGATTATTTAGAAATCGTTTGTTTTTCTGATTTTTTGGAAAAGCTTCGGCAGTTTATTAGGTTTGCATATTTAAAGCACATATCTGGAATCTGGATGCAGTAACTGTTAAACTGCCCATGGGTGGAACTGGGGGACCATCTTCTGGGGGACCATCTTCTCAGATGAGAAGAAAAATTGCATCCTTGTGTTCCCTAACCTCTAACTGAAATTTAGCATTTTCTTCTATTATGAATATAGGCAACAAACCACAGTATGAACAATGTGACTTTGTAATGAATAGAAATTACAGTTATTTTAATATCTCAGGACATCTGTTAAGCTCCTTACAACTTTGAGATTAAGGTAGTTATTAGCTTGGATGCTAGATTTTATATAATAATGTTAATAAGTACATGCTTTCACAAATTTAGATTTTGTATTTTGATAAAATTTCAACACACAATCTGTCCTCATTATTTGTGGATTCAGTATTTGTGAATTTACCTACTCACTAAAATTTATTTGTAGCCCCCAAATCAGTACTTGCAGCACTTTTGTGGTCTTTGCAGGCCATGTGCAAGGTGGTGGAAAATTTAAGTCTCCTGAAGTGCATGTTCTCAGCTGATGTCAAACAAGGCAACACTCTGCCTTCTTTTTTCAGCTTTCATCCTGTGCCCTTTTTGCAGTCTTTAGTGCTACACTTTTTGCATTTGTGTTTTTTGTTGGTGATTCCATTGTTTAAGGTAGTCCCCAAGCATACTGCTGAAGTGTTGACTAGTGTTCCTAAGTGCAAGAAGGGTGTGATGTGTCTTATGGAGAAAATATGTTAGATAAGCTTTGTTTAGGCATGAGTTTAATATTAATGATTACTAATATATATTCAGTAAGGTGCCTTTAAAGAGAAAGAAACATAAAAAAAACATGGTTATGTATTGATCAGTTAAGAAAAGTGTGCCCAGAGGCTTTCAGGAACCTAACTCTGTGTTCCCTTGAGAAGTGATGGTTCACTATTTGATAAGTTGGTGTTTGTGGCTACTTTATAGGACATAATTGCTGTGAATAATGAGAATCTACTATACTTGGTTTCCTTTCTAATCCTATGTATTTTCTGTATTTAAAGATGTTCTGAGAAGAGGTTTATAGGTTTTAAATGGCTGCTAAAGGGGTCTGTGGCACACACAAAAAATAAGAACCCTTAATGTAGTTTGAGAAATTAAATCTATTCTTTTATTTTGAGACAGAATCTCACTCTGTTTCCTGGGCTAGGGTGCCATGGCATCAGCCTAGCTCACAGCAACCTCAAACTCCTGGGCTCAAGTGATCCTTCTGCGTAGCTGGGACTACAGGCATGCACCACCATGCCCGGCTGATTTTTTCTATGCATTTTTAGTTGTCCGGCTAATTTCTTTCTATTTTTTTTTAGTAGAGACAGGGGTCTTGCTCTTGCTCAGGCTGGGAATCTATTCTTAAAGTAAGTTAGGTCTATGTTTAGCTGAGCTACGTCCTTGAAGACTTTTTTTTTTTTGCTTTTATTTCATCATATAATGGGGGTACAAATATTGTTAGGGTTACATACATTGCCCCTCCCACCCCTCCCCCTCCCACATGTCAGAGCTTCAAGCGAGTCTAAGTCCTTGAAGACTTTGATGCCTTTTGGGAGACGTGTCTCCTTCTAGTCCCTGCTCTTATTTATATGCCTATTGTCTCTTAAAGGCATTTTTGGTTGAGATCTCTGTGTATAAAGTAAGAACTTGGATATCTTTATACTCCCCCATGTTGGTTGTTGAGTGTTTAGTAAAATTTAAAATTAAAAGGGGGTGTAGTTTTGTTTCTCTAAAGAGCAGCAAGGTACAGAGACTAGTCATTCTCTGTGGTCAGACTTGAGGAAAAGAAATTATGGGATAGGAGTAGGTGGTAGTTGGGTCCTTAGATTCAAAGGTGGAAAGAAGACCACACTACCTGGTAGGGCTTGTGAAAGGGGCTCCAGAGACTGAACTATAGAAAGGTGTCAGAACAACTCCATAAAAAAGGATTGTCTTATTTTCTTGGTCAAAGGGAATCACCTATAGCCCCCTCTGTCCTGATGACACCCCCTTACTAAAACCCTGGTGTTGTTTCCACAGAGCTGTCTAGCCTTTTGCTCTTCATCCTTGGTTAAGGAAATGACCAACCAGGTAAGTCTTGTGTTAGGGGGAAAACATCATTTGATCTCTGGCAAGTTTAAGTCCAGTAGGTTGTCTGGGTGTGTAGTCAAGAAACTAGCATCTAATTCTTGCCCTGTTCCTAAAGAGCTAGGTGACCCTGGGCACCTAGTCACCACAGAATTAGGTGGTGCTAGTTAAAATGCTTGACACTGAGAGGAGGATTAGTTGAAGTCTTTACCACAGTTTAGAGAGGGATTGAGGAAACTTAAAAGACTTTGTACACCAAAACAAAGAAAAGATGAGAACAGAAGATAGAACAGGGGAAACATATCTCTATAATAAGATTAGGGCCAGGAAGGGTGGCTCACGCCTCTAATCTCATCTCAAGCACTTTGGTAGGCTGAGGAGGCGGTAGGATTGCTTGAGGCAAGGAGTTCAAGACCAGCCTGGATAACATAGGAAGACCCTGTTGTCTCTACAACAAAGAAAATGTAATAAGATTAAGACAAAGTTAACAGGTTATTATGCAGGCTGCATCGTCTTATACAACTGCAAAAATTAAGCTACAAACTGGACTCTGAGCTTCCTGGTGATCAGAGCAGAAAAAGAAAACATAATTTATTAGTCTCCTGTTGGGGATGGGTAGTAGTAGAGAAGGAGCAAGTATCAGTTTCTTTAAGAATTTTTTTCTGGTATGACTGTACAAATCTTGCATAAGTGGGAATCAGGAAGCTTGCAGGATGGTGAGAGTGACAGCAGAGGAAGTAGCTAACACTATATGACCATATCTTCTTGTGTGGGGGACTGTGGTAGGGAGGGGATATGGGATATCTGAAATCTGACCATTGGTTTAATGTGGCTTCTGTTCCTTTTTAGTACAGCATTCTCTTCAAACAAGAGCAAGGTAAGTAGTCTGCCTGTTCAAACAAATTCATCTGCGAAAAACTGTGTTGTACCTGGTTTCTTTAAGATTTTTATAATGCTGACCAGGCATGCAGTTCACAACTAATGATGCAGAAGATTGGCAGAGGCAACTGAAAACAAATACACTTAAAAACAAACAAAAAACTTGAACAACTAACTATTACTGCAGAGAAGCAGCAGGAGTCATATGATAGACTGGAGAATTCCAGGCTCAGGAAAGCTTTCCCACCTGAGGAAGACATAACTGAACTTCCCAGCTGCCAGTGGAAGAAAGAAACGCTTTGAGCCTCAGAACTCTGTTAATACCAGCTCATCTGGGGAGGTGAACTTGAGCCTGGCCCTGAACTTGCAACTTGCCTTGGGGTCTTTACATAGGGTCCTTCACTTACAACCAGGAGTAGTGTTTATGCATGAACTACTCACACATCTTATTTCTTCACTGTAGACTAGATGAGTTAGGGGAGGCCTGAAGAATTTGTGGAATGCCTAATAAAAGCTCTTCTACTCTAAGTAGGTACCATTTGGGTCATCTGAAGTTTAAGCCAAAAGCATTCTTCCAAGTTACTTAGTGTAGGTGACTGGTAAGCTAAATGGGCATGCCAGTCAACTACCTCATATGTAGCTAATGCCATCCAGGTGGCACGTAGCAGGCTGGGGTCAGGTGGAGATTGTAATTGAAGCCATGACTCGCTGTATGTAACACAGCTGTTTAAGTGTAATGCCATTATATTCATACTTTGGAAAGGTGGCCCTGGATAATTGCTGCCAGACATGGATAAAGCCTCCTTGTGCACTCGTCATATTTTTATAAGCACACCACATCTGCAGACCCAACAGCATGGCCCGCCAAACATGCTGCTTGCAAACTTAGATTTAAGGTTAATTGAGAGATTGAATTTGAATCCTAGCTGTGCCCCTTCTTAGCTTTGTGACTTTGGGTGAGCTATCATACTAGGCTTCTCTAAAGCTCTGATTCCTTGTCTGTAAAATGAGGATAATATTAATAGTACCTTCTTCAGAGGGTTGTTGTAATAACTGGCCCATTAAGCATGACAAAGTTACTTTTGGTAAAGGCAACTTATATATGGAGACTATATTAGGTATTTGTTTTTAGACCTTTGGTTGAACTGTCTACTGTAAACAGCACAGGTTTCTGAAGATCTCTAAGGTGTGTCTCTCACCAAGTTTAGGTCTTTTTTGGGAGGGAGGGGCTGTTCCCCACTGGTTGTACTTGTTTTATCCAAGTGATAGCCATTCCAGACTGCTTTATGTGGACAGCATGCTAAAGGAAAGGATGTTGGATTTGGAGTCCGAAGACCTGGCTTATTTTGGTACTGCCTTCCCACCTGGTAAACATGTGCTTCTTCAGAACATCCAGTTTTTGTACATGCCCCCACAATTCCAATAAAAGCTGTATGGGAAAGTGCTTGTAAAATAGTAAAGAAGATATGAGTGAATGTGACCTCACAATTGTTGAACAGTATTTCAGCTTCATTTTATCACATTGAATTTGGAAGTTGCATGCATGAAAACTTTATAAATGAAGCATTTCCCTTCTAGCCCATGATGATGCCATTTGGTCAGTTGCCTGGGGGACAAACAAGAAGGAAAACTCTGAGACGGTTGTCACAGGATCCCTGGATGACCTGGTGAAGGTCTGGAAATGGTGAGCACCTCTTCTTTAACATATAGATTTGGGAAATTAGGGACAAGGGTTTTGCTGGTGGGCTCTCAAGTCGCAGTCAGGGAAGTGTTAAATTTTTCTAGGTAAGAAAGCAATAACAATATGGTGATATAAAAAAGTCCCAAAGTAAAAACCTGGTAGCATTTGCTGTTCTATAGTTTATCAATCCTCTGACTCTGTATTTCATAGACCATTGGTAGTGCATAGTCACAAGGACCCAGAATTACAGATGCCAGGTACAGTGTGTTGTGTGTGAAGAAATCCATTTCTCTGTCCCCTGTTGAAGGCGTGATGAGAGGCTGGACCTACAATGGAGTCTGGAGGGACATCAGCTGGGGGTGGTGTCTGTGGACATCAGCCACACCCTGCCCATTGCTGCATCCAGTTCTCTTGATGCTCATATTCGGCTCTGGGACTTGGAAAACGGCAAACAGATAAAGTCTATAGATGCAGGACCTGGTAAGAGTTTTACTTTTAGGGGAGAAAAATAGAGGTTCATGATCCCTTTTCTAAAACCCTTAGGGATAGATATATTTTACAGTTCAGAATTTTTTGAATTTGAAAGGGGTGATATAGATGCGTGAACTGTATATTACATAATACTTTCAGTGGGGCTGGAACAACACTGTAATCAAACACTAATATCTCTACAACTAAACATAAGAATTTATACTAAGTGTGATAAATAAAGGCTATAAATAGCCTTATGTCAGTTCAGGTCAAGTTTTGCTGCCAAATGAATTTTGGTAGTAAACCTATGAAAAAACTCATAGTTTTCAGAGCTTTTTGGATTTCAGAATTGCTGGTTTGGAATTGTGGACCTATATTTGGATGGTCCAGAGGTTCTCTATTTGCCATGTTCTGAATTGATACATTCACTGCCTTATAGAAGCTTAGAGCATAAAGCACTGTGTCCTGATGTATTTGTACCATGGTAATCTCTACTAATTATGCTTAAAGGGTCTGATTTATAGTATGTGATAGATAGGGAACTTTTTAAGAAACAAATTCATTGATTTTTTTGTTTTAAGTACTATAGGACAGCATAATCTTGTCCATTAGCCTTGATAAGCATCATCTGAGGTGATGGAATTTGATGTCAGTGGGCTGGATTTATGTGGAACAAGCAGTACGACATTTCAGGATTCTTTTAGGCTTCATATTTACTTATAAATGACTACATAGCATTCACCTGCAGAGCCTGTTCTGCCAGAATGGGTGTGACCATTAGAGGATCAGATAGTCTGGTGTCTCTCTGGCACACCACTTTGTGGGTTGATTGTAGAAGAGCTGCTTAAGTGCTTCATTAACATAATTCCCTTGATTGATGCCCCAGCTGGATTTGCCTCCCACCAGTTATGCTCTTTTCTTTTTTCTTTTTCTTTTTCTTTTTTTGAGATAGAGTCTTGCTTTGTTACCCAGGCTAGAGTGAGTGCCACAGCAGCCTCAAACTCCTGGACTCAAGTGATCCTCCTGCCTCAGCCTCCCAAGTAGCTGGGCCTACAGGCGTAAGCCACCATGCTTGGCTAATTTTTTATTTCTATATTTAGTTGGCTGACTGATTTTTTCCATTTTTAGTAGAGACGGGGTCTCGCTGTTGTTCAGGGTGGTCTCGAACTCCTGACCTCAAATGGTCTTCCCGCCTCGGCCTCCCAGAGTGCTAGGATTACAGGCGTGAGCCACCATGCCTGGCCCATCCTAGGCTATTTCTATATTGGGTTGTCTGAAAACTGAGTGCATTTCCCCTCAGAAGCAGTATTCCTTGTCTATGATTCTTACTACTAGCACTTTTTAAAAAATATGCATGCCCAGTGTGTATTTTGGATCCACTGAATCACAGTTTTCAGAGTGTGTAGGCTGGGATATGTATTAGGAAAAAGCTACTCACACACTCTGACTGCCTGGATGTTTGTCTTTGCATGTGCCCTTACCCTGTTTACATTATTTATAGAGGACTTGCAAACCATCCTGCAAAGTTTATTAAGACTCTGATATATAAAGAGCATCTTAAAAAGGAGGAAGAGGCAGATCTCTTGCTGCCTTTTTTTTTTTTATCTCAGACACTTAAGCCCTCCCAGGACCTGTAACACTTTGGTCACTGCATGGTTGTTGTGGCCCTGGCACACAACAACTGAAGAAACGAGTGCTAGATTGGTTCCAAGTAAAAGGATAGTGTGTCTGCCAGTTCTCCTTCCCTGACAAACGTACCTTATACTGGATATTCTCCAAGTGTGCAAAGTTGTAAAGTTTACTGTTATGAAAGAAAAAGATATTGAGAGGAATAAATGGGTTGGGTATTTTCTTTTTGGATAGGACTCTGTATGAAACTAGACCAAGCCATTAAACAATAGTCGTTTGGTCAAGTAACAAAAGCAAGCATTGCTATTGGCTGCTAAAGAGCAGCTCAATTCATTTGAAGGTAAAACTCCTTTGATGAGTCTAGGTCTAATGAATGTAGGGGAAATGGATACTTAAGTTATATGGGTCTTGAAAATATGCATGGAGAATGTAAACCACTGCAAAAGGTAGACAAAAAGAGAAGAGAGAAAATCCCAGGTCCTGGAGAAGAAAGTGAGGAAGTAGAAGAAAGTGAAGATGAAGGGAAGGATCCTGCATTTGGCAGCCCAGCCCGGCTGTAGCTTTCCCGCAGCTGATCATGAAGAACAAAGGTGGGAATATGAGTCTTCTTGATGTCGGGTGGTTCAAGATGCCCAAAGGTAAAGAAAAACAACTTTTTAAATGATGAGGTACAACTGATTAAAATAAATATTTGTTATGCATATATTAAAATCTTAGATTGCAAGGTTTAATTGAGGAATAAAAATTGTTCCTTCTTGAGCATAAGGATATTTGGTACTAAAAGTTCTATGTTGCAAAACAATTCATAGGGAAATCTAAAAATAATTTAGAAGTATTTTATTAAACTTTGAGGAATAAAGATCAGGTTTTCTGGCCAGGTATGGTGGCTCACGCCTATAATCCTAGCACTTCAGGAGTCCGAGGCTGGAGGATTGCTTGAGGCCAGGAGTTGAAGACCAGCTTGAACAAGAGAAAAACCCCATCTCTACAAAAAATTAGCCAGGAATAGTGGCACACGCCTGTAGTCCCAGCTACTTGGGAGGCTGAAGCAGGAGGATCCGTTGAGCCCAGGAGTGTGAGGTTGCAGTGAGCTGTGATGACGCCACAGCACTGCCAGCGCACTCTAGCCCAGGTGACAGAGTGAGACTCTGTCTCAAAAAAAAAAAAGAAGTTTTTCTGTCAACTATTATTCATGTAAATGGCTAATTATAATAGGGATAAGAAAACATAATCCTGTTAGAATAAATGCTACTATCATTTAGGAATAAAGATATTAAAAAGCAGTTATTTGGGAGGTCGATAAAAGCTTTTTTAGGTCTTGTTGGTTAACTGAGCACTTTTAAAGTAAATTTCATTTTTAAAACATTTCCTAAGTAAAGTAATAAAGTTAAATGATTTATTATTTAGAATATATGTGTGAAAATTTTCAATAGAATTTTATTTTAAAAAATAGCCTGGATGTGGTAGTGACCCATGTGTGCTAGAGCCTTTGTCTACCATGAAAAAGCTCACAGAGGCCTCTCCTCTTTCACTGTCCCATGAGCTAAGAAGGGCAGGGCAGGCCGGCAGTCCTGACTTCTGAGTCCTGTCCCAGGAACGGGGCAGGTGACTTAGGAAGGACCCTTAATTCTTCTTTCCCTTGGATCTAACAAGCACTGTTCCCAAGCAGGTGTGAGGGGGGGCAGGACTTTGGGAGTATCCTCATATAAGAGTGGGCTTGGAAAGAACAACCCTGGCAGGTAGTGGAAACTAGAAGATTGTTCCTTGGCCTCTAGGCTCTGACCCAACTCTTAAAACTCTGAAGGATTGCCTCTGAAGGGTCTCATGTAACTGAGAAAAGAAACACGAAAATACCATCAGTGGTCTAGATGGACGGATACAGTACATATGCTTACCCAGGCTGCACTTGAGTCTGGAGACCCTTATGTTCTAGCCAAAGAAGCACTGTGGTGCATAAATAACATTTGAATAGAACTCTTGAAATTAACTGTGATGTGTGGTGTAACTTAAAAACTAATTGATTTTTTTTTAAACGGTTCCATATTCTGAGTTAAATTGTAGCAAATACTTTGTCATATTATAGTTTTATGTAAGAATATTTCTGGTACATCATTTATTTATAGTTTAGTTTAGGTAAAATTTCACTTCTATACTTGCATTATGAAATTCATTCATTTAAAAATACAGTTTAACTGAGTAGATTTCTACAGTTGTGTAGCCATCTCCCGAATTGAGTTTTAGAACACCTCCTGCCCACTTGCAGTCAATCCCCGCTCCTACTCTCAGCCTCAGGCAACCACTGATCTGCTTTCTGTCTCTATAGTTTTGAAAAATTTCATATAAGTGGAATTATATTTGTCTTTTTCTTTAATGTAATGTTTTTGAGGTTCATTCATGTTGTGAGCATGGATTTGTTCCTTTTTATTGCTGAATAGTATTCCATTGTAAGGACATACCTCATTTGGTTTTTCCATTCACCAGTTAATGGACATTTGGATTGTTTCTAGTTTTGGGCTATTACGAATAAAGCTGCTGTGAACATGAGAATGTGTGGGCATATGTTTTCATTTCTTTTGAGTAACTACCTCGGAGTGGAATTGCTGGGTATTATGGTAAGTATGTGTCTTCTCTTAAGAAACTGTTAAACTGGTTTTTTAAATGGCTGTACTATTTTACATTCCCACCAGTGCATGAGGGTTCTGGTTTCTTCATATCCTTATTAACACTTGGTTTGTCCTATTTTCATTAAAAATTTAAGAAGCCCTTAAACTAAATTTAAACCTGGTAAAGAACTAGCATCTTTACAACATAGTTTTCTGAGTCAGGACACCATTTATTCAATTGAAAAAATGTATCTTTTGATAAAACTTTAGTTATTAAAATTAAGGTCAAATCTGTTCTCACTGTGTTTTTTTTCCTTCATTTTTCTGTTTAGTGGATGCTTGGACTTTGGCCTTTTCTCCTGACTCCCAGTATCTGGCAACAGGAACTCATGTGGGGAAAGTGAACATTTTTGGTGTGGAAAGTGGGAAAAAGGAATATTCTTTGGACACAAGAGGAAAATTCATTCTTAGTATTGCATATGTAAGGAAACATTGCTCTCTTTTCTCTTTCTGATTCTTTCAGTTTACCCTTCCAGCCCGTTCCAGTCCTCGGCACAGATTCTGCATTGGGTTGCTTGAACAGCCACTGCCTTGCTGGTGTGCTTTGCCAGCCAGCCTGTTAGACCTATAGCCAGCGAGAGATTTGCTTGTGTTTGGTAGGGATAGCTTAACAACGTGGAGTCTCAAAGTGCCCATTTTTCCATATGTTCTCTGAACAGAGTCCTGATGGGAAATATCTGGCCAGTGGAGCCATAGACGGAATCATCAATATTTTTGATATCGCAACTGGAAAACTTCTGCATACACTGGAAGGTAGAGCTCATCATATTTTTGCAAATTGATTATCAGATCACAAAGGAAGAATTATTATTTAATTAAAATGCCATTGAATGACAAATTAGCATAAGATTTGTAAAATATCATCAATCTCAGTTGGAAAATTGAAATATACCCAGGTTTTAGTCTTGTCACTGTAGTTTTAACCTAGACAATATTAGTTCTTATAACAGTGTTAAATGCTTGTTTTGGTGAACAAACTTACTTTTTATTTATGTGTTAATATATCCTAGCTATATGAATGTCTCATTTCTGTCATTTTTTGTTCTAAAGAACTCTGTGATTAGAAAACAACTTCTTTTTGTTGATAATTTGAAGGCAGATGAAAGTATTATGCCTGCGCTCCACACCAGTGGCCTCTGGGTAGGAGGACTAGGTAGCTAAAGAACAGGGGTAGGGTAGGAGGAGACGTTATGACATGTGCTTCTATACTATTTGAATTCTAACCAAGTGAATATATCACCTCCTCACTTTATCCTTTGCCCTACAATAAAAGATTTGATAGAGAAATAACATTTGTTCAACCTTACATTCAGAAACAACGCATATTTCTATGTTTGGCCATATTTGTAGAAGATGAGTTTTTTAAAGCAATGTATGCTGAAGTCAGGGAAGGGTAATAAGGAGAAGTGGCTTCAGGAGGAGAATCTGGGGTTATATGGATGTTTCTAGAACAAAGGGGGAAGAGCCCTGTTAGTACCTTCCCTTTCCTGAATGGAGCACCTAGGCAGTCCAGCTCAGTGACTCATGGTCATTAAAAGGGGCATACTCAGTGGGAAGCCATATGATAAGGAGACAGGGAGGAGACAGTGGTTTGCCAGATTAACAAGGGCCTTTTGAATTTCAGGCCATGCCATGCCCATTCGCTCTTTGACCTTCTCCCCGGACTCTCAGCTCCTTGTCACTGCTTCAGATGATGGCTACATCAAGATCTATGATGTGTAAGTTACCTCGTCGAGATTAAAGGTGTCTCATCACCAATGTATCTTCTTGTCCCCTTATTGTTAGGAGGAGCCCTGGGGAGGTGTGCTGCTCCCTGTCCTGGATCTAGTGAAGGTTTGTGCTCAGGTCACATCAGACACCCTTGTCTCCTCAGGCCATCATCCTCCATTGTTCAGTGCCCCTGTCTTTGAGCTTAGTGTGTGTCCTCAGAGGTTGCATGGAGGAAGACCTGCATGGGTTCCTTGGTAGGATCAGATACTCGCTACTTTTTGTCAGGCAGCCTGTTTTTTTGTGGGATCACTGATTTTACATTCTTTGGGGATAGGTTAGTAGTATACAGATGAAGAAATGGAGCTATGGGCTGTGGTTGGCCCCAAGTGACAGTAAAAAATTAGTACATCGATTTTTAGGAGTGGGGGTATTCCAGCAGACACTCCTCTGCCCTAGTTAGGGAGCTGTCCGTTTGTAAATCACCCCACTGCAGGTCTAGATGAGGCAGCATTTTGGTTGTTGATACTGCCGATGTAGAAGTGAGTTAACCATTCTTTTCAGTTCACAGCTCTCTATCATTGCAAGCATGTGCAGGCTCCTTTCTCTTATTTTCCCCATCATTCTCAGCCCCTACTCCTGTTCCCCCCGAAATATCCCCTGTAATGCGTTTGATGTGTGTCCTTGGTACTGTGACTTGGTGCTGTGACCACTCTCCCTGCCAGGTGTGCCTCTGGTTCATTACTCCTGAACATGGCGTTCTGTTCCACTATATGCATACATCCCACCCTCCATCCGTAGCTGTGGGTGACGAGACTGCCTTCACCTTCACGTGCCACAACCTGATCGTTTGTATGCATGTCCTTTCAGGAGCCTGTGAGAGTTTTTTGGGAGTTTAAACTTGGGAGTAGAAACCCTACTCCTTCTAGCCTACTTCTGGCAGCTTTTGGATGGCAAAAGATCAAGTAGACATGGAATTAGAACTGCAGCTTTTGAAATTAGAGCCAAATGAGGGTGCTAAGGTCCAGAGGGTAAGATGTCTCTCTAGAGTTGTACTTGCTTGCTGGTAGCAGAGCCAGTATAAATGTAGAAATTCTTTGCATATCTGACTTTATGACTTTCATTGCTACTATTTTATTGATCTTCCCAACAACCAGTGAGGTAGCAGCACAGATTAGTGTCCCCATTGTGCACATGGGGAACCCAGGCTGAGGTGATGATTTGCCCAGGTGGTGGTACTGAATGAAGATCTAGGACTTTTTATGCTCTCGTGGTCCCACTGCATCCCCCTGAGCCTGCCCTTCCTAACACCTATCTGAGGTCTGCTCTACTCTGCTGAGGTCTGCTTTCAGGAGTAAAACTGGTGAGCTCACTTAGGCCTTAGGGTTATTCGCTTGCCAATTCTCTTGAAGATTTAGCAGGCCTCCCTCCCATTCGGAAATAGGTAGATGTGTCCAAGACCCTGGTCAGACCACCTAATATGAGGGCCAGGCAGGTCAGAGTGTCAGGGACATGGCTGCCTTGTGAGGCGGGAAAGCCACCCAACGATGCCAATACCCTGGCCATCTCCCGCACTGAGCAGGGAGGCCTTCTGAAGTTAGGTGATTTGGTTTCACTTTTATTAAAAAAGTAGAAATGGCTTGTGGTAAGTAGACCTGTCTTTTTATTGATTAGGATAAAATAGTCTATCCAAGCCGCATCTGTCATAGAGTGTGTCTTGATGCTTTCCTTGGACACAAGGCACTGGTCCCATGTGGAAAGGTTGCTGGGTGCAGGCAGAGTCTGAACCTGACACTCTCCTAAAATGGCTTCCTCACCCCTGCTAGTTCTCAGTTTCCTCATCTTAGGGGTTGGCTTGCAGAGCCTCTTAAAGTATGGTTATTTATTTTGAGCTTTTAAGTTTTCTGTTAGGGATCTTATTCTTGGCTCTTGGTGGCATCAACGCAGTTTGGGTTAATGCCGCTATAAAAATAATTTTCTCTGTAATGCATGATGCTACTTCATCGAAAAGGGAGTTTTTGATATAGTAATGTGGGCATTAATAAGGATAGCAAATTTGGTCCAATTATATGAGCAGGGTTAATAATATACTTTCCACTTCAGTGATTATATTCTAAAAACTAAATCTCCATTTTGTTTGAACCTTTCATATTTCAGACAACACGCCAACTTGGCTGGCACACTGAGTGGCCATGCCTCCTGGGTGCTGAATGTTGCGTTCTGTCCTGATGACACTCATTTTGTTTCCAGGTACATATAAATCTTAACAGTTTCTAAAATGCTGGGAAGATGAAGATGGTCTTTCTGTATGAATTGCCTTAAAATTTGAAGATTATATGAACCTTTTTTATTTAGGTAGCCTTTGCTTTCTTCAGTTTGTAAAATTTTTATTTAGTGAAGTTAGTTGACCTTAGCTGGGACAAAGGTGAATTCTTTTGAATAGTTATTCTCTTAGATTTTCCTTACAAATCTAGGTTTCTACCTAAAATTACTCTAAAGGTATACCTGTGTTTCGACAGTAACTTAAAATATATAAATCTCTTTGTAAAATGTTGTGCTTATAGACCCCAGTGTTGTTCAGGCCCAGGAAGGCCAAGACAGTTAAGAAACATGAGATGGCAGCTTAAAGGCACTGCACGGTGGTTTACAGAGGCCTCCTGAGAGCCCGTATCTTGAAGATTTAGCAGGCCTCCCACCCATTCGGAAATAGGTAGATGTGTCCAAGACCCTGGTCAGACCACCTAATATGAGGGCTAGGCAGGTCAGAGTGTCAGGGACATGGCTGCCTTGTGAGGAGGGAAAGCCACCCAACGATGCCAATATCCTGGCCATCTCCCGCACTGAGCAGGGAGGCCTTCTGAAATTAGAAGAATATACGTCAGTGAAGGAGTGAGGTTTTTGGTCAGATTTCTTCCAACTTCAAACCTGTCTGAAAACTCTTTTCTGATACTAATGTTCACTTTTTAAAATAGTTCATCTGACAAAAGCGTAAAAGTTTGGGATGTTGGAACGAGGACTTGTGTTCACACCTTCTTCGATCACCAGGATCAGGTATGGCATAATTAACATTTAAATTTCTTTGGTTTTAGATTGCTGACATTGTCTGACCACTGCGCCAAAACAATTTTCTTTTCCTAACCTTGTTGTTTGATCTGTTGAGACTGGTAGCACCCTGGGTCCAAGCTGTCTTAACTGCTTGGATGTGCATATAGCCAGTGTTGCTATGCACGGTCTGGGGTGCAGCGGCTGGGACATGCTCGCAGCCTAGCAACCCGTGAGGCATATCTCCACATAGGCCAGAAAATGGGGTATTAGCCACACAGCCTTTAAATGCCTTCTTTGGAAATTGCTGCAGCTGGTGCTTGTGGCGTGCCTGAGGCTCTCTTTGGTGCTTCCGGGCCGTGGCGGGCTCAGTGAGGACCTTCTTCTTCAGGAGCTTCCCTTGCTTAAACAGTCATCACTTGGCATTTTTGGAACTGTCCAAAGAAGTGATGTGATTTTTTTTTTTTAATATAGTAGAAGCTGGAAATTCTTAGAAGTTGTATTGATGACTTTTGTTCAGTCTTTAAAAGGAGACTGTTCTCAGAGGAGTCTTTATCTTTGCCAAGGGACATACAAAATGGTAAGGGTGTTCTAGTGTAATACTGCTGGATGGTTAATGTGCATATGAATCCTCTGGGGATCTGGTTAAAATGCAGATTCTGAATCAGCAGGTCAGGGGCGGGGCTGACATTCTGCATTTCTAACAGCTCCCCCATGAGGCCGGGGCTGCTGGTCCCCAACCACTGTGAGTAGCAAGGGTCTTGGGGAACTCAGCATAAAAAGTATTAATCAATGTATAAAATTGGCTTTTAATAATATATTTTAAATGCTTTTAGGTGATCCTATAGAGTTCTCCTATTTCAAATACAACTTGAAGTTAACATAATTGTGCTTTTTTAACATTTAATCTTAAATTGTTGCCAACAAAATTGAGGGGGTTGAATCTTGATATTCCACTCCTGGATTTAACTAACACATTGACTGCCACATTAGAAAAAAAATGTTTTTTTCCTTGAGGCCATGGTGTTTTATTATGAAAACAGAATAAAAACTTCAAAAACAAAACAATTGTTCCTAATTTAATGAAAAATGAAATTGACTTCTATTCATTTAATCCACGTTTTTGGAATTAATTTGTCAGTATTAACTGTAACAGTAAGAACATTAACAAGTAAGATTTTCACGAACCAACTGCAGGATTTTGCCCAGGTTTTGCTTCACGAGGCTGTGGGCTCAAAACTAGCATGAGTTAAACACAACTCACATGGCAGTTAATGTGTTAAACATTTTACTCAGGGAATAAGTCCTGACTGCCTGTGCTGTCTTGTGTGTGTGGGTTATTGTGGTGTTTCAGAGGAAGATGTTTAGTGTGGAAGTGAGACCAGCAATCACAACACTAAAGTCAGAGCTGGACACCTGTCTCAGGGTTAGGGTGACAGGCTGACTACCTAGAATCACCTCCTAATAACCAGGAAGTTATTCCTAATTAGAGAAACTCCAACCATATCAATTCTGTCTGGGAAGGATGTGTGAATCTGTTAATTCAACACATAGCAAATAAAATCTATGGTCCGCAATACCATGTTGTCTATCTCCTGGGGACAGGCAGGCTCCAAAGGCCTCTAATAACAGAGTGAGAATTATGGACCATGGGAGGTGGGCACAAGGAGTCAGGTGAGAATCACAGTTTGCAATTTTCCCTGTAGGCAGTGACCTTGGGGTAGTTGTGGGGCCTTTTTCTTCTTAGAAGCATAATGTTGGTCCCTATGGGTTCCATCTTCCTAGTATTAGCTTACCCTCTGGATTCTGAGTCTTTGAAGGAGTTGTAGATATCTTGATTTAGTACTATATTTGAAAATGAAATTTTTTGGAGTATGGGAGGGGAATGATAATGGAAGATGCTTGGTTAAAGAAATGTCTCCATGCTTACTGATTTAGAAAGTAGTAGAACATCCTCATCTCTGGAGTGTTTTTCTAGATTGAGAATAATAAGAGAATAAGGATGTTCATTTCATAAACATTCTTCATAATGAAGGCATTTTTAAAACTTTTTTTTAATTTACAGGTCTGGGGAGTAAAATACAATGGAAATGGTTCAAAAATTGTGTCTGTTGGAGATGACCAGGAAATTCACATCTATGATTGTCCAATTTAAACATCAGAGTCTTCCAGGGCCACGCTGCAAAGAGAATGTACAGATTGATCATGACATTCCTTACCTTTTTAGGCTTGTTTAAAAGAAATATAGCATTTATTGTAGCAAAGACTTAAATTTTGTAGATGTAATATAAATCTTTTCATGTTTTATTGGAAATGTTCATACTTTAACGTGAATAAAGAGTTCTTAATGCAAACACCTGTATTCTTGAACATGCTTCTTTTTTTGTTTTGTTTTGTTTTTTTTTTT
>VBSM01001118.1:2660826-2682305 GCA_008086735.1 Cheirogaleus medius
TGGCCTCCCAGAGTGCTAGGATTACAGGCGTGAGCCACCACGCCCGGCCTTGAACATGCTTCTTTTTTCACTTATTATCACTGGTAGAACAGTGAGGGAGGGGAGTTGGCATGGGTAAGTAAGAGTGAATCTCTGCCTCAAAGATAAAGAGATCCAGGCACTTATTGAACTTTCCAGCTTAAAAATACAGGCTCACTCTTCCATGTGGCAAGATAACAGTAGCGAGCTCCCAGAAGCCGTGATAAAGAAGCTAATCTATTTCAGAATGGGGTCTTGGAGGAAACAGTATATTTGACATTCTGTAATCATATCTATCTGGGAGTCCTTCTGTTTGAGGTATTAAAGATGTCCTCTGCCACACCCTCCTTTTTATCCTAGTAATTTCAGAGAGGTCTCTAACTCCCTGAGTGGGTGCTGAGTGCAAACTGCTGTTCTTGCTGTCTTAACCATGCCTAGGCTCGAGCCTGTGCCTGCTGGTTGAACTCCAGCCCTGTCACAGTTATCCCAGAGTACCTGTACCTCCGAGTTTTCTCTTCAGCAGTCCCCTTGAGACTTGGTATACATATTAATGGGAAAGGCTTAATAGCTAACACTCAGAAGCTTGTTGCTTTTTATTGATCATAATAACATCATGTGCTTATGAGTCATATCATGTGCTTTTCCCCAAACCACCCATCACCCTCAGAATAGAGTCTAAGCTCTTTATCATAGCCCTATGCCTCTCTCCTGCCTTGGCCTTGCTCGCCCTCTTATACCCATGTCGTCCTTGCCATTTGCTCTGCCTGGAACGTTTCTCCCTCAGACCTTCAGAGGTCTACTTCTTCACTGTGTTCAGGTAGCTGCTCAGATGTCAGCTCCTTGTAGATGCCGCCGCCTTCCCCATTCCCTTCTATTCTCATTCCTCTTGTTTGTTGTAGCAGTTATTACTACCTGACGTTTGCATTCATCCCCTACCCCCAAAATAAAGCTTCATGTGGGTGGAAACTTCATTCCATTATATCAACCAATGTGAGGCAAGCTGGTACTTAACACTGTTTATTTGAGCTCTCAAAGAAAAAGCAAAGTCACTTGTCTCTCATACCAGCTGTTTTAATTTTAAGGTGACAAATGTACAGGTGGAATAAAATTAAGCAACACCCTCCAAATTCCTCTTATATGACAAAGAGCTGAATGTAATTTTGTTCCATCAACACTAAACTAATTATTTAGCAATAATTTATTAGGAAGGAAGTTACAGCACAGAAACAACACCCTGGAGTTGTGGTCCATTTATAACTTGATTTTCACGTAGTTTTAGTTGGAAGTATCAGTTTTATATCTGTGATGACCAATGTTCAACCTGGTCCATCCAGCTGGTTCACCCTACCTGCCATGGTCTGACCTGCCTGATGCCCCTCTTAGGGGATGTCCCTGGTCTGAGTCAAAATTCTAGGTAGCATATAACCAAATAAGGGTAGATCTGACAGGTGACTTCTGCTTTAACCCAGCAGCTTCGAGGGTAGCAGTTTTTCTTCACAACTTGTGGGAAAGAAAGAAGCAGTAATGGCTAAAGGTTTGAGGTAACCCTAAGTTCAAATTGTAAGTCTACCTGCCAGAGATAAAATAATGACTAATATCCCTCCAAACAAGCTATAATTTACAGTGGTAGTCCATACAAACTGTAGTCCACAAAAGAACTTGGTTAGTGTAGTTCTTGCCAAAATATCACTTGAGCAGGAAGCCCTTTGTAATATGGCTGTGCAATGAGAGGAACGATCCTTTGGAAGGAAGCTGAACCTGGGAGAATAGGTGGAAAACACTGAGTTCTATGCCTTTCCAGATCCTCAAGTCACCCAGGATCACCGGTCAGAGGAGAGGCTGGCTGTGCCATACGGCCAAACAACTAAGCATTCTCCCTTGGCTTCTGTTGCTGCACTGAGACTGCTGGGTGCATGGGAGGGTTTCGTCTTTACAAGTAAGCACTTTGGTGGGAGAGCATTGCAAAGGTTGTCAACAGAAAAGTCATAAAACCACAAAGAACAAGGTGCAGAAGTCACAGGCAAACAGTGATATCAGTGTATCATTTAAACAAACACTAGTTTATCCTTACCACAGGGCTTGGAAGGTTCAGAAGACTTCCAAGAGAGACGATTATATCCGATTGTATCACACCCCCCATTCCAACCACTGAAGGGCTCAGAACAGTGGGGACTAAGTTGGCCCTGCAACTGGGTGTGCTAACCAGGCACAGGAAGCCAAGTCCAATCCACAGATGTGCTTTTATTCTTTAACCACTTCGGTACCAGCGTCGACTATAGTTGTCAGCCACAGATGAACGTGAGTGTCGACTTTAGCTGAAAGCCGTGATGTGAAGGTGCACAGCCGAGCGTCGACTTTAGTCGACAGCCAAAAGCTTTTGCTTTTATCTCTGCAGTTGCAGTGTGTACGTTCAGCTAATAAGTTACTACGAATCTGTGACCTTTTAACAAGTCCTTAGTAGGAGTTATTATAGTTATTTTCCTAAAGCTGCCTGTAAAGTAAAACAAGCTTCCAGTGCTTTAAAGCTTTCCTCATCACACAAGAGCAAAACGGATGCGTCGTCAATGCAAAGCACACACTGCCGTGCGGACTGTTGAGTGCCGGCTGTGGGCGACGCTTCGTGGCTGGTGAGCGCCGTACTGAAGTGGTTAAGAGAATCTAGAATCTAGATTCAGAAATGTCATATTAGCAGCCCTGAGATCATGCCCTAGTAACTCTGCCAAGGGAGGGAGGGAGAGGTGGAGGGCAGAGAAACCACAGACCTAGAGATGGGCCAGGATGTCCACTTTGTGACTTGGGGTTCGCTAGGGGGCTGGGTGCTGCTACCGGCTGTGCTTTATTGGTAGAACTGAACATGGCAAAGCCAAGAGAAGCACAAAGTGTCAGTGCGGTCACTGGCATCTCAAAAGCATATCTTGAAAATGTAAATGAACAGATTCCATATGCACACTAGAGGTGATTTACACTTAAAACATTTAAATATAAATTAAGCTATAACTTGAGTTACAACCAAAAGAAAACCCCAAAAGACACTCAGCAATTGAATGCTGAACACATACACAGGACACCCCAAACACGAGGCCATTAAAGCGATGCCATTTTCATTGTGCCAACTTTACATTCACCATGTGCTAGTCCGGCGGGGCTGCGCTGCACTGTGCCGCGTCATGCCGTCTGGCACTGCACTCCGGCCCGGGGCCCGTCGTCGTCCTCCTCGTAGGCCTCCCCGTGCTGGCGCCAGTTCTGCTCACTGGGATTAAACTCCTTCAGCTCCACCTGATCCATGTCATCTGTAATTCTCACTTTCTGTCGAGGAGGGAGCAGAGCTTCCAGCTGAGGAAGCTTTTCCGGAGAAAGCCAGTGTTTTTCAGGAAAGATTACCTGTGAAGGGTGAGATGGCAAAGAAAGGTTGTTGTTTTTTCCTCTCTCAATGTAGGCATTTTAATAATGTGTTCCATGATAAGACAATGCAGTGAACTTACCAAAAATTGTATGATCAGAGTCCCTTTTTCCAGGGGTGCTTTGTAGATGGGCATTCCTTCGTTTCGCACACACTTCAGGTCCCCATGCTTTATCACCTCACCTGCCACAGGAGAGGTTTTGTTATGAAACGGGGAGACAGAGGGCGGTCTGCAGAGGCCAGTCTCCCTTTTGGAAGAGTGAGGCAAGCCCTAGCACCCCTTTGGCAGCAGGCACAGGAAGGGCTAATGTTGCACCTGACTGGTCCCAATCCGAGTTGCCCCTGGCAGGTACTGTTTGGTGAGGGTGAGGATGGGCCCCTGGCCCATGCTCTGGGCTCCAGCAGTGTGTCAAGGGGGCAGCATGCTGAAGTCTCCATCATGAGGCAGGTTTTAAAAAAGTGAAGTGGAAGTCACAACACCCAAGCCTGCATAAAATAGGGCCAACACACCTGTCAGCCTTCCTCTGCTACCATGAGGGGGACAAGAGCCTGCTCCTTGCACACTCAGGCAGAGCCTAGAACAGGAAGAGGCCTCCAAGAATCCAACCAGCCCCTACCTGGCATGAAACCCAGCTTGTAGCCCCCTGTAGGTGACAATCAGGTTCCCAGGTAGGGAGCTCACAAGGTGGCTCTGGCCACTGGCACTTCCGTGTACGTTGGTGAGCTGCAGTCGGGCTCCTGGCTGTGCCCACCGGGTCTCACAGCTGCATGAGTTCAGAAGGCATCACGGAGTTTAGAGCCCCAGAGCTCTGGAGCTCTCCCCAAAGTCTAAAAATGTGATTCCCCTCCAAGCATGGAAAAGGAAAAGGATAAAATGTTTCTGAAAAAGTATGTTCTTCAGCTCAGTGATGAAAATGGACAGAATACAGAAATGTTCAGAAAAAAATGAGGGTGGGGGATGAAGAGGGAGCTAAACACTGATTTATTCAGCAGCCCCTCCCATAAGGGCTGTGCAGAAGCTGACATCTCTCTCAAGAGGAAATCTTTAAAAGTACAACATCCAAGGTTTCAAAAAATAAAGTGTGCCTATGACTCTCCATCCTTGGGGGTCATCCACAGGCAGGGCTGTGACTCAGACATGGCCTCAGAGCCTACTGTGGGGTAGGATGGTGGCCCCTGAGCTAATAACGGGCCCTGGGCTGCTGGGCTTTTGTGTTCTTGGTTTTTTTTTTTTTGAAATACAGTCACACACCGCATAACGTCTCAGTCAACAATGCACTGCATGTATGACAGTGGTCCCTTTAGATCACAACACCGTATTTTTACTGTACCTTTTCTATGTTTGGGTATGTTCAGATACACAAATTCTCGCCATGTGTTCTAACTGCCTGCAGTGTTCAGCACAGGCGCACGCTGTCCGGGCCGGCGACAGGCTGTGCCAGACAGCCGGGTGTGCTCGGGCCGTGCCTTCTAGGTTTGCGTGAGTACAGTCTATGATGCTCATACGATGACACTGCCTAATGATGAGTTTCTCAGATCATGTCCCCACTGTTAGGCGACACGTGATTAACTTTTCTGTCTCCCTGTGCACCTGGTAAGGTGCCACCTGTGCTGCTCTCCAGCCCAGCTCCCCACACGCCTGCTTCTAGCATGTGGGGGCTGTAGGAGCCAGCGCAGGAGATGCGGGGAGAGGAGGAAGACCGTGTGTCGGGCTCTTCCCGCAAGCAGTGCCTGCGGCCGGGCAGGGGCACCATACCCCTGTGTGGCTCCTACGTCACCTTTCTCAATAATCTGACTTTGAAGCATTGTGGCAGCAGAAGGAAGGAGGGCAAGGGAGAAGAGGATATGAAGAAACAAGAAATAAGCCAAAACAAGAAAAGAGGGGTAAAAAAGAGAAGAGAGGATACAAAAAAAGATAAATGAGAACAATCAAAAAGCATGGGGAAAAAAACAACACAAAGAAAGACAACCAAAAAGGAATCTCCAACAGCAGTTTTCTGGCTGCTCAGCCCTTCCTTGTAACTAGGGAAGGAAACGGGTTTCTCAGGGGTTGCCGCTTCCTTCCCTCTGCAGCTCCTCCCTCACCACCCTCGTGCTGTCCTTGGCTCCCAGGCTCCCTGGGCTGGGGTCAGCTGAGGTGGTGAGGAGCACCGGGCTCCAGTCCCCACGGCAGGGCCCTGTGCCAAGGAGTCCTGTCACGCTGACACAAGACCTCAAATCTGCCACCCCTGGCCAAGGATGGGCTTTCCCAAATAAGTTACACACAGATGCTGCCCAGCCCTGGCTCTCGGGAGGGCTAGAAACTGGGCTGTGACAACGTCAGGGAGTCTTGGACACAATGCTGGGGTGTTGGGCATGCACTTGCTCACAACCAGTAGCCTGGGGCTCTGTGTAAACTGGGGTCCTCAAACTTTCCTCTTCAAGTGAGGGGAGGAAATGGGCACCCTGGGAGGTCTATGGAACAGAGCCTAAAGCAAAGTGTCTAATGTAAAATTTTCATGCGAATTCTGCATTGTATTGCAGTGCTTTCCCCCAACCCTGGATGAAGTGTCTGTACACAAACACACACACACAGAGTGAATGAAACACCAGATGAGATGAAATGTTAACAATAGGCAAATCATATATGGGTGGGCCTTGGACTGTTTTTATCTGTACAACTTTTTTGTTTGTTTTTAGATGGGGTCTTGCCATGTTGCCCAGGCAAGACTTGAACTCCTGGCCTCAAGCAATCCTCTCACTTCAGCCTCCCAAGTGGCTGGGGTTACAGGTGCATACCACCATGCCCAGCTTTCTTTATAGATTTCTGTATGCTTGAAATTGTTTCCAAATAAAAAGTTTTTAAAACCCCACAAACTCTGATCAAGGCTTAGATATGTCACTTCATTTCATGTTATCCCCAGAAAAGGGGAACCAGAAAGAATCAAAGAGAGGAAAGTGACAGAGGCTGGGAAGATGAAAGCAGGTAAGAAGGGGGAGAGAGGCATGGCACGAAGGCAGCAAAAGTCTTGGAGGCTGGCCAGGCAGGCATGGGACTCGCTCGCCCCACAGGACTTCGAAGCCTTATCACTAGCTGTCACTGCCCCAGACGGCCTTATCAGTTGGCTACTCAGCCCAGGCTTGAAACTGCCCCTATAGCCCCAAACCTCAGATGGCCTAGGAAAAGCTGCTCCGCAGCGAGGGGACTAGAGCAGCACTGCTCCTGGCTGGTGCCAGGCCCCACGCTGCCTGGGCGCCTTGGCTACCACCACACCTGTCCAGACTGTCTTTGATAGGTATAGCTGACTTCAGTGCTGTCCAGAAGCAGCTTCAAGCCAAGGTCCCTAGTGTGGCCTCTCCCTTTCTCAGCCACTTCCAGGCAGGCGCTCAGTGCCTTCCTGGGAGCTGAGTGCCCTGGTGTCTACACAGGGCTGGGAGGCTGAACTCAGGCCCCGAGGCAGTCCCTCTGGCTCCCGTGGGTGTGTGCAGACCAACGGTTCCTGTGGATGCCTCCAAAGATAAGATGACATAACCTGTCTTTTATTTTCAGGAAAATTCTATCTTAAAACATCTCTTCTCATGGGTAATCGACAACACAGAGGCTAGAGGAACATGTGGACGGACCAGCACATATCACCATTTGATAGAAAAACATTACTATTATCAGCTGTGTTTTATTACATAAAAATAAATTTTTTAAATTTAAGTTTAGTTGGCAAATTCCAGCTAGAATTTTAGACCCCCAAGATTCTTATTTGAGGCTTTTACCCCCAATTCTGATTTTTTTTTGCCAGAGGTCCCCCTCCACCTCTGAATTTTTTTTCCTAAGAAAATATAAAGAAATTAATAAGATGCTTTGGAGTCATTAGTGATGACTTTAGAGAAAAATCAATCATAATAACTTGTTTAACAGAAGTCAACCTGAAATGTGAAATCAGGCTATTCCCAACACATACAAATAATACTCAAGGTGGTAGATACCTCAAATACCCTGACTTGATCATTACCCATTTTTTTACATAAATTATTTATTGATTAAAAAAATTAGGCTACCTTGCTGGAATCATTATGCCAAACATACAGAACCTCAATGGAAACACACATTTGAAACATTACCTGATTTGGATGTAATAACAAGAATTCGATCATCCAGGGTTTTTACCGTCTTCTTGAAGCCACAAAGAGCTTCAGAAAGATGAATTTTCATTTTCATGATTAAGTCATGGCCTCGTCTCTGAAAGACACCATGATCCTTCTGATCGAGCACAATTATGACATCACCAGGCTCCAGCTCAGGTTCCTGATCTCCTTCTCCATGAAACAGTATCTTCTGCCCATCTTTCATACCTATGAAACATCATGCCCTTCTGATTAGCCATTCCTCATACAAACCATACTTCCTCAAAGCTCTTAAAGAAAGAACACAAAGTCCTTTGGGGGTTCGTTATTCACCAAGCCTCCCGATCTCACACGCAGGAGGCAGGGAGAGTGGCTGGGGTGATCACTGAGGACAGAGCTCCCGCTTCCCTCAGCATAACACGAGGCCTGAGACGTGCACAGGGAGAGGGCGAATGAGTCCCCATGTCCCAGGTTCATGCTGCACTCCCTGCGCCGGGCCCTGTGATGCTGCAGTGTGAGCATGAGGTCACCACCCACGTCCCAGTGCACACAGGGTGTAGCTCTGGGGACTCATGGGGACAGGACAGCCAGCCCTGTTCTTTTCTAATAAATCAACGTGCATGCACAGGCACGGGGTTCAGGCATGTTTGAATGAGAAGTCCTTTAACAACACCTGTGTTGCTCTGGGTGTTGATTCTTTTACTTTTGGTCTCATCTCTGATACAGGATTAGAAAGCCACAAAACATTCAGGGTATACTTGGAGAACAGCTGAGATGGAAAAAGGCCTTAAAATGATGGTGTCAGGCAAAATGAACAGCCAAGGAAGGTGCTGTATTTGGGAGAATGTGACGCAGTGGGGGGGGGGACGTGGACAAAAGGAACAAACAGCTACAAAGGCTCAGATGAGCTCTTTCGGCCACTGAGCAATGAAAGCTTTTAGGAAGAACACTCCAAACACTCTATAGGAATGGTCTGAGAATGTCAGGAGAGGGCAACAGACCAAAACTGAGGCCAAGTAAGACTTTCAGAGCATTAGAAAACCCTAAAAAGAGGTGGTTTGTCATCCCAAGGAAGCAGATATCAGCAAGAAAGCTTTGGCAGGTGACACGGAATGGAAATAAGGCCAGGGAGGGTCAAGAGAAGATGACTTGGAAAGAGGAGGAGTTCACGGCACACCCTAATACATGCTGCGATGCTCACTGCCCTGACCCCTAACCCGCGTGTCCCAAGGCCAGCACCGAGCAGCGTTTCCAGTCAGTGTGGAGCACTAGTCATGCGCAGCCTCACCTTTTTCAACATGTACCTCGATAATCTTCTTCTCGCGGATCACCTTGGCGCCGCTGCAGCTCTCACAGCGGTCTTTGGGGCTGATGCGCTCGCCCTGGCCCTTGCACTCGACACACACCGTCTGGATCTGCTGCACCATGCCGGGCCCGATCTGCTGGATGTGGATCTGCATGCCCCGCCCCTTGCACAGCGGGCACTTTTCCACGGACCCCTTCTTCCCACCAATGCCTGCAGGGGCGGGACAGCAGCAGTGAGAGCTGGCTCTTCCCTGACCCATGTCCCCACTGGACGCCACAGGATAGTGAATCACTGCACTGGACACTGGGCTTGGAATTCTACTTACAATCAGGAAAAAAAACGTGGAAGAGTCTGGATGAGCCAGGCCAAGCAGATGACATCCAGATGTTAACATCTGATCTCAAACATTTGTGCTTTTGACTGTGCCAAATTTTTTACTTTAGCTTGATCAAATGCGTTTTCTCCCACCCCAGGTTAGATGACCACCATGCCCACAGGTCAGTGAGGAAGTCAGGGCTATGGAGATCCGGAGAACACAGCTGTGTCTCTGTGGGACAATGTGGGCCTGGGGTCGCCAGATCTGACTTTTCTTGAAAACTCAGGTTTAAACAATCATGGTAGTTACATTTACATTTAAGTCAGGGGTCAAAAGACTATGGCCAGACTGCCTGGTTTTGTAAATAAAACTTTGCTGGAACACAGGCATGTCCATTATTTTATGAATTGTGACTGTAGAACTGAGTAGTTACAACAGACTACATGCCCCACAAAGCCTAAAATATTTACTATCTGGCTCTTTACAGAAAAAGTTTGCCAACTTCTAGATTAGGTGAACTGTCTTGATATTTACATGTTGAAAATAATTGTTAACATATTGAACAGAGGTGCAGCCCAAAGAAAACATTCATTCAGGCAAACAGATCTGGCCCTTAGGCCACTTGTCTGCAATCTCTGCTTGACCCTTGTATTTGAAGATAAATCATTTTTCTCTGAATTGTAAAACATGCAGACTTGCTTCCAAATCTGAAGGATAAGAACTGTGAGAGTCATTAAAAAAATCAATTTTTTACCTTCACATTTC
This sequence comes from Cheirogaleus medius, assembly GCA_008086735.1. NCBI lineage: Eukaryota > Metazoa > Chordata > Mammalia > Primates > Cheirogaleidae > Cheirogaleus > Cheirogaleus medius. The sequence goes on from VBSM01001118.1 coordinate 2,670,730, forward strand.
TCACAAATTACATTTTTCTGGAGGGCCAATTTCTTTGTGACTCCATTATATAAGTCTTCAAGAGTTACAGACAACTGATGTACAACATTCTTGCCTTACCAAAGGAGAAAAAGAACAATTAGTAATATTGAAATAAATATACCACTGTATTAAATACCACCCATGTGACCCTTAGTTATATGAAACCCCCAAAGACGCAAAGCTGCGCCAGGGCCGTTCATCCCCATCCCTTCGGGAAACAATGCTTCTATTACACCTGCCTGCCCTCTGGCCCTCCACCAATAACAAGAACTAATACTCTCTCTAGCTATAAGCTAATTATTCAATCATTTATAGAGGCCCACAAAAAGACTCTCCACCTTTATTTTCTGAGACTAAATCTGAGGACAGGGAGATTGCTAACTGAGAAACCTAAGGCAGTGTTAACCAACGAAACCGGTTACTGAGTTCTCCCCAGGAAAGGAGCCTTTCTCATAGATGGATGTCTCTGGACCTCCTCTTTGGGCATAAAGTGCTTTACTTTCTGAGCCCTTTTGTAATTTGTGGCCAAGTGGGAATCCTTTCCTCTGCCCAAATATTGCCTCTGCATTCAGGATGGTGGGCATCTACTCTTAAGAGTGGGAGTGTGTTTGGTCCAGCCAATGCCAGCCTGTCAGGTCTGACAGCACCAAGACCCTCCCTGCCGCCCGTGGAACTCTCGCAGTCACTGAGACTAGGTGTCCTGGTTTATTGGCTGTCAACTTTGATAAAAGCATGAAGTTTTTCATCTCAAGGCAGTGAGAGAGCTAGGCAAGAGAATACCCAAGGTTTTACTCAGGTCCACACCATCAATTACATGAGCAGGCAATACACCCCAGAGGACAGGGGAAGGATTTTTCCCTAATAAACACTTGGTGTCGAGGGGGGAGGGGGGGAATGGGCAATATACGTAACCTTAACATTTGTACCCCCATAATATGCTGAAATAATAAAAAAAAACACTTGGTGATTTTCAGCACACTGTGTTGATAAATTGACACCCAAGCTTTTTAAAGCTCAAAGTCAACTATAATGTGAGAACAAGTGCAGCTTCATTTATCCAGAGGCCTCACATTTACCAAAACCACACTTCTTAAACCCCAGTGCACAGCTTATTTCTTCTGACTTCATCCAGAATTGTAATAAGCTTGGTTATCTATCTGGCTTCAAGATCCAAAATGGCTTGTCAACAGTAAACTGGACAGGGAGGAAGGGAGCTAGCCTATTACAGACTACTGATAATAGAGGTGACAGCCCAAAGCCTGGCAAGAAGATGTATTAATAGAAACCCCAGAACTCAAAAACAGTGGCCTGGGACGTTCAACTAAGGGCTAAGTTCCTCATTCACTTCTTAGAGATTAATCATAATACGTTCTGAAAAGGCAGGTAGTTTACAAAGATTTTAAAACATAAAGAGGTGAATTTTGTTACCTAGAAAACCCCTGAGCAGGCTGGGAAAACAAGGCCATTCTGAACACGGCAGAGTACCAGCCAAATCAGAGGCCCGCGGGCTCTGGCCTGGGTCAGGGAAACAAAGATCCACGAAAGGAGGGTGGGCAGGAGGGGAAAGCACTCTTGGTGAGGGGATCACTAAAAACCACTGGAGGGGCCATTTATGTCCCCCAGGATACTCAGGTGTTTGACCCCAACAAGAGAGGAAAAGAGGACAAGATGAACTTGACCTTCCTTCTTCCTCTCCACCACTGCGTATGTGTTGTTTGGAGGGTGTCAGATAATTACTGAGCACACTAAGAGATTCCAGGTAGTGTTCCTGGAACTAGACAAGTGTTGAATCATTTAAAGTTAATGAACCCAAACATGACAATTGTACCTTTTTAATGCATGATCCATCCAGATTCCAACAACATGTACAATTGTGCAAACTATAAAACTTGCTTATCTTTCTTTAAAAGCATTTACCTCTTCTCTCTCTAGCCATCCGTCCTCCACCACCAAAGAACATGTCAAAGATGTCCATGGGTGAAGAGAAGCTGGGGCCACCTGAGCCTCCTTCTTTAATTGCCTGTTCTCCGCCCTGGTCATAAATGTCCCTTTTCTTGGGATCTGAAAGCACTTCATATGCCTGGGATATGAGTTTAAACTTTAAAAAAAAAAAAAAGAGAGACAGAGGAGGTTTGAATTGTTTTATTAAGCAAATCCACCATAAGAATATGAATAAAACAATAACAGAGGTATTCTGCACCCAACCCCTCAAACTAGCCAGTCTATACATCCTCTATCTGGAACCTGAATTTCCCACCTGCTTCCTTTGTAAACTGGGAAACAGAAGGCAAACACCATTAAGGGCCTGGTGGCAAGAGTAAGGGAGAGAAACCAGTAGAGAGGGAAAGTTATTCCCTACTCTGGCTGCACCAGACAGAAGTCAAGTCCAGTCAGCTAGGATGCAATGAGACCATGCCAGGGCTTAATCTATAACCAGGTAAGCTCAGGACTCCAGGTGTTACCAGTGGCTTTTTGGTCCATGGGAATCACTTTACTAGTTTACTAGTATGAAAGTCAACTATAGGCACTTGTGAGTACCCAACCTCGTGCCAGATACTATGTGTAAACCTGTACCCCTGATTTCTCCCCAAAGTCCTACCTTCCCCCCAGTCTTCCCTGTATCTCAGTTATTGTCAATGACAATCTCACCTGTCAACAAATCCTGTTGGCGCTACCTTCACACTTGCATCTCCAGTGCCCTAAGACAGATACAATATCCCCTGTGTAGCATTCCTGTCAAAAACATATCACTGAAATCCAATTGTAAGAATCCAATCAGAAAACCCAAATTCAGTGACATTCTACAAAACTATAAGACAAGAAAACTAAATGCAATGTGTGATCCTGGATCAGATCCTGCACTGGAAGAAAAAATGGCTACAAAAGACATGATAGGAACAATCGGAGAAATATGACCTTTTTTCTCAATGTTAAACTACTCGATTTTGATAACTGCACTATGGTTATGTATAACGATGCCCTTGTTCCTAAGAGAAATATGTTGTATTACTTGGGGCTGAAATGTTATGAAAGATGCAACTTACTCTCAAAAGCTTTAGCAAATAGTAATAATAAATAATAACAATAGACAAAGAGAATATGACAACTTATTTACAATTGGTGGAGCTAGGTGAAGGATATGCAGATGTTTATTGTACCACTCTCATCTTTTCTGTAGGTACATGGAAGTATTTAAGATAAAATCAGAACACTAAAATATGCAAAATCCCTTCCTTACCACCACCACACACGCTCTGGCTAAAGCCCCCATCTCTGGACTAGACGTAACCTCCTAACTAGTCTCTCTCTTCCCTCCTCACCCCAGCTTTCAGTCTGTTCTCCAACTGAGCCTGCTAATTGTATGGATTCTCTGCCCAAACCCCTACAAGCCAGCCCAGGCCACCAGGAGTAAAATCCAGTCCTGAGTCTTATCTATAAGCCCAACCCAACAGCTCTCTGCCTGTATCTCCTACTGTGCTCCTCCCTCACCCCGAATTCTGCACCAGCCTCGCCAGCCTCCTTGCTGTTTCTCAACAGCGCAGCATGTGCCTCAGAAGTGCCTTCTCCTGGTATGGCTTTCCCATTCACCTCTTTCAAGACTTTGCTCAAAGTTTACCTTTTCAGAGAGGCCTCCCCAGTGGTCCAGCTTTAAAACTGCAAGCCCATCCCCAGACCTTCCCTTGCCCTGCTTCATTTTTCTCCACGGCATTAAGCACCTTCTAACATGCTGTATCATCTATTGCTTATGCTGTACCCCCCACTGCAATGTAAGCTCCATGAGCACAGGGAGTTTTGCCCACTGTTGTCTCCCTGAGCTTAGAACTGTGTCTGACACACAGAAGATACTTGGTAATTATTTGCTGTAAAAATGGCTCAATTCTGGGAATTCAGAAATAAGTAAATGAGGTAGCATCTTGGCCCCCTGAAGACTCAGTTCAGTCTGAGAGACAGATCATACACAAACATCCTATAATGCAGATGGCTCCATAAGATATACAGAAAGAGTACCACGAAGACACAAACACAGAAATTGAGATACTAGGTATTCCCTTGTTCTGCATATCCCTGACTGAGATCTAATAAATAACTAGTAAATAACAGCTACAAAATAATAGCTAAAATAAAACTGGACAATTTAAAAGTTTAGTCTTAAAAAAATCAACATCATACACAAGGCAGCTAGATCTTTTGATATGATAATTCTCATACCATTTCTACAAAGTAATAAGTATCACTCACTGTTATCCCTTTCCTTAGCAGAAAAAGATGAGGTGTAGAGATTGGCTGCCTGGTATGGAAGATCAGAAAGCAGCTAGGCCAGGCTGTCCCTAGAGTGTTTCTGGACCTATCTGGAGGTCAGGCAAATATGCCTAGAGACTAGGCAAATATGCTTTATGGGAATGTCTACTAGAAACACTCACCAAAGTCCCTAGATACTCATAAGACCCTTGGACTTAACAGAATTAATCTAAGAATAAAAAAGGAATACCCTGTCACTTGAGATATTCAGTCAGAGGCCAGATCTTACGTGGAATGAGGGCTCCAACTACCAGTACTGGGTCCAACCCCTCTCTGGGGTCCCAGCACTGCAGAGTCTAATTCAGTCCCTGCCTGGATCCCTTTCTCCCAGTGGGAGCTTAGTGCTCTGACCAGCTTGCCCTTTCAGACTGTGATCATTTGCCACAGAACCTTAATGGGACTGCCATGCAGCTGGGAAAATGGCTGAAGACTATGGAACAACTTGGAAAATACTTATGATAAAATATTAAATGGAGAGAAAAAATAGCCTGTATCAGGATGACCATGTATGATCATCCTAAGAAAAGCTTGGAAACAAGCACAGAGTGGTTACGATGACATGTAGTTGGTGGGTTTTCCTCTGTATTCCGAAATTTTCTGTACTGTTTCATTACCTTTTCTTATTTTTTAACTTGATAATCTATTATTCAAACTAAAAGTTCTAATGAGACTGACCAAAAGACCAAATTCATGGTCATGGGGTAATAGCCAAAAATATGCCCCTCTATCACTGCCCCTGAAAGGGACTATCTTGCTGACCTGCTACCCACCACTCATGTGTCTTGCAAAAAACCAGCCACAGAGAAGTATAGACTGCACACAGAGCACCTGACAACACACACAGGCTGCCCCAGTGCTTAGCAACACAGGACAACAGGGCAGAAAACAAAGACCAACACCCCAACGGCCTTCTCAGTTGTCTGGGAGGAAGGGGGAAAAGGACTAACAATCTATTTTTGAAAATACATTAATAATACAGTGACAAACTTAGGAGGGAAAAAATAAAAAGGTTCTACCTGTGACAGATAAAGTGGACAAGCACCACACACACACACAAGCTTACGCAGTGCACCCAGCACACAGCAGGACCCAAAGAAGAGTTACATGGTGAATGGATGAATGAGCCCTCTCTGGGGAACTTTACAGCAGAGCTTCTACAAGCTGAGTCCCCAGTCTCATTCCCTTTGATTTCCAATCCAAATTTCCACTCACCTCCCAATCCCCCTTCACTGCAATCTCCCTTCTAATCTGTGCATTTATTGGGCTCTCTCCTCCTCCTACATAGAATTTCTTAAAGTGCATTTCTTATCGTGACATTGCTATTCATTCACTTAGACGGCTAACAAATATTTTACTACCTACCCTGCACAGCTAGACACACAGCCGGTTAATGCCATGGGGGCACAGGCCCTTCCCTGCATATACCACAGCAGGGAATGTGGGTATCAAACAAGTTACACCATTAAAGTAGGATGAATATTGGGCCAGTGGTTCAATCTATGGCTCAGAGGCAGCCTCCTGGAAGACGTTTTAGCTGAGAACTAAAGGATTTTGTCCCCATCACTGAAGGTAGGAAGGGAAAAGTATTCCTGGCAGTGGGAACATCACAGAAGCCCCTGCAAACTGAGAGGGGCCTGCCATATCTCACTGCCAAGAGCTCATTTATGTGACACTAATTCAGTGCCTGGCTATAAATAAATAATAGTTTAAAACAAACCAAACAGCCTGCCCAGACAGGTATATGGAGGGTGAAACCTACACACATGTAGTACGGGTCAAGACTTTTTAAAAATAAAAGTTCAGAACACCAAAAGCACATTCATCTCAAATTGTATGCACACAGTCATGAACTCCCTCTTGGTGAGCGCTATGAGATTTGACCCAAAACAAGGTTGGAAAATTTCCCACATGTTGTCTTTAGCCAGCCCTCGGAAATGTGAAATTAGAATCCTAGAACATCTCCTTAAAGGGACTGTCAGAAACATTACAATGAATTTAGGGAGGAGATCTATGAATCACCAATACTGTGTAAAAAGCCAGTGACTTTAAAAGCTACAGTAAGCCAGCTAAATATAGATGAGAAAGAACACAAGTAACAGACAAATGGTCTTACAGGAAAGCATCTTAAACTTGTGACAGCCACATTCCGCACATGTGGCTAAATATAAATATTCTATCACTGTTGCCACCCGGCCAACCTTCCTAATGTAGCCTTCTCAGCTTGGAATATACTAATGCAGACAGGTATTTTGATTTGAGTCATTTCCACAGTCTAAATGCTAGACAGGTGATCAATTGGTGGCTTCAAAAGTGGCCCAGGTGTCATTGCTATTGGCTACTACAATGGCCCCACATTCCAAGACCCACCACGAACAAAAGTTTTATAAGAAAATGGCAAGAAGTGAATGGAGGAATGCGCAGGCTGCTGACAAGCTTTCCTTGAAATACCTGATCCTTCAAGTCACCTGTTCAGGTGGCTCACGAGCCTCTTTAGGGATAAAAAGCAGACTATTTCTGTAAACAGGATGAAAAAGTTTAATTTAGGTCCCTATTATGCAAAGCATTTCAGCCTATTATTGGTACTTAAGATCAACTGTGGGTCATCTGTCTCAAAAAAACTTGGAATATGCATATAAACTGATGGGTCAGGTTTCAGATGTCCATGTCCCTGTTTAATGAAGAAAATGTGATCATGCAATGTCTGACAAGTGTTAGGTAGAAGCCAAACACACATACCAAATCCAGTTTGCCATTCTCAAGAGGGACACCGGGTTTATCCCAGGTACTAGCTCAGATTAAAGAAACTCATGCCTAGGGCTTATGCATCAACAGGGAACGTGAACCAGTCGTTCCCAGCAAGTGCACAACTCCTGGTCGCATGTACCTCTGTTTCCCGATTTGCCGGCTGCCTCTCCCACAGAAATGCTCACAAACCCTGCGAGAACGGGGCTCTACGGTTCAGTCCCAGCCCCTCCCCGGCCCCCGGCAGCCACGGCAGGGGCTCCATAACACTTGTGGAGCGAATGGAGGAATGAATGGGCCACGCAGGGGCTCACGGGGGTCCGGGGCCCCCTGGCCCGGCACCACGCGCACCTCCAGGGGAGGCCGGCGTTCGGCGAAGTGCGCTGACCGCGCGGCGCCCCTCGGCCTCCCGCCACCCCCGGCCCGGCCGGCCCGCTGCGGGCGGCGCCCGGCGACGCTCTCCGGAACCCACGCGGCTCGGGTTCCCCGCCGCCTTCAATAATTCACAGCCCGGGTCCTCCGGGCTGAATAATTCACAGCTAGCCCGCGCCGCCCCGCACCTTCTCGCCCTCATCCGGGTTCTTGTCCGGGTGGTACTTGAGCGCCAGCTTGCGATAGGCCTTCTTGATCTCCTCCGGGGAGGCGCTGGGCTTCACCCCCAGGATGTCATAATACTGGGTCTCCTTCACCATCTTGTCTCTGCGGGGCGGGGCGGGCCCGGTCAGCGCGACCCCGCCGCCCCCCGGCCCGGCCCGGCCCCAGCCGCCCGCGCGTCACGGCCACGGCCGCCACCCCCGCCCGCCGCCGCCGCCGCCGCCGCCGCCGCCGCCGCAGCCACCGCACTCGGGCCGGCTCCTCCGCAGCGGCTTTTATTCGGCGCCGGCGGAAGGTTCTGCCAGGAGACGGTGACGCCACAAGGGCCGAGAACCTTCGCGGAGGTGCCGGCGGCGCGGCGGGATCGCCGCCCAGACCTCCGCCGCGCGGCCCCGCCGCTCACCCGGCCTCCTCTGGCGCCTGCTCCTCGGGCTGCCCGTCCGACTCCCCGGAGCTCCAGTTCTGACCGCCGCCGCGGGCCATGTCCGGGGCCTTGCCAGGCGGCTTCGACGTGGAGGGCGCCCTCCGAGGACCGTCCCGCCGCCCCGCCGCCGCCCCCTTGCCCTTGCGAGGGTCCGTGGGGTAGGTAGGGTGGCCTGCAGGGCAGTGTCGGCGGGAGCTGTGCGCCGGGGCGCTGGTCTGGGAGAGCCGCGGCCTGCGGTCCCCGCCCGGCCGCTCCCCGGGGGTGTGGCCGCCCTCTGTTCGGTCACAGCCAGGGCCCGCGCCAAGGCCTGCCTCGGACTGCGGCAGTTTTGAGGGCTTCGGAGCGGGTAGGGGCCCCCCGCCGCGGTGGGGGCCCGGCTTCCGAGGGCCCGCAGCTGCCGGGGCTCCCCGCGGCATCTTCACGGCGGCGGGCGAGGCCTTCCAGGTGTGCACACGGGGCGGGCGGGCCTTCGCCAGCCCGAGGTGTGGACGGCGACCTCTCGCTGCCCGCCACTGGACACCACTTAAGTCCCCCACGCGCGAGCTGTGACGTCCCGCAGATGTGGGCGGTGACGTCAGATTTGAGCAGCAGCGTTCCTCAAACTCTCTCAAGGGTGGGCCGCGCCCCTCTTCTCCCAGAGGCGGGAAACCGCCCCTCCCCTCCGCCCATCATCACTCAGCGAACCACCAGGGCAGGGCCAGGCTGGCAGGCCCAGTGTTGGGCACATAATGGGGTCCCGCAGCTGGGACCCTAACCGGGTTGGGTCGCCCAGGACGCTGCCAAGGAGGGTACTGTAATACGTCCCTGACTTCCCTGGGCCACTCCCAGCTCCTGGCGGGTGCACCGCGAGCCAAGATCATAACCGGCTGCAGAAAAGTGGGCGTGGAAAGCAGGCCCCGCTATCGGAGAACTGCAGGCCCCGCTGCCTTAGCCCAGCCTGGTTTCTGCCAGTGGAACACTTTGTCAGGGAGGGCGGGCCACTGCTCACCACCTTGGGATCCCTTGGCCTTGTTTTGGGTCCTGTGGCAGAAGCAGGCACTTACCCCTCATCCACGTGTTCAGTGGGGGTGAGAAATGACTTTTACTGTTCAAGAGAAATTTTAAGCTGTTCATCTCTATTCTTGGGGACATTGCTTTTTTTTCACACTCTCTGAATTATGAATTATGCCCTCTAGAGCAGAACCTTTGGGCAGAGAACTCAGAGCTGGAGGTCAGAAATTTTGGATTCCATATCTAGATCTTATTAACTGTATGAGCCTTTTCCTCTCTGAGCTTATTTGTTCATCAACAGGACATGATTGCCCTCTGCCTGCCTTTCTCAGAGGACCCTTGTAGGGATCAAATGAGATGGTAACTGTGAAGGCTCCTGGTGTAGATGGTGTCAAACGTGGCTCCTCATAGGGACCACCTGGAAGCTCGTAGAAATCCCTGTGACCAGGCTGCACCCCAGACCAATTACTTTAGAGCTTCTGGGGGTGGGTCCCAAGCATGGATATTTTTTAAGTTCCCAGGTGGTTGTATTGTGCAGCCAAAGCTGAGATCCACTGCCCAGCACCACACACTTGCTGGGATCCAGTACTCTGTCCAGTGACATTGGTAGGATGGGCATGGGAGGGAGAGGGATGGCTTAAAGGTGGTTGGAGCCTAGAGGCATAGAATGGTGCTGTGGACTCTGGGTAACAGCTAATTCTGGAACCAAGTTCAAATCTCAGCACTACTACTTCTGGCTGTGTGACCTTGAGCAGGTGGCAACCTTTCTGAGCCTCAGTTTTCTCATCCTTTTAATGGGGTTGATATCAACAGTACCTACCTTACAATCTCGTGAAGCACCTGATACATAGTCTCAACATGTTGATGCTTTATATATATATATATATGTATATACATATATAATTTTACATTTGTCTAAGCTGAAAAAGCTGACAAAGATTCTTTTCTTGGCCAAACTCTAGCCTATTCTTGGCTTCAATTTAGGCTTATAAAGACTGAACAAACACTAGCATAGTTTCTAAGAGTGCAAGGCCAATCCCTGAGGTGACACTAGATCCCTTTAGAGTGTCTGCCTGAGAAAACTCAAGGCTGCCCCCAAAATGTACTGCTTGTTTCATCCAACACCTTGGGATAGAGCTTCTGCCTCCCGGTCTCTGTGGGAGGTTAGACTCCTAACTTCAGTAATTGCCAGCTAGCGGACACAGCTGGCCTAATCTCATTTACACTGACTGGCACTTGGTAATTTTTCACTTCCCTGACTCTGTTGAACCCCTGCTTGTCTTTCTCCCTATTCTCTCATCCTCTCTTCAAAATGTTCAATTACTTTTGTACGAATCAAAGTTAAGTTCATGCTAGACTCTTTTCTGTATTGCAGCAGTTATTACTGATTAAATTCTGTCCTTTCCATTTTAATTAGTGTCCAGCTTTGTTTATCTTCAACAAAGCCTTTGATGATCTAGATTTTTCCCCAGAACTATACATGGGAGGGTTTGAGGCATTATACAGACATTTCTTACTTTATCAGTTATGTGTTTATTTTTGTGATTACCTTTTCTTTATTGCAAATTTTATTGCAAGTGACATTGGTTTTCCAGTCATGGGAAGCAACATAAAGTTTCCTTTTTATATATTTTTAAAAAGAGTAGATAAATAGTTAAGCATAAGTGGTACTGGTGATACTTGGATGACTGAAATTTGAGAAATGCTAATCCAATTCTACCATCTCGTTTTGCAGTTGGGGAGACTCTTAGACAAAGAGGTCAAACCAGTAGGCATAGAATGGGCATTGTCCCCTGACTCCCAGTGCCTGACTTCCTCTCTGACCCAGTGTGGAAAGAGAATCAAAACAAGCAGGAAAGTAGCTTTTGCCCAAGGAATCCTGGGGTAGGTTCTCTAAGGAGAAGGACTTCATGGAGGAGGGGCACATGCTGTAGACTAGAAGTCAGAAGTCCCTTGAGCAGAAGTGGGAGGGAGGGAACCATGCTGGAGGGATAGCAACCGCCTCCCACATTCCCTCCTTCTTGGCTTCCAATGTCCTTTACATCTCTTTGTGACCGTGTGTACCCACCATTTGATCAGTTTTGATATACATACAGACCCATGAAACCATCACCTTAAGAGATATGAACATATGCATTACTCCCAAAAGAATCCTCATGAGGGGGTATACATTTAAAAGATGACCTGCTCAAGATTGTACCAGTCAGCAGCTAAACCGGGGGCATAGGCCTGGCCTGCTGTCTCCTAGTTTGGTTTTTTCCAGAAAATAAACCCATCAGCACTTGGTTGTGATACTGGCTCTGCCACTTGCTAGCTCTGTGACCTTAGGCAAGTTACTTAACTTCTCTCCTTCAGTTTTTTATCTGTAAAAGAGTACCTACCTCATAGGGCTATGAGGAATATGTCAGATTATATATATATTTATAGACACATGCATATATTAATATATATACACAGGCCGGGCGCGGTGGCTCACGCCTGTAATCCTAGCGCTCTGGGAGGCCGA
>VBSM01001118.1:2690261-2732726 GCA_008086735.1 Cheirogaleus medius
GTGCTGCTATAAACATTTGAGTGCAGATGTCTTTTATATAGAATGTCTTTTTTTTTAAGTTAAAAATTCCTTAATTTTTTATTCCTGGTACCACTACCACAATTTACAGGGCAATATACCTAATGTAATGAAAAGAAAAGGAAAAAGACAAAGCTACAATAGATAAAAGACCTCAGGAATGTACATCTAATTGACACTGCATTGCACTGATCAATAGCTGCACCTTTTGCAAACTGTGGCTATGACAGTCCTGAGCAAGAAGGGTTTCCTGTTTAAGCTGCAGTAACTTTTCTGACTATGGATCATGGTTCCTTCTGTGGCAGGATTTTACAGTTCCTCTAATGCATTTGGGACGACTGTCTCAAAGTAATCTGCAGCTTTCCTGACAACTCCTTGCCCTCTTGCCTGCTAAGAACTGTAGCCTTTTTCTGCTGTTTTTAGAAACTTCTGCTACCATATCCACCACCAGATCCATAACCACCACCATATGGACTGCCTGAGCTTCTTCCACCAAAACTGCCCCCTTTCATGGGTCCATAATTTGATTGCTGTTGTCCACTATAATTTCCAAAATCATTATAGTTCCCACCACCACCATAGTTACCTCCAAAATTTCCTCCTTCATTGTAACCATCATATCCTCCTCCACCACCGCCATATCCACCACCTTGGTTTCCATATCCTGGTCCACCACCATAGCCCCCTCTACTACTATAACCAGGACCGCCGCCATAGTTGCCATCATCACCTCCAAATCCATCGTATCCACCATCACCTCCTCCATAACTACCTCTGCTGCCACCACCTCCACCACCATAGCCCCCTCTACTACTATAACCAGGACTGCCACCAAAGTTGCCACCATCACCTCCAAATCCATTGTATCCACCATCACCTCCTCCATAACTACCTCTGCTGCCACCACCTCCACCACCATAGCCTCCTCTTCCACCAAAGTTTCCACCATGGCCATAATTACCTCCACCACCTCCAAAGTTTCCTCCACGACCCATAAAGTTGCCAGATCCACCTCCTCGACCTCTTTGCGATCCAGCAGACTGCATCTCTTGTTTAGAAAGGGCCTTTTTCACTTCACAGTTATGCCCATTAATAGTGTGGTATTTCTGAACGACAATTTCATCAACAGTATCATGATCATCAAAAGTTACAAAAGCAAATCCTCTCTTTTTTCCACTCTGCCTGTCTTCCATAACTTGTATGGTTTCAATCTTGCCATACTTTTCAAAGTAGTCTCTCAAATTATATTCTTCTGTATTTTCTTTAATACCACCAACAAAAATTTTTTTCACAGTTAGATGGGCACCAGGATTTACAGAATCCTCCCTAGAAACAGCTCTCTTTGGTTCCACAACTCGCCCATCAACCTTGTGTGGTTGAGCACACATTGCTGCATCCACCTCTTCAACACAAGAGTGAGTCACAAAACCAAAGCCCCTAGAACATTTCGTTTGGGGGTCTCTCCTTACCACACAATCTGTGAATGTGCCCCATTTCTCAAAATGTTCTCTTAAGCAGAGAGCATCTTTAGTTTCAAAGCTCATACCACCAATAAACAGTTTTCTCAACTGCTCTGGTTCCTTTGGATCATGGCCGTCCATTTTGTGACCGGACTCGCCTCTTCCAACTGGAGTTCAACATGGGACCGAGAGCATGGAGTGTCTTTTGTTCCTTTGGGTAGATGCCCAGTAATGGGATTGCTGGATCAAATGGTAGTTCTACTTGTAGCTCTTTGAGGTATCCACAAATTACTTTACACAGAGGTTTTGCTAGTTTGTGGTCCCACCAGCAGTGTAAGAGTGTTCCTATCTCTCCGCATCCACACCAACATTTATTGTTTTGGGACTTTTTGATAAAGGCCATTCTTACTGAAGATAAGTGATATCTCATTGTGGTTTTGATTTGCATTTCCCTGATGATTAGAGGTATTGAGCATTTTTTCATATGTTTTTTGGCCATTACTCTATCTTCTTTTGCAAAGTTTCTGTTGATGTCCTTCACCTCTCACAAAAATCAACTCATGGTGGATAACAGACTTACCTAAATCATGAAACTGTAAGAATTCTAGAAGAAAATATTGTAAAAACTCTTATAGACATTGGCCTAGGCAAAGAATTTATGAAGAAGTTCCCCACTTTTTGATGGGGTTATTTTTTTTTCTTGCTGATTTGAGTTCTCTATAGATTTGAGTTCTTTGTAGATTCTGGATATTAGTCCTTTGTCAGATATATAGTTTGTGAATATTTTCTCACATTCTGTAGGTTATCTGTTTACTCTGTTGATTATTTCTTTTGCTGTGCAGAAACTTTTTAGTTTAAATAAGTCCCATTTATTTATTTTTCTTGTTGCTGTATGTGCTTTTAGGCTCTTAGTCATAAATTCTTTGCCTAGGCCAATGTCCAAGAGTTTTTCCTACATTTTCTTCTAGAATTTTTATAGGTTCAGGTCTTTCATTTAAGTCTTTAATCCATCTTGAGTTAATTTCTGTATAGGGTGAGAGATAGGGATCCAGTTTAATTCCTCTGCATGTATCTATCCAATTTTCCCAGCACCATTTATTGAATAGGTTGTCCTTTCCCTCGTGTATGTTTTGGTTTGATTTGTTGAAAATCAATTGGTCATAGTTATATATCTTTATTTCTGGGTTCTCTGTTCTGTTCCATTGTTCTATATGTCTACCTTTACCACATAACCATGCTGTTTTGATTACTACAGCCATGAAGTATAATTTGAAGTCAAGCAATACGATGCCTCCAGATTTGTTCCTTTTGCTTAGGATTGCTTTGGTTATTTGGGCTCTTTTTGGTTCCATATGAAGTTTAGGACTGTTTTTTTCTAGGTCTGTGAAAAATGACTTTGGCATTTTGATGGGAATTGTACTGAATCTGTAAATCACTTTGAGCAGTATGGACATTTTAACAATTGTTGATTCTTCCAATCCATAAGCATGGGATGTTTTTTCATTTGTTTGTGTTATCTATGATTTCTTTCATCAGTGTTTTGTAATTCTCCTTGTCAAGATCTTTCATCTCCTTGGTTAAATATATTCCTAGGTATTTTATTTTCTTTGCAGTTATTATAAATGGTATTGAGTGCTTGATTTGAACGTCAGCTACATTCATGTAATTTATGTATATTAATTTCATAACCTGAGACTTTACTGAATTTATTTATTAATTCTAGGAGTCTTTTGGTGGAGTCTTTAGAGTTTTCTAGATATAATATCATACTGTCAGCAAACAGGCATAGTTTGACCTCCTCTTTACCAGTTTGGATGCCCTTTATTTCTTTCTCTTGCCTGATTTCTCTGGCTAGGAGTTCCAATTCTGTGTTGAATAGAAGTGCTGACAGTGGGCATCCTTGTTCCAGTTCTTAGGGATAATGTTTTAAACTTTTCCTCATTCAGTATGATGTTGGCTGTGGGTTTGTCATATGTGGCTTTTATTATTTTGAGGTATGTTCCTTGTATGCCTACTTTGTTGAGGGTTTTTATCATGAAGTGGTGGTGGATTTTATTGAATGCTTTTTATGCATCTGAGGTGATCATGTGGTTTTTGTTTTTAATTCTGTTTGGGTGGTGAATCACATTTATTGATTTGTATATGTTGAACCATTCTTGCATCTATGGAATGAAACCCACCATGAGGTGGACTATCTTTTTGATGTGCTGTTGGATTCAGTTTGCTAATATTTTGTTGAGAATTTTTGCATCTATGTTCATTGGGTGTATTGGTCTATAGTTTTCTTTTCTTCTTATATCCTCTCTTGGCTTTGGTATCAGGGTGATATTGGCTTCATAGATTGAGTTAGGGAGGATTCCCTCCTTCTTGATATTATGGAACAGTTTCAGTAGAGTAGGTTCCAGTTCTTCTTTGTAGAACTGGTAGAATTCAGCTGTGAATCCATCTGCTCCTGGGCTTTATTCTGTTGGGAGATTTTTTAAATTACTGTTTTAATCTCACTACTCATTATTGGTCAGTTCAAGATTTCTATTTCTTTCTGATTCAAGCTTGGGAGGGTGTGTGTTTCCAAAAATTTTTCTATTTCCTCTAGATTTTCTAGTTTGTGTGTGTAGAGGTTTTCATAGTAGTCTTGCATGATATTTTATACTTCTGTGGTATCAGTTGTAATGCTTCCTTTTTCATTTCTGTCTGAGCTTATCTGAATCCTTTCCCTTTTTTTTTTTTTTTGAAACAGAGTCTTACTCTGTTGCCTGGGCTAGAGTGCTGTGGCATCAGCCTAGCTCACAGCAACCTCAAACTCCTGGGCTCAAGCGATCCTTCTGCCTCAGCCTCCCGAGTAGCTGGGGCTACAGGCATGTGCCACCATGCCTGGCTAATTTTTCTATATATTTTTAATTGGCCAATTAATTTCTTTCTATTTTTAGTAGAGACCGGGTCTCGCTCTTGCTCAGGCTGGTTTCAAACTCCTGACCTTGAGGGATCCACCCACCTCGCCCTCCCAGAGTGATAGGATTACAGGTGTGAGCCACCATGCCTAGCCCTTTCCCTTTTATTTATGGTTAATATAGCTATTGATTTTGTTTATCTATTGATTTTGTTTATCTTTTCAAAGAACCAACTATTTTTTTTTTTAAAGATGATGTTTCACTATGTTGCTCAGCTGGTTTCAAACTCCTGACCTCAAGTGATCCTCCTGTCTCAGCCTGCCAAAGTGCTAGAATTATAGGCATAAGCCTTCATGCTGGCCTCAAAGAACCAACATTTTGTTTCATTGATCCTCTGTATTGCTTTTCTGGTTTCCATTTTGTTTGGGTCTATTCTGATCTTTGTTATTTCTTTTCTTCTGCTACCTTTGGGTTTGGTTTGTTCTTCTTTTCTAGTTCCTTGAGGTGTGACATTAGGTTATTAAATTTGTGATCTTTCTTTCTTTTTGATGTAGGCATTTAAGGCTATGAACTTCCTTCTTAGCGTTGCTTCTTCTGTATCCTGGAGATTTTGGAAACTTGTGTCACCATTGTTGTTCCATTCCAAAATTTTTTAAAATTTCCATCTTGACTTCATAATTGACCCAAAGATCATTCAGCAGCAGGTTGTTTAATTTCCATGCATTTGTGTCATTTTAAGAGTTCCTCTTGGAACTGATTTCTAGTTTTATGCTGTGGTCTGAGAAGATACATGGTATGATTTCAATTTTTAAAAATTTGCCAAGACTTGTTTTGTGGCCTAACATATGATCTATTTTGGAAAATGTCCTATGTGCTGATGAGAAGAATGTGTATTCTGAAGTTTTTTTGTTTTCTTAAAATTTTTTTTTATTCCATCTTGTAATGGGGGTACAAATATTGTTTGGGTTACATACATTGCCCCTCCCCCCACCACCCCCACATGCCAGTGCTTCAGGCGAGTCCAATCCCCAGGTGGTGCGGATGGCACACATTATGTAACTCTACACTACTTCCCCCCCTCCCGCCTGCTGTATTCTGAAGTTTTTGAGTAGAATGTTCTGTAAATATCTGTTAGATCCATTTGTTCTAGAGTTCTTTTTAAGTCCCATGTATCTTTGTTGATTTTCTACCCTGATGATCTGTCTGGTTTTGTAGTGAAGTGTTGAGGTTCCTGGCTATTTTGATGTTGCTGTTATTTCTTTCCTTAGATCTAGTGAAATTTGTTTTATGAATCTGGGAGCTCCTGTGTTAGGTGCATATATATTTAGAATTGTTATATCTTCTTATTGAATTGATACCTTTATCATTATATAATGGCTATCTTTGTCTTTTTTTAACCATTGTTGATTTAAAGTCTATTTTATCTGATACAAGAATAGCTACTCCTGCTTGCTTTTGATTTCCATTTGAGTGATATTTTTTCCACCCTATTACCTTGAGTTTATGAGAATCTTTGTGAGTTAAATGGGTTTCTTGGATACAGCATGTATTTGGGTTGTATTTTTTTTTTTTATCCATTCAGCCAATCTATATCTTTTCAGTGGGGCATTAATACCACTTACATTCAATGTTAATATTGATATGTGAGATACTATTCTGGCCATCATGTTGATTGTTACATAGTTGCTTTGTTTTTCTCTCTGTTACTGTTTTATAACAGCTGTGAGTTTTAACTTTTGGGTGTTTTTACACTGGTAGGTATTGACTGTTCTGTTCCATGTATAGAGCACTTTTAAGCATTTCTTATAGGGCCGGTCTAGTGGTGACAAATTCCCTTAGTATTTGCTTGTTTGGGAGAGACTTCATTTCTCCTTCATTTATAAAACTTACTCTTGCAAGATACAAAATCCTTTGTTGACAGTTATTCTATTAATAAGAAGACTAAAAATGGAACCCCAATCCCTTCTGGCTTATATGATTTCTGCTGAGAAGTCTGCCATTAGTCTTGGGGAGGCAGCAGCTATGGATCTGACCTCTGGGTAGATGCAGCACTCTGGGACTGGG
The DNA here is from genome assembly GCA_008086735.1 of Cheirogaleus medius. NCBI lineage: Eukaryota > Metazoa > Chordata > Mammalia > Primates > Cheirogaleidae > Cheirogaleus > Cheirogaleus medius. Next base: position 2,696,692 of record VBSM01001118.1, read on the forward strand.
ATGGATTTTCCTTTGTAAGTTACTTGATGCTTTTGTCGCAGAACTTACAGGATTTTCTCCTTCACTTTCGCCAGATTGATGATTATGTGCCTTGGTGATGTCCTATTTGCCTTGAATCTTCCAAGTATGTGATGACTTCTTGTATCTGGATGTCTATATCTCTACCAATACTAGGGGAAGTTTTCCTTCATTATTCCCTCAAATCGATTTTCCATACTTTTTGCTTTTTCTTCTTCTCCCTTAGGGGAGAAGATATATGCTTCTTATATATTTGTTCACTTTACATAGTCCCATATTTCTTGGAGAGATTGTTGATTCATCTTCATTTTTGACTGACTGGGTTAATTCAAAAGCCTTGTCTTCAAGTTCTGAAATTCTTTCTTCTGCTTGGTCTAGTCTGTTGTTAAAACTTTCTGCTGTATTTTTTGAAATTCCCTTAAATGACTTTCATTTCTAGAAGTTCTATTTTTTCTTATATTATCTATTTCCTTAGTGAATTTTTCAGTTATGCCCTGAATTATTTTTTTGGTTTGTGTTGGTTTTCAACTTTCATATCAATTCCATTGATCTTACTTGTGATCCATACTCTGAATTCCATATCTAACATTACAACAATTTCCTTTGGGTTGGAGTCCATTGTTGGAGAGCTAGTATGATCTTTTGGGGTGTCAAAACAGCCTGTTGTTTTTTTTCATGCTGCCAGTTCTTATGCTGGTTCCTTTTTATCTGGAACCAGCTCAAACCAGATAGCTTTGCAGTATACCCGTTCTCCCCTGCTGGGAACTCTGCTGCTCAGTGAAGAGATGGAGAGGTCCCTGGATGGCATGCTTGAGTTCTACTCCGAAAGATTGACTGAGGAGGAGAGGATGGATGCACTGTGAGCCTTTAACACTGCTGCTCTTCTGTGTCTCCCTCTTCCCCTGTGGTTGTCACAGGTGGGTGAGTGCACAGTGGGCATGTGGCAGGCAGTGGTCAGCAGTGGATGTGCAGTGGTCTGTGCACAGTGGCATAGGTGTGCCCAGGTTCATCAGTGGCAGTGCTACCCAGATGGTGGCAGCAGGTGCTGGGGGCCACAAGTCCATGCTCCACCCAGGTCCCATGGCAGCTGCGGCTGGGTGGGGCCACCCAGGTGATGCAGCAGGCGCTGGGTCCATGGGTGGCTGCTCTGCCTGGGTCCTCCAGCAGCAGTGGAGGCATGCAGCACCTGCCCACAGGGTGCATGAGAGCGCCTGGCCTCCCCACTCCATCCCCGGCTCAGCAGGGGTGATGGGAAGGGTGGCAGCAACAGATATGACTCCCAGTAGATGCAACACTCTGGGGATGGGACCTCAAAACTGTGCCAGCCACAGTTCCCAGGTTCATAAGCCAGTGGGACCCCACTGTGCCTTCTCTCTGAAGCAATGCTGCTGCACAGTCTCTATTCAGCTCCCTGTATCAGACCTGAGGCCTCCTGTGATGGAGGGGCCCCCCACAAAGAGTGGCGTGTGCAGGCTGCTTCTAGTTCCCCACCTCGGCCCCTCCCATCACATCTCCTTCCCTCACTCTGACCCTCCTGGCTCTCTCTTATAAGGACTCATGATTGATTACACTGGGCTCACCTGGACAATCCAGGCTACTCTTCCCATTTCAAAATCCTTAACTTAATCACACCTGCAATATCTCTTTTGCCATGTAAGCTAACATTGTCACAGGTTTCAGGTATTAGGATATGGACATCTTTGGGGCCATAATTCTTCCTACCACGAGCCCCAAACCCTTAGCCTGGCAGCAGGGCCTCAAGCCTATGAAGCTGTGTTTCTCTCCACTCAGTCCACATCCACACCCCCTCTTCTGGCCTGCACACTCCTCCTTGGCCACGCCACATGCCTTGCACTTTTCTACCTTTGTTCCTAGAATTCTCATGGCCCAAGTCTCAGTACCTCCAATCCAGGCCCCACTCCAAGTCCCCAGGGACTCCTGGCTCTCCCAGTGAGAGTGGCCTCCTCTCCTTAGTCCTGCACACGCTGGTGGCTCTGACAGATGGCATTGCTGGGGCGCAAAACCTGGATCTGTCATTTGCTGCCCATGTGGCAAGTTAATGTCTATGAATTTTAGTGTCCTTATCTATGTAATAATAATAAGAATAGTGGTTTGATAAGGTTGTACAAGGATTAAATGAGAAAATGTGCATAAAATGCTTTAGCAGAGAGCCTAGTACACAATAAAAGCTTATTTTAAAAAACGGTGCTGTTTCTGTCACTATTGATGTCTAATGCTTGATTCCTAGCTGGGCTGTGATTCCACATAAGTAAACCAGTGTCACTTATCCTGGTGTCCCCAAGGTGTCCCCTGCATAATCATAGGCACTTGTTAAATTGGTGTTGGAGGGATGGAGGGATGGGTGGACAGAGGGATGGACACATGGTCACATTTATTTGTGCTCCTCTAGCTGAGTGTTGTCAGACCATGAGGCCAGCAGGAACACCAAGCTTCCATGGCCCCAGGCCAAGCAGAAGCAGAAGTTTAGCTGAAAGTGGTGGTGGGGATCTTCATGGTGTATATGAGGAAGTCAGACAACGGAGGCATCTGGAAAGGATCGCCAGCGGGTTGAGCAAGGGGAGCCAGAGGGGGAAGGCAGTGGGTTGTCTGCCCTCCCTGCCACCCCTCAAAGGTAACAACCAGAGGGCTCTCTCCACCCCTCTGTCCCTTTACAACACTGTCTTCACCTTCCCACAGCCCTGCAGTGTGAATGGTTTTTGCAAATGGTGGTAAAGTCCCAAGGGAAGTCAGTCATAGATGCCAAGAAGGTCCCTGCAGTGACTCTTCTGTGACCCAGAGATCCTCAAAAAGGGCCGATCAAGGCTAACCCTACCTGTTCTGAACCAGCCAGGAATGGGCAGCTCTTCCCATGTCTTTGACAGGGGCTTCCCTCTACCTTCTTGGGGTGTGGGAGCAAGATATGTCTGGGTTCTGCCCAAGAGAGAACATAATAAAAGTGGAGCCCCTGAAGTCCTACCAGGCAAGAGTAGTCTATTGAAGTGATCAGATTCCTATTTGGACAAAGAAAAAAATTTTTTTTGAGTTTTGGGCAATGTCACAGAAAAGAGCACCAATGTGCTCAGCTGGAACCGCGCCTTGCACTGCGAGTTCTGCTGGGCTCCTTGAGAACACGCAGGGAAAGCCCCAACCCTGGGGCGGTGCAGCCGCCACACACTCACTGTCCAGTGGCTGCAGGGCCTCCACTGAGCTCCTGCCCCACAGCTCAGGAGGCCCTTGGCACTGTCAGTGGAGGCCTGGGTCAGATGTCAGCCCACCTGGATTCTAGTCTCATGTCTATAACTGGCTTACTGGGGGACTTTGGCATGTCTCAGCACCCTCAGCGGGGTTATGCTAATGCCTCCTGGCAGGACTGTCACGAGGCACTCATGAAACCTTTGGTGTGAATGGCTGGCATGGCTCTGGGCACGTTGGCACCAGTATCATCTCCTTCCCCTCCCCTCCTTGTTTTTGAAGGTCAGGAAGCAGCCACTCACACCTGAGTGTGGACTCATCCGGACACTTCCTTTCTTCCCAACTAGTGCCCTCTGGACATCAAGGAGCAGGGCTTGGGGGCTGAAAGGTCAGCTAGAATCTGAGCAGGTCCAGCCTGGCTCAGCTAGAGATGCTCCCTTCACCCCTCACTGCCTGGCCTTAGGAGTCTGTCATTAAGTGAGACATGGGGTTGAGCAGGGTGGCACGTTCTCTGTGCTTGGGTGTTCAGCCCCATGGTGGGCAGAGCTGATCTGCCTCAGCCTTGGCTGCTGGCTGCCTGGCCATGCGCCAGGACTCAGCCTGGGGTCCCCATTCCCAGCCACATCCACAGGCCCAGACAGAGGCTGGAGAGTCCCCAGACTTGGAGCAGATACCCCCTTTCAGGATCCCTGATGTTGGAAGTCTGTGCCAGAGGAAGGTATTCCCAGGCCAGCTCTTAGGCTCAGACAGAGGAATTTATACACGCCCTTCCTCTCCCACTCCACACTGTCCCTGTCCAATACCACGAGCCCTTCCCTCACCCTGGCCACACTACTTCCTCACTCTGGGCTGCAGCTGCCTCATCTGTAAAATCAAGGCCGAGGGCTGGAGGGAATGTCTCTCAGCCCTTCCAGGTCTGATAGTCACAGACATCACCTGGGGTAAGCACTCACTAAGGTTCTGTTCAATCAATGTAGTCATTTTACAGGTGAGGAAACTGAGGTTCTGAGATGCAGAGGTCTCTCCTGGAGTCATGCAGGCTGGAACCAAATCCTGCTGACTCTCAGTCCAGTGCTCCTTTGCCAGCCCCAGGCCACTCCCCCAACTTCAGGGGCAGCCAGCTCCAGGCAGGGTACAGCCTAGGCAGTAACAAGCACCCTCCGCCCCCAGGCTCTGTCATTGATGAGAGCCCTGGAGAAAGTCTTTCAAACATCCAATCTCCTCTTGATGACCTGCCTCTGTCCAGTGTCCAGAGCTTTCTCAGGCCCCAGGGTACTAAAAATAGCAAATGTGAACTTTTATTGAAAGCTTACATGCTGCTGAGTGCCACCTGCGTGTTTAACTCACTACAATCCCATAGGATAGTAATTATGATGACTCCATTTCACAGATGAGAAAACTGAAGCACAGAGAGGTTAAGTCATGTATCCAAGGTCACGCAGCTTATTAGCGGCTATCTTATCCCCAGCTCCCTAAAAAACAGAGTCCAAGGCAAAGCTTATGTCTTAAGGCTTTGTTGGAAGTGCAACCCTAGGGTGCAAGAGTGAGGGAAAAAGGAAGTGAGGCAGAACAGAAAGAAAGCAAATGCAAGGTAGGGAGTGGATTTCTGAGCTGTCCACGGTTGCACAAGAAAACAGAGCTCTTTGCCATGTCACGTAGGACACCCAGACAGGTCCTGTGCTCTGCACTTTGGACATTCTGCTAAGAGTAGAAAGTGGGGGAACTTTCGGCTGTCTCCTTCCTCTCTCCTGTGTCTCCACAGGAAAGAGCCAGTCTACAGTGCGCCATGAGGCTGATGGGGTGGGGGGCGGAGAGGTGGACCATGTCCAGTGGCAGACCACCCCTGACCCTCCATATTTGGTTGCTAGCCCAGTCTTGGATTGAATGAGTCATCTCGTTGTCCTTTTTGCCTTAGCTGGTTTCAGTTAGGGGATCAGGAGTCCCATTTTACAGATAAGGAAACTGAGACTTGGAGAGGTGGGGTGACTTGGCTTGGGTCATGTAGCTAATTCAAAGACCAGTGTGCTCAGCCTCTGCCCTGCTTGGTCCAGATCCTGAGCAAGCAGATCACGTGGCCATGGAGCCAGGTCTCTCCAGGTGAGAAGAGAAGGTGGCTCCTCTGCAGAGGCTGGGCAGGCATCTGAGTTTGCTTCCCTCCCTTCTTTTCTTCCCTAATTTCCTCCTCCAGAGGGACTGACCTCGGTGGTCCCCGTCGCCCACTCCCAACTGTGTACCTACTCATTAGAATCCTCTATGTGTCATGTCCTTATGCCCTTGCTCACAGGAAAGCTCTACTCGGGTAGCCTAATCCTCCAAGAATCTGAGTCCCTGGGAGAGGAGTTTGACCCTCTGAATTCTCTGGGTTCTATCTAGAGCTGGAGGAACTCGGCTCTGATCCCAGGACTCAAACCCTATGCATGCAGTGTAGACAGGGGCCCAAGAGGACACAAACGCAGCCGAGGGCCTCAGCGCCCTCAGGAGCACAGGAGTCTGGCGGCTGGACACTGAGATCTGATGTCCAGGGTGCACTGGGAGGGCTGACGGAGCTGTCTTGCGGGGGGCGGAGGGGTGGTGGTGGCAGGAGGCAGTTTCTTGGGCTGCTGGTGGCAGCAAGATCCCAAGATCTGGGGACACTAGGGCAGGTGGGAGGTGCTGTGGCCGGCAGGGGTCAGCAGAGGCCCATTGTTCTCCCGCTCCCCCAGCGCACAGAGTGCTGCGAGGCCTCCAGCCAGGGCCCCAGGCACAGTATTTTGAAATTCAGAAAGAAAAACAAATTGTATCTTAGTAATACATACACATGACAAAAAAGCAGCCCAGAATAGCTGATGCTGGAAATGTACAGCGCACTCCTCCCACCCAAGCCCTAGGGCTCCTTTTAAAAATAAAACAGAAAACAAAACCTCATTTCTTATGGAGCAGATATCCCCAGCAGAAAAAAACCCCTCACATTTCTGCCCCTAATGCCTCTTTCCTGTGGGGGCTCCACAGGTTTAAAGCATATGTCTGCCTCTCCAGATCTTGATTTACTCACTATAAACGACACTGCGTACGATGATTTAGCTTGTTACACTTAGCTTCCTCCCTGCGTCCTTCCAGTGTTTGATAATTATACTCCAAATTTCAGTTCTGTTATTTGCTTCTGTGCCTTTAAGCAGCACATGGACACCCCTAGGCCGGCCCCACTGCGCTCCCCAGCACTGCAGCTGCCCTTGGCGCACAGCGCACCAGCGCCGCCTCCCACAGCGTGTGCGCCGTTGCTTTGGTGCTGCTAGGATTCAGTTAATGACATTTACATTCTTTATTGAAAACAAAATGAAGTTTTCAGCACTTTTTCTATACTGCAGTAGATTCCAAACGTGTCCTATGATAATGTTATGGGCGGTACATGGGCAAATATTTTAAAAATAGTTTCCACATTAATTTCAATATGCTTTAGGAAATATATGTGTATGTACAAGTATACAATGAATTGTTCAGTTTGTGATTTCACACATATAATTGCTTAGGATAAAGCTAGAGTCCATTTTTAAATTTTAAAAGTGAAGCCAGGGCTGGGCATGGTGGCTCACACCTGTAATCCTAACACTCTGGGAGGCCAAGGCAGGCGGATCGTTTGAGCTCAGGAGTTCGAGACCAGCCTGAGCAAGAGTGAGACCCCGTCTCTACTAAAAAAATAGAGAGAAATTAGCTGGACAACCAAAAAAAAAAAAAATATATATATATATGTAAAAATTAGCTGGGCATGGTGGCGCTGCCTGTAGTCCCAGCTACTCGGGAGGCTGAGGCAGGAGGATCGCTTGAGCCCAGGAGTTTGAGGTTGCTGTGAGCTAGGCTGATGCGATGGCACTCTAGCCTGGACAACAGAGTGAGACTGTCTCAAAAAAATAAAAAATAAAAATAACCCAAAAAACAAAAAAGTGAAGCCTGGCATGGTGGAGCGCGCCTGTAGTCTACTCAGGAGGCTGAGGCAGGAGGACTGCTTGAGCCCAGGAGTTCGAAGCTGCAGGGAGCTATGATTGTGCCACTGCACTCCAGCCTGGGTGACAGAGTGATACCCTGTCTCTAAATAAATAAATAAATTTAAAAAGTGAGTCGAGGTGAAGAAAAATATTAAATGATATACAGTACAAGAGGAATGCAGATATGGCAAAAATCATACAGGTGGTTAAGAAATGGAACAGTAAACAGCGGTCTTGATTCTCAAAGTTGAAAACCAGTGAGCACAGCAATCGCTTCTGTGACAGTAAATGTCACCTAGGGCTGAGCCAAGCAGCATGCTGCGGCGATGATGTTTCCCTCCCTAGAGGCCAGTGCCAGGGACCCAGGCTACCCGAGAAACAATGTGCCCAGTGAGGACGCATGGACTCCGCTTTCTTACAGTTGGTTGTTTGCAATCATGCCACATTAATATTTGTGCCATGATTTATTTTTGCAGGCTGTTTTTCTTGGTATTTCTAATCACCTTTTTCCCCTTATAACTGAATAGCATATCTTCAGGTGGAGGTGTCAGCTCAGTCACAGCGCCTATTACATAGAGCCCCCCTTTTTGCTGGGAGACACCCAGGACCTGTTTCCAAAAGGAGCCATGGTGGGCGGAGTCCATGGCTGGCCTCTTCCATGCTCATAGGTAACAGGTCATGCGTTTGACTGATATTATGAAGCACCGATTCTATGCCAGGCCCTGTTTTGGAGTGCTGTGGATAGGAAAGGAACAAAAGAGGCAAAGTCCCTGCCCTCAAGGAGCATGCGCTCTAGTGGACGGATGCACGCACGGCAAGACACACAGCGCCTCGGGCAATGGAGAAACCGAACAGAAGGTGGGTGGGGTTCCGGGCAGGAGTGGCTTTAGACGGCCTGGTTAGAGAAGGCCTCACTGGAAGGGCGACATCTGAGTGAAGGCCGAGGGAGGGAGGGAGAGAGCCGGTTGATATATGGAAGAGTGTGCTTCAGGCCCAGGCAGCAGCCAGCACCACAGCCCAGCCTGGTGTGTGGGGAGAGCAGCAGGAAGCCAGCGTGGCTGGGGTGCGGAAGGGGGAGTCGCGGGAGCTGAGGGCAGAAGATGGTGGGGCCAGATCACAGAGGGCCTGTGGCCCAATGTAAGGACTTCGGCTTTTATTCTGAGAAGGGAAGGCTTTGCAAGGTTCTGGCAGAGGAGAAATGTGCTCTCGGACTTCGGTTCTAGTCCTTCATGGCCTCATCCTTGTGCAGGGGTCCTGGATCTCAGTCTGCTCCAGGCAGCTCACACAGGTTCAGGACTACAGCAGCCGGTCACCCACAGCCAGTGAGTCAGCACTCTGAGTCCCTTCCAGCCCCCTTGCCTCCCATTCTGAGAACTCCTCATCCTCCCTGAGCCCATATGCCTCACTCTCCCTCCTGCCTTCTCTCTTCTTTTCCAAATCCCTCCTCAGCTGATCTCTGGGAGAGGGAAACAGACTCCGCATGCATATTTGCACCATCTGCTCCAGGCAGCAGTTTCTGAGCATCACTGTTTCTGCCTTAGTAGGGACCCAAATGGCCCCTTGGAGTGCTGGCGAGAGGCAAGGAGGCAGACAAGTCCACACAAACAGGTGGCATGATAGCAGGGTGCAACAGTGTCACGAGGGCATCCCTATCAGCTACCAGCTCCGTGCGGTCTAGATCATTCCTCACTCACAGCTCCAGGTAGTTACTACTCACCTACTTCTCTGTGATAAAACTCAGGCTCAGAGAGGTGGAGTCCTTTGTCCAAGGTCATTCAGCTCATAAGCAGAAGAGACGAGATTGAACACTGGTCTGCATAACTCCAAAGCTTGAGGTTTTGCACCGTTCCTCTGGTTCCTCACTGTCAGATACAGACGTTTGAGAGGATCTACAAAGAACCAGCACCCTCTCCCTAGAAAAATGCAAACAAATGATGGACACACATACAAGTTGCCTGTGACTTCAGGAGGTTTCCAGACTCCAGGCAGGGAGATCTGCATCATCTGTTGGGCTGTCTCTCTGGAGAACCTTATCTTGGCTGTGCCCCATCTTACTAAAGTGTACCGGGCTTGGAGCCTCCTGCAGACATCCTGCTTCCAGCTCACAAACCTCCCCACTCCACCCTCCCCACATGCAGCCAGAGCAGAGCGAAGGGCCCTCCGGCCGGAGGGAAGCGTTTGGCCCTTACACATCCAGCAGACACAGACTTCTGCGGTCAACAAACTCAGGTGTGCAAAGCTGCAGCTTTATTTTCTGTAACTCAATGGAAAAAAACATATATTTACAGCTCTCTCTCCTTCTACTGATAGAACTTTTAATCTGTTCATTTTACAAAATTCTGTCATTTTCAAGTTTAAACTTAAAGTTCCAGCAGTTAGTTCCATTTCTAGGAATTTATCCTAGAGATAGACTAGCTCAAGTGGAGACGGTGCAGGAATAATATTATTTGTTGCAGCTCTGTCTGTAACAACAGAAGACTGAAGACAACGTAAATGTTCATCACACAGAACTGGTTAAATGTGTCCCTGGGCAGCCCTCCATTGGGATGCAACACCTCCATACCAAGAAAGAGACCCAGGAAGCTCTCAGGCAACAATATGAAAAGTCCTCCAGGGAATATTGTCAGGTGTAAGAAGCAAGGTACAAAGCTGTGTGTGCCGTGCGTTACTGTTGGTATACGCCCGGGATATTTCTAGACCGATGCAAAAAGAAACTTAATGGTGGTGGCTCTGGGGAGAAGAAACGGGTGAGGGACAGGAGAGGGCAGAGAGTAGGAGGAAATTTTACTTTTCACTCTGAAGACCTTTGTACCTTTTAAAAAATGTTTTTTGAATGAGGTAAAATTCACTATTTTAAAGCATACAATTCAATGGCATTTAGTAGATTTACAATGTTGTGCGGCTACCACATCTGCCTGGCCTCAATACACCGTCATCGCGCCCAAAGGAGACCCTGGCCCGCTGAGCAGTCAGCCCCGTGTGCATCGCGTGCTGAGGCGGCCTGCGCAGGGGACTGGGAAGAGTCTACTGAAGGGCAGCTAGAGAGGTGAGGGCAGGGTTCAGGGAGCCACAAGGGAGGCGAGGCGACGCCAGGAGCCTGTGGCAGCCAGGGCGGAGCTGTCCCGCCCAGAGCAGAGCTGGCTGAGAGGGCTGCCCACAGGAGCTGCTGCCCCAGGTGTGGCCGGCAGGGAGGGAGGAGGAATAAAACTCCGGCCTCACTTCCCACCCACCCTCTGCTCTCCTGCCGCAGCCCCAGTGGCCGCCACAGCCACAGGTTACAGGCCAGGAGCCTGAGTGACACTCACACAGGTCAGCTCTGGGGACAGAGCCAGAGGAGAGGGTGGAGAGTGAATCTGGGGGCAAACAGAGAACAACTGGCATGCTGTTTGTATTTGTTTTTCAAAATGAAATGAGCCATTGTAAAAGCTAAGCTGAATCAGACCCCACCACTCCCTGTCCTTTTCGGCACTATGTCCTGGCCTCAAGCTTCTTCTGAGAGGCATCTTTGGTCCTGGTGGGGCCAACCCTCCTGGCAGTGACTGCCGGGTCCCGTGTGCCCATCGGCCTCTCTCACCAGCCCACCGGCTGCTTCTCCTCACGTGGTCCCCAGCCCTCGGTCCACTGCCTGCTCTGAGGTGGTGGCTGCCTGGGCCTTCTTGTCCCGGTGCCTTGGAGCCATCTTTCCTCTGTGGCCTGTTCTGGGCACTCTGGGGCCTTGTCACTTTCTTGACCACAGGTCCCCATTACCCTCAGATCTCCACCCTGCTCTGGAAGATTTGCCCAAAGGAGATCTTATCATGACCATCTTGGGTTCTTTCTTCCCTTTGCACTCTCTTTGCCCTCCCAGGACCCGTGAGCATCTGAGGGGTGGGAGGGGAGAGGGGACTGCAGGAGGAAGAACTTGTCCCTCCTCTTCATTATCTTTCCAAACATTCCACGCTTTCATCTTGACCAAGGCTTTCAAACTTAAAAGCTCAGAATTTGATGTCTTTTTCTCTGATTCAGTTTCCCCTCGGGTGGGGATGCACTGACTTGTTCCTTACAGTGTCCACCCATGTGGCTCATCAGTTAGCTCACGAGCAAAGCTCTCCCCACCACCTTCTTGTATCCAGGTGGAGCTGGAGGCCACTTTGGCCAGCCACCAGGCCATCACCCTCATGATCCAGACAGTTAAAACTGAATCCTATGAGCATGGAGATCTGCCTAAGGTCACAGGGGCGGGGGTCAGTGGAACATTCAGGCCTTGAAGCCAGACCCCAGGCTTCCTGCCCAGTGCACCTTCAACAGGATTGGGGAGGCAGCGTTTAGGGACCTGGGTCCTGAATTTGCTAGGAGACAGCCCTGCTTTTTCTCAGTTACCTGCCTTCACCAGTCAGGGCAGCATCACTTGTGACCCAGCTGGACCCACTTCCACTTCTTGGGGATGTCTTTTAGGAATCCCCACCAGCACCTGCTGTTGTATCCAATGGTGTCCCCTCAACCCAAATTCATGTCCACCCAGAGGACATGAATAAGGTCAGAATGTGACCTTATTTGGAAATAAGGTCTTTGCAGATGTATTAATAATTGGTGAAGATGAGGTCATATGGGATTAGGGTGGGCCCCAGTCTAATGAATGGTGTCCTCATAAGAAGAGAAAATAGGGATGTAGACTGCTATGGGTTGAATGTGTTCCCCAGATTTCATGTGTTGGAAACTTAATTCCAAATTCATATGTTGATTTGAGGTGGGGCTTCTGGGAGGTGATTAGGATCAGATAAGGCCATCATCGTGGGGCCCCACGATGGGACCAGAGGCTTTATAAGAAGTAGAAGAGAGACCTGGGCTGACACCCTCGCTCTTGCCCTCTCGACATGCGATGCCCTCTGCCATGCTATGACGCGTTGAGAAGACCCTCACCAGATGCCAGCACCATGCGCTTGGACTTCCAGCCTCCAGAACTGTATGAAATAAATTCATTTTCTTTCTAGATTGCTGAGTCTGAAGTATTCTGTTATAGCAACAGAAAATGAACTAAGATAGACACACAGAGGAAAGACAGTGTGAGGAGGCAGGCAGAGGCTGGAGCGATGCAGCTACAAGCTGAGGAACACCAAGGACTGCCAGTGGCCATAAGAAGCTAGGAGAGAGGCAGAGCATTTCCCCCAGAGCTTTGGGAGGGAGTATGGCCTTGCTCACATCTTGACCTTGGATTTCTGGCCTCCAGAACTGTGAAGGAATACATCTCTGTTGTTTCAAACCACCCAGTTTGTGGTACTCTGTCACGACAGCCCTAGGGAATAAATGCACAGTTAGTCTTAAGGGGAGACTTCTGGTATTCAGGGACAACCCCTGTCCTATGTGAATCTCCCCCATCTCTTTATGGCTGCCTGAAAACCCGCCACTAACACAACTCTTTCCTTTAGCTGAACAGATAGAGCCGCGCTTCTACTTAGGTGTCCCTGGATAGTCACTGGATAGTTCCTAGGTCTCTGTCACATCTCTTCAGTGGAAATGCGTCTGTGAATCACAGTCCTCAGTGTTGGGAATGTCTCTTTCCTTCCTGCCTTTGTGAGCAGGAGCTGTGGGGCCTCCCCAGGCTCCAGCCTCCAGCGCAGGACCTGGGGGAGGTGGACTGAGTGGATGGACACCCTCTCCGGGCTGCATCCAGCCCACTGCGGTCAAGGTTGCGGAGTGCAGGCAGGCAGCGTGAGCAGCCACCACAGGATCTGGGTCTGGGTTTGTGCTGAGAACCACTTTTGCTCCACTGTGGCCTTTTAAAGCCAGTGAGGAGGTTTTCTGGGGGCCTAGAAGCCCTGAACCTATTGGCCAAACCCCTGGCAGAACCGGAGCGAATTTGCATCAAAAAGAACACTGGCTTCATTGAAATTCTCCTCATTCTGGGTGAACAAAACCACAAAGAAAAGGATAGTTTTAATTCTAAGCAATTTCACCACTGAGTAGAGGGGTTTCTTTTTTTGAGCTTCTAAAAACAGAGATGAAATGGGCCTCTTTGGGAAACTCTAGTCACTCCCCTGCCTGTCCCCACTACTCGCTCAAGGCCAGCCTCTTGCAGTGGGTGACGGAGCTCTGCGGGGACGCCTGAGGCAGATGCCACGCAGTTCTGGAGCTGGGTACGGCTGCCCCCACAGGGACCCCAGCATGCTTGGCAGCAGAGAGGTCCCACAGGACAGCCGACCGGGCACGAGCCTGGAGACCACCCAAGAAAACTCGAAAGCCAGGTAAGTTGGTGGTCAGGTCTCTGACACTGAGCCTGTGGGCCAATGTCTATATGTGACTCCGCTTTGTGGACCTGGGCAAGATGCTTCTCTTGGGCTCGGTTTCTTTGCCTGGGAAACGAAGGGAAGGGTCCGGATGATCTTTAAGATGGAATAAGAACTTGTCGTTTGGAGTGCTGCCTTGTGAGTCTGCTCCCCGGCGCGGCCGAGAGGCTGAGCTGAAGAATGAGCCACAATCCAGGAGTGTGCGTTGTGGGCTGCAGTTGGATGGAGGAAGAATTTTTCAGTCAATATGATTGTTTCCCTGTCTCCTCAGGGGACCTTTGGCTTGGTGGGGTGGGGGGAGGGTCGATGACAGACAAGTTCAGGGGGAACTAGAGGTTTTGGCTCCAGCTTGCTGTGTGACCTTGGCTAGTCCTTGGCCCTTTCTGGGCTGTAGCTTCCCTGTCTGTACATGAGTACAGTGGCTGAAATTTCCCTAAAGCCCTTCAGCTGTGTATATTCGACTAGTCTTTGATTCAGAGGAAGTGTATTCAATTATCCGGCACTCATCCATGTTCATCTGGCCCAGGCCCTGCCCATCCGAGGAGTGGGGGACCCTGGGAAGAAGGGACCCAGTCCCAGCCCCAGACTCCCCAGCCAGGAGGCAGGGAGAAGGCCACCACACAGAGCTCCAGGGCCCAGACGTCTGCGTGATCCATGCCCAGGAGGGCAGAGGCCAAGGGGAGGAGGGGAGAGGCTTCTAACTGCGGGCACTTGAGCCGGGCCGTGGATGATGGGGCCTTGGCAGTCAGAGTGGAGACAGCCGAGAGCAGGGGGCGGGCAGCCCAACAGTGCAAGGCAGGAAGTTCAGGGAAGGAGAGATCTGGGAGGCTGGAGCATAGAATGGGCAAGGACAGGGCCTAAATGCCAGGGTCTGTGGGAATAGGGAGAAATTGCCATTTTTTAATGTTTGAGCTACAGAGACCATGGCCACTGTTCTGACAGGAGGTTTGAGGAAGAAAGATGAACGAGAAAGGGAGCAACGTTAACACTCCTCAGAGACACAGGGCCCCTCCCTGAGATCCTGCTAAGCCAGAGTGAACTCCTGGCCTCCCAGAAGCAGTGGCTCTTCACCTGCAAGGCCTCTAAGAGCGAGAGGGCCAGGCCCTCTCTGGATGTGGGCTGCACACCCTTGTAGGAAAGCTGGCCTGACCTCCTCACCCAGGGACTCATTCAGGGTCTTCTCTGGGCACCACTGTACTGCCACCTCCTCTGCTCCCTGGACCACAGGCTCAGACAGCAGCAGGGCCGGGCATGCCTGCCCCACAAGGCGCTCATAGGCAGGCCTCAAAATGTGGCCAGACAAGGGGCAGCCCGGCAGGAGGGCAGCCAGGGCCACAGGAGCCACTGAAAACAAAAGCAAGGTCTACTGGGTCCCAAGGTTCGCCACCCCTGTGAGTGAGGGGCCGAGTGGCATTCAGGAACCCAGTGTTTGTGCAAGTCCATGGCGAGAAGGGGCAGCAGAGGGTCCCGGGTGTTCAGTGAGGCTCACAGAGCGCTGGGCCTGTTTTGCAGATGTCACTGAAGGGAGGTGGCCAGACCTGGGGCAGGGCCCAACCTGGGCAGGGCAGGACTCCCTCAAGGAAGGGCAAACAAGCCCTATGGAGCAAGAAAAGGGCTAAACACCCAGAGTTGGCGTACCAGTTCCACTACTTCCTTTCTCAGTGAATTTGGATAAGTGGTTTAATCTCTCTGATCCTAATATCATCCTCTATGCAAATGAAGATAAAATGCCTGAACTTCATTGACATTATAGAAAAGTTAGGTGGATTGTATCAACGCGTGTATTAAAATGCTTTCAAAAGCACAAGATCACACGTCATAGGTATAGTAACCCTCATGGCAACACCCTGGAACTCTCTTAGCAGCAGGCTGGAAGGCTCATGCCTTGGGTTCCAGTCCAGCCCTGGTCCTGACCTACTCTATGATCCCGGGCAAGACACATCTGAGCCTCAGTTTTCCCATTTGTCAAATGGGAAAATAAACCTCTGTCAGCCTTGCAGAGTAGCTGTGAGGAAAGAACTTTGAGCCCTTGTTAAACACTGTTCTAAAATCAGAGACACAGCTGCTGCTGCTGCGATGCCGCCTTTGCACTGCTCTGCCCTCCTAGGCCAGCTCCAGCTAGGAAGGGCTCCACCTCAGGCCTGCCTACCTGGCATGATGAACGCAGGCAGCACTAGGGGTGGGCTGGAGCAGGAGGACTGGAGACAGGAGCCCCGGGGTCCTGTCTGGCCCAGGGAGGATGGCAGGCTCTGAATTAACCACCTCACCCTGGGTTCCCAGCTGCCTCTCCAAGTGCTGCCTGCCCAAAGGCTGCGTACAGAAAGGAGCCCCCTAAGAGCCAGCAATGTGGGCAGTCACAGCAGGCTGCTACAAGCCCGTGAGCAAGGCCGTTCTCACTGACAAACCTTTCCAGAGATGATAGGAGGTGAGCTCCCCATCTCTGGAGTGTGCTAGCCTAGGAAGAATGACCATAATGTGAATGTTGCTGGAATAAAAACAATATGGAGGGGACATAATCAATACTCTGAATTATATACTTAAAAATGGCAAATTTTATGCTGTATACATTTTACCACAATAAAAAAGTCCAGTCCACTCTGTTACAACATTCACATATTATCAATCTACTTTGACTTGAATACCTCCAGGGAAAGGGAACTTGCTACCCACCTCTTCTTCATCCCTGCAAAGGCACGGTTTCGTCCAGGGACAGTAGTGGCAGAAGAAAGTCCTTTCTCACACTGGGTCCTATGAGAGACTCCTGCGTCTCAGCCCTCCTCACATCAACCTGGCTCCTTGCAAGGGGGCCCGTGAGGGACACTTGAGAACAGATACATGTATTGCAAATATTTTCTCCCAGTTTGTGGGTTATCTTCACTTTCTTAGTGGTATCTTTTGATGAGCAAATATTTTTTATTTAATAAAGTCCAATTTACCTAATTTTTTAATTCTGTGGTTGGTGCTACTGTACCCTCTCTAAGAAACCTTTGCTATTCCAAGGTCATAAATATATTTCCCTATGTGTTCTACCAGAAGCTTTATAGTTTCAGCTTTTACATTTAGGTCTATGATCCATTTTGAATTAGAATTTTCTTTTTTCCACATATTTATTCAGTTGTTCAAGTGCCATTTGTTGAAAATGATTTTTTTCCCACATTAAATTGCCTTGGCTCCTTTGTCGAAAATTTACCACATATGTATGGGCCTTCTTCCTGTGAGCTATTTTTCTGTCTTTATATCAATAACCATACTGTCTTTGTAACTATAGCTTTATACTAAGTCTTGAAATCAGGTAGTGTTGGTCTTCCAACTTTGTGGATTTTTTTTCCCCCAAGATAATTTTGGCTATCCTAGGTATAGCAGGCAACCTCTAAGATGCTCCCCAGTGATTCTTGTCTTCTGGATTCTTGTGTAATCCCCTACCCTAGAATGTGGGCTAGATCTAGTGATTCATTTCTAGCATAGAATATGGCAAAAGTGATGGGATTTTACTTTGGAGATTAGTTTACAAAAATATTGTGCCTTTTGTTGTGATTGTTTTCTCTCAGTTTCTTACTTGCTTACTCTGAGAGAGAGGCCTGTGTGGCAAGGGCCTGAGGGAGACCTCTGGCCAACATCCAGAGAGGAATGAAGGCCCTCAGCCCAGCAACCCACAGGGAACTAGATCGGCCAACAACGACACGAGTGAGCTGACACATCTTCCCCCGCTGAGCCTTCAGCCCTGGCTGGCAGTTTGACTGTGACCCCATGAGATACTTTGAGCCTTAGCTAGGCCACACCTAGATTCCCAACCCACAGAAACAGTGAGATAATAAATGTTTGTTTTTTTAATCACTACATTTTGAGATATTTTTTATGTAACAATAGATTACTAATATGCTAGATTCTTTGGATTTATGTGTAAAATTTAGAATCATTTTGTCAATTTCTACAAAAAAGACTATGAAATTTTGACTGGGAATGAATTGACTATGTATTTAAAATTGGGGTGAATCTTCTGATCCATGAACATGGTATGTATTTCCATTTATTTAGGGTTTTTGATATCTCTAAACTATGATTGTAGTTTTTAGTATAGATGTCTTGCACATTTTTTCTTAAATTTATTCCAAAAATTATATGTTTTTGTTGCTATGTAAATTGTATTATTAGTTTAATTTTTCCATCATTTTTTGTTAGTATAAATATAATTATTTTTTTAATATTGACCCTATATCCTGTGGTCTTACTAAATTCACTTATTAGTTTTAGTAATTTTTTGGGTAGATTCCCCTAGGATTTTTATGTATACAATTTTATTATCTATTAATACAATTTTACTTTTTCCTTTCCAGTCATTTTTCCTTTTAATTCTTGCCTTATTGCTTTGTCTAGGACCTCCAATGTAATGTTGTATAGAGATAGTAAGAGTGGATGCTCTTGCCTTGTTCCCAATATATTCAGCATCTCCAGTGATCTTCATTCCTTCCTATAGATTCATGTTTCCATTTGGTACAAGTCCCTTCAGCCCAAATAAATTTCTGTAACATTTCTTGTGGTGAAGGTATTCTAATTATGTATTGTTGATTAACAAATCACCAAAAACATAGTACCTTCAACCAACAACAACCATTTATTGTTGTTCACAGTTTCTATGAGCCAGTAGTTCAGGAGGAACTTGGCTTAATGGTTCTGACTCAGGATCTCATGAGGTTACAGCTAAGCTGTCCGCCAGGGTGACAGCCATCTGTAGTAAGAGGACCTGCTTTCAGCCTCACTCACGCAGTTGTTGGCAGGCCTCTGTTCCTCACCGGCTGTATTAGTTTCCCATTGCCACTATAAAAAATTACCACAAACTTGGTGGCTTAAGACAATAGAAATTTATTCTTCCACAGTTCTGGGGGGTAGAACTTCAGACTTGGTTTCACTGGACTAAAATCAAAGTGTCAGTAGGACTGTGCTTCCTCCAGAGGCTCAAGGGGAGAATCCATTCCTTCACTCTTCCAGCTTCTGGTGCTTCCAGCATCCCACACTTGGCTTGTATTTGTATCACTCCAATCTCTGCCTCTGTGGTCACATTGTCTTCTCTTCTATGTATTTTGAATCTCTCTCTACTTTCTCTTGTAAGAACACATGTGATTGCATTTGGGGCCCACTTGGATAATACAGGATAATCTCCCTATTTCAAGATCCTTAATTCACATATGAAAAATCTGCACAATCTTTTTTTTTGCCATATAAAGTAATATTAACAGGTTTCAGAAATTAGGATGTGGATAACTTTGGGGGAACATTTTCAATTTATCATTCTGCTGTTGACTGGATATCTTAGTTCTTCACCAGTGGGCCTCTCCATAAGCTACCTGAGTATCCTCATGACATGGCAGCTGGTGGCTGAGGCTAGGGCCATCTCAAAGTCCTCTTTACTCACATGTCTTGTACCTGAAATGGGAAGACTCAATAGGCTAGGATTTGAAATAGCTGGGTTCTTCAGTATCTCTATTCCCACTTCTCCACATGATCTCCAACGTTGTGCCTTCAAGGTAGCCAGACTTCTGACGTGGTGGGTCAGAGGTCCAAAAAGCATGTGTCCCAAGAGAGTCAAGTGGAAACTATATCACTTTTTATGACTTAGCCTTGGAAGCCATATAATGTTACTTTCCATATGTTGTATTTGCTAGATGCCACTCAGTAAGGCCAGCCCATATTCAAAAAGAGGGGAATTAGACTCCACTTATTGATGGGAGGAGTGTTAAAGAATTTGCAGACAAGATTTCAAGATTTCAGGCTTTCAAACAACAGTTTCCTGGTAAGAAAACCTCACATCTTTCATTTAACAAAAATGTCATTATTTTGCTTTGGTTTTCAAGGCCATATTCACTGGGAAAGAATTCTCGCTTGTCCATATACTTATTTTAGCACTTTAAAAATATATAGTTCCAATACCTTTTGGTCTTCATTGTTTCTTATGAAAAGTCAGTCATCACTTCTACCATTGCTTCCTTTCATGTAATGTGTTCTCCCCACTCTACCCCACTCACTCCTGCTTTGCTTACTTTTAAAATATTATCTTTATCTTTGGTTTTAAGTGGTTTGACTATGATAGATTTAAGAGTGGTTTTCTTTTTTAATCCAGCTTATGTTCAGTGATCTTCTGTAATTTCTAGGTTTTCAATATATAATTTGTAGGTAGATGTTTTTCACCAAATTTGAAAAAAAATTAGACATTATATCTTTAAATATTTTTTTGGCCCCATTCTCTCTTTCTTCTTCTCAGGGACTTCAGTTAAACATATGTTAGACCATTTGATATTGTCTCACAGGTCACTGAGTCTCTCTTCATTTTTTAAAAATATAACAATTATACTGAGATATAGGCCGGGCACAGTTGTCCCGACACCATTTGTTGAAAAGATTATTCCCATTGGATTGTCTTGGTACCCTTGTAGAAAATCAATTCACTATAAATTTACTGTGAATGTGAATTTGATTTCTGAATTCTTAATTCCATTCCAATCATCTATATGCCTATCCTTAGCAAGTACCTCATTGTCTTGATTACTGCAAGTTTTCAATCTGTTTTGAAATCAGAAAGTATAAATTCTCCAACTTTGTTCTTTTTCAAGATTGTTTTGACTCTTCTGGGTCTCTTGAATTTTCATATAAATTTTAGGACTAGCTTGTCAATTTCTGCAAAGAAGCCAGCTGGGATTTTGATGGGAGTTGTGTTGACCTGTGGATAAATTTGAGAGTATTATCATCTTAGGAATGTTAAGTCTGTTGATCCTGAGATTTTTTTTATTTACTTAGGTCTTCCTTAATTTCCTTCAAGAATGTTTTGTGCTATTCAGTTTAAAAATATTTTTTCTCTCTACACTTTGAATTGAATAATTTCTATACTTTGTTTTCAAGTTCACTAACATTTTTTTCAGTTTCCAGTCTGCTGTTAAGCCCATCTGGTGATTTTTTCATTTTAGAGATTACACTTTTCTTATACTTTCCATTTTCATGTTGAGATTCTCCATCTGTTCATCAATTAGGTCTAATTTTCCCTTAAATTCTTAAACATGTGTTAATAGCTTCTTTAAATCCTTGTATGCTTATTCCCACACTTGTCTCATATCAGGGTTTGTTTCTATTGACTGCTTTTTTCTTGATCTTGGCTCACATTTTCCTATTTTTTCAGATGTCTACTCATTCTTCCTTGTATCCTGGATATCATGAATGATATGTTGAATTTGAAGTATGTTGGTTTGAAGAATCTAAATACACATGCATATGAAACTAGTGACTTAGCCACAGTGCTCTGCCTTTCTAGTCTATTGTTCCCTAGGAAATCCTGTGTTGTAGAAGTGTGTGGTGAGGTGCCAGGGACCTCACAGAGCCTTGCCCAGTTTTAGGTGGTGCATATCATGGTTAAGAACATGAAGTCTGAAGTCAGAGTGCTTAGATTTGAATCCCATCTGTCCCCATTACTAACTGTATAAACTTCAGCAAGTTATTTCATCTCTTTATGTTTCCATTTCCTCATAAAATGGGTGTTATAATTCAGTACCTACTTGATAGGATTGTTGAGATAATTAAATGAGTTAATACATATAAAGCAACTGGAACATACTAAGTGCCAAAGTGAAATAAAGTTCCCCAGAAGACCATTCTCCTGCTGCTGTGTGCTCTCATGCATGGCCCCTTTTCCTGCTATGTGCAGAGATGCCTCTCACATGTACAGGACATGTGTGTGTTTCTATTCTTCATCCTCCTCTTTAGACCCTGGGCTCCTCCAGGGCAGGGACCAAGTCTGTGAGCAGAATCAGCCCACTGTAGGACACAGGGTCTGCATTGGTGGAAGCCTCCCCCCAGCATCACCCCACCCCGACCCCGTGAAGTTTCTCTGGAGCCTGAGCAATAGGCAGCGTTCATCCTTCTTCTGGTGTCCCTAGAAGAAAGGAGGAGAATCACCTATCATCAGACTAGGACATAGAGGCCATCTCATCCACCACCACCCCATTTCACAGATGGGGTAACTGAAGCCCTAATAGGAGAAGGAGTGTGCCCAAACTCACACTTGTGGTACTTCAAATAAAAATGGCGAGTGATGGAGAGATGGTGATTTTCTAGTAGTCTTTGCTTGGGGCCTGAATTATGTCATCTCTGAGCTTTATACTGCCTTCCCCATGATGATCAAAACTACCAGTTGGCAGTTCTCTGTGCTTGTCATCAATACAACATAAGAAAATGCCTTAATTATGATTTAATATATGCATGTTACTTATATACAACAGTTTTCAAAAGTGTCTGATGATGAATGGTGGGAGAAGGGGGTTTAGAAGACCCTGAGATGCTTCACTTTCTGCATCTCCCCATCCCTGTTCCTGTCCTGCCCCACCCTATCACCCAAAAGGCCTGAGGCTATTGGGAATGGCTGATTGGTTAAAAGCATAAACTCTGGAGTCCACTTCCTGGGTTTATATCCTGACTCTGCTAACCAAAAGACCTTGGGCAATTTCGGTAATCTTTCTGTACCTCAGTTTCCTCATCTGTAAAGTGGGGATGGTGATAGTACCTCATTGGACTGTCATGGGGATTGGGCATGTTAATATACATGTAAAGTGCGTGGGACATTCCCTGGCACACAGTAGGTGCTGGGTGTGTGTTAATTACTAGCTAGTACTATTATTAATATTATTCTCATCTGGTTCCCCCTCAGGCCTGGGAGCCTCACAACCACCAACTTTGTAGACTTGTCCCTACCTGGTGCAGCAGAATTCCAGCCTAGGCCCCTACATGACCAATCTTAAATGGAAAGTTGGAAGCTCTTTTATCTGTGACATCTGAGGAAATAGAGTCCCAGAGAGAACCAGGGACTTGCCCAAGGTCACACAACAGAGACAGGGCCTGGGTGAAAAGCCAGATGTCCCACTGCCCAGAGAATTTTGTTCTGGGTATGGCCAGACTGCTTGCAGAGTCCTTCGGGTCTTTGCCGTGGGAATGGTGTCTGGCACTCTTATCTCCACACAGCAAGCTGTTGGGGCTGGCTTGACAGGGTTGGACACTCTGGGCACTGCCAACTGGGTTAAAAGTGAGCTGGCTGGCTGTACTGCCCCACCCGCCAAGGCAGGAGCCAGGCAGGATGAGCCTGCGGGGGTGGAGGGCTCTTAGTAAACACACTCTTGTCGGCCTTGGACTGGAGTTTCTGTCAGTCAAGGGTTCTGGGTACCTGTTCCAAATATGTTCTTTCTGGTGGATTCTGGGGGGATATGTCTTAAACATATCCCTGCCCTGCCCACACCCTTTCTGAAAGAGTGTAAGTAGTCCTGAGCAGATCTCTGCCTCAGCCCAAGTCCCTACCCCTGTGAGCTGGGGGACCAAGGCTGGGGATGGCCCATAGCCTGGGTCTGTCACCTGGGCCTTGGCTCCTGTCTGCACCAGCCTCCCCTACTGCCCCATCGCCTGGGGCACCTGTCCTCTGCCTCACATAAAGTAGTCGCACCTTCACCCCTTACCAACTCTCTCCCTTTAACTTCACTGTGTCCTCCCCAAGCCTGGGCAGGCAGCCCACAGTGAATGCCTCTTTGTTAACTGAGCATCAGTGCCATCATCTCTAAGCCTCTGAGGCCGGGACCCAGTCCATTCTGCTCACCCCTACCCCACGTCCCACGCAGCATCTGCACAGAGGAGGTGCTAAGTCAGTATGCACAGATGGAAGGAGGATCCTTGTGCAATGGTCAGTCACCGGGGCAGGGAGAGATCATTTCCAACTCTGGGAATGAGGATTTAATTAATAGTTTTATTTAATGGCAGACAATTATTTTTTTTTAAAAGCAATACCCAGAATCTAATACTATGTGCCCCGAGAGGAGATCAGCCAGGGCAGCTCCGAGAAGAAGAGTGAGTGCTGAGGCCCCTCCCAGAGGGCTCCCCACAGGAGGAGTCTCTGCCAGGGCAGGTCGGCTGGTGGGCTTTGCGGAGGATGGCAAGGGATGATTACACATTTCCCAAGCCCTCCTGACCCTGGAGTGAGCCACATGCTGGCTTTCTAACTGTTGAGGTTTTCAAACCTCATCAATCTGGAAACTCTATATCCAGAGTGGCCACGGAGCTGCCCACAGGGCCAAGAGATCTGGGCATGGGGCTCCTGCTAGCCTTGAAGTGGGGGGCATTTCTACTGCCTTCCCCCAACCACGTCAAGCACCAGCGTCAACTCCTATCTTTAGCATCATTGCTCAGCCCTCACCAGGACAGGAGGACAAGGAGAGGAACAATTCCATCTTAAGCTCTTCAGACAGGGGAGAGGTTTGAACTAGGGTTGGGTCATTAATGTATTATGGCATGGGCTTCTGGAGTCCCACGGGACCCTGGAATAGCAAGAGAGCATCTGGGTGCAGAAGTACATTGATGCGTGGTGGTGGTGAGGGGACGGCTTCCAGCAAGTTCTCAAAGTGGCTCCTTTACCATCAAAGACTCAAGACTATCCATGGGAAAGGATCGCTGGGAAAAGAGGCCTTTATGAAAGTGGACTTTGGTCAGAGCCAGCTGTAGACCTGGATTTAAAATGCTGCCTCTGATTCTTGCTGGCTGAGTAACACGAGCAAGTCCAGAGCTCTCTGGACCTCCATTGCCTCTTCCGGAAAATGCCACTGTGAACAAAATCTACATTGTAGGGCCGTGGAGAGGATGCAAGGACCAAGTACCTAAAGTAGAATTCTCTTGAAGCTGGGGTGCTGGCGCTGACCTGCCAGCTCAGTAGCAATCTGACGGTCGTTCGCCATCTGCCTAGGTGGAGGGCCTTTGAACAAACCCCTATCCCCATTGCTGCCTGGCCCCTTGGCCTCAAAATTGGGGCTTAAAGTGTCCCCCAACACCATCTAGGGCTGCCTCCATTTTTTCACCTCACCCACCCCCACTCACTCCAGAGGCAGCGTGGGATTTGGGAGTTGCAGCTCGAGGTGGTAATTAACCACTTGGGTCCGGCGCTCCCCGGCCGCGAAGCGTCGCCCACAGCCGCACTCACAGTCCGCACGGCAGTGTGTGCTGCGCATTGACGACGGATCCGTTTTGCTCTTGTGTGATGAGGAAAGCTTTAAAGCACTGAAAGCTTGTTTTACTTTACAGGCAGCTTTAGGAAAATAACTATAATAACTCCTACTAAGGACTTGTTAAAAGGTCACAGATTTGTAGTAACTTATTAGCTGAACGTACACACTGCAACTGCAGAGATAAAAGCAAAAACTTTTGGCTGTCGGCTACAGTCGATGCTCGGCTGTGCGCCTTCATATCACGGCTGACGACTATAGTTGATGCTGGGCTGTGCGCGTTCATCTGTGGCTGTTGGCTAAAGTCGACGCTGGTACCGAAGTGGTTAAAGGTGAAGGGAATGAGTGAGTTCCCCAGGGGGGAGAGGGGCTTGAGAGGTGGGCAGAGCACCACCGAGGCCCCCAGGGAGCTCTGGGGAAGTCCCTCTGGGGAAGGCAGGACAGCATGGTGGGTGGGGAGGGGCTCTCCAGGGAGCAGGAAGGTGCTGCTGCCACAAACCTGCTAGTTCCTGGGGTGGCAGAGAAGGTGGGGTGAGAACACTAGAAAGCAGAGGACAAAGTTCAAGGATACTTGTTACTGTGGAATAGGGGCTCTCCAGAGGTAGGATGGGGAGGAGATGAAGTGGTTGGCTGAGTTTTATGATGCAAATAATGGATAAACCTAGAGTGCGTGGTATCCTGGCTTCAGAGCCAGCTGTAGACCTGGGTTTAAAATGCTGGTTCTGCCTCTTGCTGGCCGAGTAACACCGAGCAAGTCCAGAGCTCTCTGGACCTCCATCGTCTCTTCTGGAAAATGCCACTGTGAATAAAACCTACATTTCAGGGCCATGGAGAGGATACAAGGACCAAGTACATAAAGCACTTGACATATTATATACACTTAGTAAGGAAAAGTAAAAACCAGAAGAAAACAAAAAAGTCAAACTTCCCACCTAACCCTGGGGCCCAGTGGCAGGAGAAATGTCTCCCAAGGCTCTGCGCAGGATGACAGCCAACAGACAGCCTCTCCACCTGCACGGGCGGGTGCCTGTCCTGCCACCTGCCCTGTTATGTAAGAGCCACGCAGGTGGGTAGCTGGGGCCTATGCCATGTGGGTCAGAGGTATCTGGGGCCACACCTCATCGGCAGACCCGGGCGGGGTGGGGCAGGTCCCCACTCATGCCCAGCCCCACTGCCTCATCGCCCAGAACCTGGGGCACCCACAGGCAAGGGCTGCCATACGCACCATGTCCTGGCTGTGGGAGCAGAGGGGATGCTGAGCCCTGCGTCTGCCAGTTGCAAGAAGGAGAAAGGTGAGCACTCTGGGGCAGCCAGGCCCCTCTCAGCCACGCCCTCTGCCGTGAGTCCACTGTGGGGGTCTTCCGGCAGGAACTGGGAGTCAGGAGGGAGCTGCCACCATATCTCTGCAATGAGGCAGTCCATGCGAACTGAAGAGAAGTGGGGGCGTGGGGTCCGCCGTACAGGGCAAGGGGAGGCCAGCGTGGAATCCTCGTTGCAGACGATGTTGTTGTCATTGGGAGCACCGGGCTGTGCACAGGGACAAGCCTGTGTGGCCAGCACTGCGGGGTTTGGAGGAGGCACTGCTCTTCTCCCTATTTGGGGTTTTTAGAATATGGGGAAATATTTAGGCAATACCCTCCATTGAGAACATTCTCTCTCCATCCTTCTGGGAGAAAGTTCTTTGACTGCTCCCCTGAGCAGGGAGAGGTGAGAACTACGAGTTATAGGGAGGGTAGGGAGGGTAGTCAGAAGTCTTCGCAAAGCAGGAGTCCTGGAAATTTTATTTATTTTCTCATCCTGGTGAGCGATAGGCCCTGGGGAATAGAGACCAGAGCCCTAAGGCAGCCACCTCCTATGCGGTGTGTGTCATTCCCTGTTCCGTCTGAGGGTGTGGGCTTACGAGGCAGCAAATTATAGCTAGGTGCCCAGCCCCAGGGACCGATGAGTCAGGCCTAGAAAGGAGGGCAATTGTCCCCTCACCCAGCCAGGCTGTGGGGCCGTGACTCACACTGTGTCTCTGTTGCAGGGTGGTTTGGTGAAGCTGGGCCTGGTGGGCCTGCTGTGGCTCTCCCTGGGGGACGCCGTGACACGTCCTTTGAGACTCTTGTTCTCTCCCGGGTGAGCTCTCGGGGTGCAGCCGCCCCACAGGTACCATGCCAAAGGTGCTTCTGCTCAGGTCTGCCAGCTCCGTCCTGAGGACCGTGTAAGGAACAAGGATCCCACCTTCCTCCCACCTCCAGGCCCCAGCCTGTCTCCCAGGGAGAGTAGTTGGCACAGCATCTGGACCCGCAGACTTGGGGTCAGGGTCTTCGCCCCACTCAGTCACCCTCCCATTCGAGCCCAAGGATCTTCTTCTTCTTGCTCCCCCAAAGATCCGGGAGAACCCACCCATAATAATGATGAGAGCTAACTATGTACAAAGCGCTTTTCCTATATCACTTTCTCCTCACAATAGCCATAGGATACAGGTAGAAAACTGAGGCTCAGAGAGGTGCAGCAACTTGGCCACAGTCACACAGCTAGTAAAGTGACTTGAACCCAAGCAGGCAGAAAGACTCTGGTGAACTTCAATGCTATGCTGTTTCAAGAAAGCATTCAGTGAGCACCTAATGCATACAGAACAGTGGCCTGACGGCTGAGGGCTAAATGAGAAGAAAGAGCAACAGGAATAAATAGGAAATGGATACTCATCCATGAGGGGTTCTCATGAGAAATGAGGGCTGTCCTTGATTTGTGTGTCACACACATAGTGACAGCTCGAGAAGGGCTAGGTCCAACCAAAGTTTACGAGCTCCAGTGGTGAGTGCTCATGGCCAGAGGACACAACTGAATCAGGGGTGATCTCTGCTCTCAAGGAGCTTCCCAAGCCACATGTGGCCTTCAGAGCCCAAACCTGAGTGTCCAAGGGCCATGGGGATGAGAGGGTGTTAGGAAAATCTAGGAGGGCTTCCTGAAGGCGGAGTTGAAGGAGGCTCTGTGCTCAGATGGTTCCCATTTGAACCTCTGTCTGGCAAGGTCTCTGGCAAGACCGACCAAGCAATATTGCAGAGAGAGATACAGTGCGGGCTCTCCCAGGCTCCTCTGCCCCCACACACCTTGCGTCATGTTTGCTCAAACATGCCTTTTGTTTACTTGCTCTCATGCTACTGGGCAGGCGCTAATAAAGCTACGCGTGTGTGTCTTGTGAAAGGAGAGTGAGGAATGTGCTTATAGAGTGCCTATGTGAGCCGGGGAAGCCAGCACACGGACAGCGGCAGGACGCCGCCGCTAGCGACGCACGAGTGCGCCTGGTGCTCGGCTTCCTGAGGTGGCTGTGTTTCCATTTAGTCTTTGTTTAGCTATTTTAAAACCAGAACCAGTTTACGCAAATTTTACTGATGGGGAGAAATGCTGCCTATACCTTTTGATGGCAGGGATTTAAGCAGACTTGCTTGTGAGGACGTGGGTAAGACAGTAGGAGAGAATGGCCACGGTGGCCTTGCCTAGTGTGAGGCGGCTAACCGGCCCTGAGCACTGAGTTTGTCCTGCTGTCAACCCCGTCTTTTGGGGACACAGGCTGGGATGGAGCACGGACGTTAGCCGGGCTCACGGTCCTCCCTGGACAGCCACAGTGTAGGACACTGAGCCTAGTTCGCCCTCTCATTGCCTGAGCCCAGAGCTCAGGGCCAACTGGGAACATTACAGTCTTCTTTGTCCCAAAGTGGAGGTAGCTTCTACCTGACAACCAAAGAAAACAGTGGCTGTAGCTCATGACCCCAAGTCGGCAGGACAAGTTTCACAGCGTTCAGGAACCTCTGTTTCCCTCTGCCTGGGACAGTAGGCCTCACTCCAGAGCCATGCTTTCTCATCCTTTCAGTCCTTCTGCAACCTTCCTGGAGCAAGTTGCCATAGCAACAGAAGGGCTGCTCCAGCCCCGTGGCTGGGGGCTTGCTTACAGAGTTCCCAAGAGGAGGCCAGCTCAGCTCCTCACTCGCCCCCTCCCCCGCCTCCCCCTCCCTTCATAACCTCTGGATGTCTTTTGCTTTAAAACCTATCTCAGGTTCTTAAGCAGACTGCTGCCAAGGGGGCCTGGGTGTGTTCACAAACTTAGTTTTGTTCGGAACCTGCAGTACCGGCAAGAAGTAAGGCTGAATGTGAGAAGCAGGTAATTGGCTCAGCTTCCTGGGGACTGGGCAGGGATGGGGCTAACCCCACCCTGACAGACAGACAGGGCTCCCTGGAGCCAAGGTCCTGCCCTCAGGGCTGCCATGACCAGCTGCCCAGGCTGCGCACTGAGCCACTCCAGGGGCTCCGTTTACATAGACAAGGACCGTGAAAGGCATCCCTGGGTTGTGGAAACTGGCAGCCCTGCACTGTCCTGAGGCGTGTACAGAAATCCATCTGCTCAGTGACCCAGGAAGTTGAGGTCTGGCCAGGTGAACCCTGAGGAAAAATGGTGCTGAGAGACAGTCAGGCTGAGATGATAATGGGAGCCCAGTAGTCCCTGGGCTGGCCGGAAGAGGAGACCTTTATCCGGAGTTGCCAAGCCTGGGAAGCAAGGGAGGTCTGAGCCAGGGGTGACGGTAGAGGGCACCGACCCCCCGTCTCCTAGCTCGCATGCCTGTTCTCTCCATGGGGTGGACAGACATGGGGTGCGCCCGCAGCTACCGTGGAGGAGGGGAGGCCCTCATCTGGGGGCCTGCTCAGGACCCCTGAGAGCCCTAGGAATATCCATAGCCCCCTTCTGAGTTTCTAAGCATGGCTGAGGACTGGTGGGTGAGGGGTGAGGAGTGGGGGCTCCTCCCAGCCCTGAAAGCCCGCTCTCTACAGGGATGGTACTCAGAACCCTCCAGTGCCAGACTCCAACCCCTTCCTTGTCCAGATGGGGACACTGGGACCCAGAGAGAGGCATGAACTTGCATGGAGTCACACAGCAAATTAGAGCACAGCAGGACTTGATTTCTCCTTTTACTGAGCCCTCAGAACCTGCAGGGAGAGGCTGGGGTGGGGCAGGGTCAGCCCCTGCAACCACTGAAGTCTTGTCCCCTTGGCTTCCCCTGGGCCCCTCTGTGGATGCCCCGAGAGTCTGCAGAAGGCCGAGATGGCAGCGTCGCCCTGGGGTGCTGAGATGTGTGCTGGGTCAGAGTCGTGTTCTAACCAGTGTTTTCTCTGGTCCCCGCCAGCTCCCTGACTGACGGGCAGACACTCTCCAAGGAGTCCCCAAGCCATGCGCTCGAGCTCTCTGCCCCAGAGAAGGCACAGGACGCCCCACTGCATTCTCCAGGTGAGCCAGCTGGGGGCTGCTGGGCGGGGCTGTAGGGGCTGGCGCAGCGCTGTGCTGGCACGGAGGAGGGGCACAGAGCCCAGAGCCTGGGAGGAGGGGAGGGCAGAGATCCTGCTGGTCTGCACACTCTCAGGGACCCTGCCAAGCCCCTTCCCTCATGGCCACCATGGCCACCATCAGGGCCAGGCATGATAGAAGGCAATGAGGGAGCTTCCTTCTTCAAGAAAGTTGGGAAGGAGAGAGGCCAGGGACAGGGAGCCATCTGTGACCTCATTCGGGGCTGCTCTTTTATGATCTTCACCTTCAGATAATTGTGCCTTAAAGAAGGCAGAGTTATCATTGACTCTGAGGAGTCATCACAATGATAATAATAATAAGGCAGCTTTTGTTCACGTTTATTGACTGCACAACATTGTAGCAACAGTAGAAGTTAAGAAACAAAAAGGAAACAATCGTTCTCAGGCTCCGGAGGTTGAGACCGGTGCTGTCCTTGGGACCATACACGGTTGTGGCTGGCCTGGGTCGTCTCTCGTGGGCTAAGCACTTCCCTGGGTTGCTGATCTTCCCTGTGGAGACTTTTCCCAGCTGCAGACCCCTCTTCAGGGTGGGCAGGCCGCCACCCCCAGGACCACCCGCTCCCCTGGCGTCTGGGGAGGGCGAGGTGAATGTCGGACGGTGGAGTTTGAACGGGCCGTGTATTTGGCAGGAAGGCCTTCTATCTGGGTCTGCCTGTTTTCCTCCTGGTTAGGGCTTACGGGTTTTGAAGAGTAGGTGGCAGATTTGAAGTGGGACCAGCTGGGGAGGAAGGGGCAGAAGAGGCCATTTCCAAGAGTTCTTGAACTAGCAGGGTGACAAGGCCAGGCCCAGGGGACAGATAGGAGGAGGGAGGAGGCCACACTGGGCCTTTGTTCTGAGCCTTCTCCCCTTGGGGTTTCCTGGGAAGGAAGCCAGAGGACAGGGACAGGGCTCAGCTCTCTGCTTTGTCATGGCACAGTTGTGGGTGAGGCGTCAGGAGGCAGGGCAAAGGGCACTGTGCCCATGTTTGGTGAAGAAACTGAGGCCTAAAGAAGTGTAATGAGAGGAGACACTTGGCCAGGGCTCTGGGCACTCCAGTCCCCAGGACACCTGGCTCCTTGGAGGTCAAGTGCCAATCCTCTCGCTGGGACAAGCTGCCCCTCTTCCAGGCTGGGTGTCTCTGGTGGCATTGGCAGGGACCTGGCCTGAGGGGTGGGTAGGGCACGTTCCAGGGGTGCCGGTGCCTCTCACGTCCCTCCTCAGAAATAAAGGAGAAAGAACTGGGCCAGGGAGGGGCCCAGCTGTTTTCTGAGAATGGTTTGAGAGAGGCCAGGAAGGGGCCAGCTGGGCCTAGGTGGCCTTCCACATTTGTCCTCCCAGGAGCTGGGGCCCCTCCTTGACTTGCCATGCCCTCAGGTAAGTCCCACCAGCTCACTCAGCCTCAGATGCCTCAGATTTTGTAATCCCTTCTCTGGGTGCTCAAAGAGCTGGTGTCAACATCAGGGAACTTGGGCATGGCGAAGCCCTGAAGCTCTGGAAGTCCTGAGCGCACTGATGGCAGTGTTGTTATTCCTACGGTTCGGGGGGCAGGAAGGGAGCCAGTGTGTGGGAAGCTCCCTGCCCCCCCCCAGAAAAGCATCTGGCACCCCCCTGGAGGACTAATCAATCCCCAGCCCTGTGGGCCTCAACTGTTTAATCTGGATGGCTGTCACCTGGCCCCTGCGGCAGTGGGCCACACAGAATGGGTGGGTTTTAAACAAGCAGGTTAGGGACTCTCAGAGAGGGTCCTGTCAGAGGGGGCTGGAAAAGGGCCATACAAGCAGCCAGGGGCCAGGAGGGGGAAAGGAGGAAGGCACTGGATTTAATGGAGGGGTGGGGACTGGGCAGGCAGCTGCAGTGGAGATGGCAGGGCCACCACAGTCTAGTTTATCCGGACGTTGGGAAGCTTCCAGGGACAGCCAGGCTGGGCGTGCACCAGGCCCCTCCATCCCGTGTGCTGGGCTGCTGGGGATACTGGGACGGGCAAGTCTTCTTTCCTGCCCTCAGAGAAGCCCCAGTGTGAGGCGCGCAGGCCCCTGGTAAAGGCATGGACAGGCTGAGGAAGGAAGACGTGCTGTCGGGAACCAGGGATCAGGGTGGGCTTCCTCGAGGATGGGGATCTCTAGCTGCCCTCAGAACGGCAAACTCCCTCTGGGCCTGGGTCTAGGCTGAATGATCTGCTGCTTCCAGGGCTGGTGATGAGGAGGAAGGGACAGTCTGGGAGGGGCCAAGGGGCCTCTCGACACCATGGCTATTGGCAGGTACCAGGGCAGAGGTCCCCTCAGTGCTGCCCAGTGCAGTGTTGAGCAGGCTTCCTTGGCTCTCACAGCCCTGGCTGGTGGGCCACGCTCTGCCCAGCCCTGTCCTGTGCAGCCCCTGCTGTCCATGGGAGTGGAGGGAGCCTCTGGACCGGAGCTGTGATGGGATCCAGACTCAGCATGGATGTGTGTCCTCTGCATGACAGGCCTCGAGCTGTGGCTTGGGCTCCTTTATCTTCTTGGCTCCCCAGAAGCTCCCGGGCCCTGTCCCTAGACTCAGTACGAGGGAGGAGACTGGGGCTGTCATAGGTTAGGAGGGGTCTGGAAGCTGCCTTTTCCCTAAGATTGAGAAGGGGCAACTGCCCGTGTCAAAGACGTATGGGGAGGGGATCTGTGGGATTACGAGAGGCCTTAACCACTTCGGGACCAGCATCGGCTATAGCCGACAGCCACAGATGAACGCACACAGCCTGGCGTCCACTACAGTCGACAGCCACAGATGAACGCGCACAGTCCGGCGTCGACTATAGCTGACAGCCGTGATATGACTTTTCTAATTTTTCATCTATCAAAATAAAATTGTGAATATTTAAAAATAACGTAATGAAAACATATATGTCTACATACATGTATACACATGTATGTATACATACATAACATATATGTTACCTTTTCTGACTTACATTACAAGTAAAGCTGCCCGTAAAGTCAAACAAGCTTTCAGTGCTTTAAAGCTTTCCTCATCACACAAGAGCAGAACGGATCCGTCGTCAATGCATAGCACACACTGCCGTGCGGACTGTGAGAGCTGGCTGTGGGCGAGGCTTCGCGGCCGGTGAGCGCCATACCCAAGTGGTTAAAGTCCTCCTTCTCCACGCAGCTGCCCCCTTAACAAGAAGAGCAAACTTACTGAACACCCACCATGTGCAAGGCCACACTGCCTCTTTGGGACCTAGATGGCATCGCGCACAGTCGGGTTCCCTCCAGGCCTGGCCAGGCCCTGCTCCCTCCACGGACTGCTGAGCTGGCAGCCCTCTAGGAGCTCTCTGAGTCTTACATACAGGAACCAGGATCGCCTCGGAGCCCTCGGAGGCTCCTGGCTGTCCTTGAGCTCCCAAGAAGCTTGAGGGCTCCAAGCTGCCCAGATGGCTGTACTCCCAGGGAACAGCCCCGCCAAGGCCAGCCGCTGAGCTGCTGGAATCTGACAACCACACAAAGGCAGCCTTGTACTGGGCCCGGGAGACACATTGCTTTCTATCCCTTTCCAGACTGCGCATGGACCCCACTGGAGAAGGGCAGCATTGAGGCCACAGAAAAGGGGAGGGCAGCTGCCGGGGTTGCAGCTGGGGGGGGGTGCCGGTCGGGGCTGGTCCTCCCTTCCCTCACCCCACTTTCTCCAGGAAACTCCCGCATCCACTGGGGAGCTTTTCACTAAAGACAGGGAAGCTGGGTGCTCAGCCTAGCTAGGTCTCCAGTCCAGAGAGGCCCTTTGTGGGTCAAAGGATCTACTGGGCCTCCTCTGTCCCTCGCTTCCACCCTTGCCAAATGTTCCAAGGACATGGGTGGTGTTTTAGGCTGAGCTGCAAGCAAGGGCACGAGAAAGGGGCAAGATACTACCCTTGTCCTCAGGGAGCTCACAGCCTGAGCCTGGGGGGCTGGAAGAGGCCCCAGGGGACCTACTGTCACTTCAGTCTGTGGTAGGGCTGGGGGAAGGTAGGAAAGGCTCCCTGAGGGTGAGAAATAAAGAGTGTAGATGGCTCCTCATCTATGGAATGGGAACAGGCGGTAATCCTCACCCTGCCAGCCGAAACAAGCGCTCCCCTGGGAGTCCCTAGAGAAATCTTTTCCACAGGGGTAGAGGCACTCACCATCCCTGCCTAGACATCCACTTTTCAGACTTTGCCTGGGTGTCCCCACCTGCTGCCTCCTCCTGGGGTCCTGCTGAGAGGGCGTGTCAGCCCTGTGGCTCTGGGGTAGGATGCCTGCACCCTTTCCCAGACCCGACTTCTTTGCTGAGGGTGGAGATCCAGCTCGGGGTCTCCTGTGCGTGTCCTGAGCACCCACCACAGGGCAGGGAGAGCCCGTCTCGGCTCCCTCACCCCAGTGGCTCAGGCCTGGACGAGTGACATCCTTGGGGCAGGACAGAAAAGCTGGCCATTGTTTTAATGACCATGGGAGCTTATAGAGATCATCTTGCCCATCCTGATTGTAAATCAGATGAGGAGCTGAGGCTGGGGGAGGGCAGAGGTCTGCCCAGGGTCGCTCTGCTGTAGTGGCCTGAGCTCAGAGCTGCTGACCATCCAGCGGCAAGGCTGGGAGTGGCTGGCAGCTGCAGGGCCTCTTCCCTCAGGCACAGAGAAGCGGGAATCACTGGCGCCTTGGCAGGTTTGTTCTGCACCGCCGGGCCAAGGTACAACAGACTGTTCTGTCCCAGGCCTTGTCCTTACCTCTCCTCGTTTTCTGAGGCCAAGTTGGCCTCTCCCTCTTCTGTGTCCCCAGAGAGCCTGGCACAGGGCTGGCCCTCAGCACGGGGTCTCGTGTGGAGAGAGGGCCCTCAGACTGGACCATGGAGGAGGGGCTGTGGGCCCAGTGCCCCGAGGGAATGTCTTGGAGAGAGCTCTGTCCCAGGCCTGAGGGCCACCTTTCCTCAAGACCAGCGTGGCCCTCCATCTGTACGATAAGCTTCGTCCCTGCAGCCTTTCCCACAGACTACAGAAAACACCCCAGTCTTCACACTCTCTGTGCTTGCTCTTGTCCTTCCCAGCTAATTGAGTGGCTTCCTCTGCTGTTCAAATGCCTTTATTCCAGAACGCCAGAGAACACAGCTCCCTGCCTGCCCGGCCCCCACAGCACAAGGGGCAGATTGATCAGACACAGGCCAGGGTTAGGCCGAGAGGAGTGGCCACAGAGAGGACAGCAGAGGGGGAGGGAGGCAGCAGGAAGTGCAAGCTGGGCCCTGGGAAACCCCGCCCCAGACCCCTAATTTGGCTCTTGGAGGGCTGTGTGCTGGGGTTGCAGGCTGCTGGCTAGCTGGGTCTCCACTGCGTAGATCTGGTCTGGTTGCCTTTTGGAGTCAGTTTGGGTTGGGATCTGGTTGCCTTGCTGGGTGATGGGAACCATTACTGGGTCCTGGCCATGTTCTTGGCTGTCATGGCGGCAGTGATCTTACTCTGGATATGGGACAGACTGATGGTTGTGCCTCTGTTGAGCTTTGCAGTGGGGCATGGGACTACTCTAAGGACTGGGAATGCAACCTGATTTCGTAAGTGTCTCCTACCCATGGCGGACTATCCACAAAGAGGCTGGCCGAGAGGAGCCGGGCAGACCTGGGCCCTGCTCACATCCCTCCGTCCTGCTTGGCTGTTAGCAGCCCACCATGTGGCAGAGTCAGGGCACTCAGGCACCACTCTCCTGCACCCCAACACCGTCCCTGAGGTAAAAGACCGTGGACCCTCAAGCCTGCAACCCATTCACTGAGCAGCCCCACCCCAGCCAGCTACTGGACATAAGGTAGCTGCCAGGACCAACTGAAGTCTTGTCCCAACTTTGCCCCTAATTTGCTATGACCTTGGCCATCCCTGCCCCCTCTGGGACTCGGTTTCCTTCTCTGTAAAAGCACCCTTTCCCTCTGATATGCTGTGTGTGGGAACTCCCTCCCCTCCCCAGGTGAGCTGTCAGGCTGGGATCTGCCAGTCTTCCTGCTGCCACTACGGGCATCACAGGCTTCCCCTGATTTCTTCCTCCGGCAAACACTTGCTGCAAGCTCAGTGCTTGCACCAGAAGCTCAGAAGCTTCTAACGAGGACACTCAGGTTTCCTAGTTAGACAGGGTAGAGAGTGATGCCTTGCGTACCCACAGTATGCCAAGTCTTTTAATAATATGTTGGTGTAGATCTTTTCAGTTTTGTCTGCATTTTCTTTTAACCACTTCGGTACCGCACTCACCGGCCGCGAAGCCTCGCCCAGCCGGCACTCACAGTCCGCACGGCAGTGTGTGCTGTGCATTGACGACGCGTC
>VBSM01001118.1:2732826-2755902 GCA_008086735.1 Cheirogaleus medius
CGGCTACAGTCGATGCTGGGCTGTGCGTGTTCATCTGTGGCTGTCGGCTACAGTGGACGCTGGGCTGTGCATGTTCATATCACGGCTGTCGAATAAAGTCAATGCTGGGCTGTGCGCGTTCATATCACGGCTGTCGACTATAGTCACCACTGGTACCGAAGTGGTTAAAGACAGTCTCGCTCTGTCACCCCAGCTAGAGTGCAGTGATGTCATCTCTGTGCATTTTTATATGGACTTGTATTTGCTCCCTCTTTCACTTGATGTTACTCTGTAATCATTTCCTCATGTCATTAGACATTTTAATGGCTACACAGGAATCCATGATGGCTGTACCATAATGAACTCGAGCAGTCCCCTGTTGGACATCTGGGTTGTTTCCAATGACTTTGCTAATAGAAAAGGCGCTCTAAAGATATCTGTCTCCACATTCTTGCTGTACGCGATTGTTTCCCATGAGTAACTTCCTAAAACTGTGATTGATGAGTCAAAGGATACTCCTTTTGTAAGCCCTTTGACATGCGAGGTCCGTCTGGAAAGGGCCCAGCCAACAGCGGGACTGCATGTGTGAGGAGGGTGGGAGCGTTGGCCGGGCTGGGAGATGGGCTGTCCTCTCTCCACTCTCAATCCAGGCGTGGGCTTGGCACTGGCCCCAGTGGTTGAGAGGACCCTGAGCAGGGCAGGACCTCGCTGGGCCCCACCTGGGGCTCTTAGGGATGTAGGGTGGGGGTGCAGCCTGATGTGTCCCACTTGGGCAGCACCTGCTGTATGGGCCCATCTCACTCTGCATTTGGGCAGCAATGTGTCCTGCCTTGTCGTCAGGCCATCCTGGGGACAAGGGTGAGGTGGGGAGAGATGAAGGCCTGGGTCCCCTAGACACACAGTCACTCCGTCCAGCCCTCCTGGGGTTGGGATGGGACAGAGGCCAACTTGTTCTTCCCCAAAGGTCCACTGGCCTCTGTTCTGGGCTGGCTGCTGCTTCAGGAGCCTCCAGGCTGGTGGAGAGGCAGCCCTGACCATGGCCCAACCCTCAGTTAGGTGTGGACACGGAAGTCTTCAGTGAGGAGGTGCTATGAGGGCCTTGAAGCGTGGTGCAGTGTGGACGTGTGATGGAGGGAAGGGCATTCCAGGCAGTCACAGCACGGGCAAAGGCACAGAGGCAGAGAACCAAGGGAAACTGGGAGCAGTTCTGGTTGGCTGCAAGGAAGATTGAGGTTGGGAAAAGTAAGGGAGCCCCTTTGGGGAGCGCCCGCCTTAGATGTTACGCCGTGGTCAATGAGAGCTGTCGAAGGCTTTTAAGCAGGTCAGGTCTGGGTTTAGAAAGGTCACTCTGGAAGCCTCAGTAATGTGGGAAAAGGCCAGTGGCTGGAGGTCATGGCTGCACAAGGTCACCCAGCCTGAGCCCCAGCACAGAACTTGGGAAGGGGGCACGATGGTCCTTTCCCAGAGGAGATATAGTGCCCAGGTCTGCCTTGAAGCCCACTCTGAGAGGCCACATGCCTGATGGAGCAGCATGGACTTGGGCATCGGGCGGTGTGGGTTTCCATCCTCATTCTGCTGCTCGGCTCTGCCAGCACTCATTCAGCCCCTGAGTCTTGGAGCTTTAGCTTGGAGGCGATGGGCAAAGAACGGATGGCACAGGGTCCCACTGGCCATGGTGGGCGCTCAGCAGGCAGGAGACAACTGGGGCCTCAGGGTGGGCGGGGCAGGCCCTTTCCCGACAGGGTCTTCTCCCCTGGCTGGTGGAAGGGCTCAGACAGGTCCTGCTGTGGAGAGAAAGGGCCAGGCTGTGGGCTGGCCAGTGGCCTTGTCGCTCTTCTCAAGGGGCATAGGGCCCTCCAGGGCCAGGTCTTTGGTCCCCGCCAGTCTCAGTCCCTCCAGCTGGGCTAGGAGGAGACTGCCCTTGCAGACCTACCAACTGTCCTTCTCTTCCCATTCCTTCTTTCCTCCTTCCAGGAAGGATGTGAGGTGACACAGAGGAATAGGCACCATGAGGGAAAAACAGGAAAAAGGCAGAACCACGTTGTTAATGGGAAAAGAGAAATTAGTTGAGGAACTCTGTCCAAAATGTCCATCAGGTTTTAAACACTTTTTTCTTCTGATCCAGTATACCTACTTCTAGAAATCTGTCTCTTGGAAAGCCTAGAATGAGGTCTGAAGGCTGGAAATCACCAGGGTGTCTTTCAGTAGGGAAGTGGTCGAGTAAACTATGACGCGACTGACAATGGAGCGCTGCGCAGTCACACAACACGCTCACGCGGTGAGAGAGACTTGTTAATGCTCCCAAAACTAGAGGTGCATGCCTTGGCTAATGACTGTGTTTGATTTGGTCCACATAATACTTTTTAAAACACAGACACCCAGATTTCTGGCAGCGCTTGGTTTCTGTTCCTGGTGGGCACTGGCCCCAGAGGTGGGAGCAGCCACCGGTCGGACGCAGACGCTCTCGCCCACCCCACGCCCCACCACTGCCCGCTGCCTCCCTGACGCTGAGGCCAGAGCCCATACAATTATCACTGCCTTGGTATTATAGCTTTTCTTTTTTTTGAATTAATTTTTAATTGACAAATTAAAATTATATATGTTTATTGTGTACAACATGTTGTTTTGAAATATGCAGACATTGTGGAATGGCTAAATAGAGCTAATTCACATATGCATGACTTCACATATTATTTTTCTGTGGTGAGAACACAAACTACTCTTAGCGATTTTCAGGAATACAGTACATTGTTATTAACTATAGTCACCATGTTGTATAATAGGTCTGTGGAACTTTGTAGCTTTTCTTATAATAGAAAAATATTGCACTGCTGCATGTCTCCATCAAAAGCAGAGAAACAAAGGGTGGACTCCAAGCACCATGTGTCTCAAGGAAAATGAGAGGGAGCCTATTTCCCTGTGGAAAACACTATATCTCTGGGTGTCACTTGCAAATCCTGGGGCACTTCATTAATTTATTA
Source organism: Cheirogaleus medius (assembly GCA_008086735.1). Taxonomy (NCBI): domain Eukaryota; kingdom Metazoa; phylum Chordata; class Mammalia; order Primates; family Cheirogaleidae; genus Cheirogaleus; species Cheirogaleus medius. The sequence continues at coordinate 2,735,787 of VBSM01001118.1, forward strand.
TTATACATTATTTATTATGATCCTGATACATCATCCACCTGGTCCCATTGGCATTTGGGGTTTGCCACCCTTGATTAAGACACTAATATCAATAACATCATCTCCCCCCCTTTTTAAAGCAACAGCAGCAGCAACCACATGAACCCTAACTCCCTGTACATATGTCTGAGTAAGGAGGGCTGATCACTGCTACAGCATGGACTTTTAAACTTGTTTCCTATTTCTTAGCACAAGTATGCATATTTTCATCGTTAAAAAAGAGATTATAAATGTTCAAGTTAAAACTTTTGGCTTGAGGGAAGCTGTGCCAACAGATCACACAAGACTTACCTCTGCTCTTCTTGGCAACCTGGGAGAAGGGCTGCCTGCAGACAAGCAGGAGCTTCCGGAAGTGCCCAGAGGAGACAGCCCCCTTTTCTGGGCCAGGCCCTGGGGGGACCTATGCGGGGTGGGAAGAGAACTAGCAAGCCCTGAGCAGCGGCTGTCTGCCCAGCCTGGGGCATGCCACCTGGGCATCACACAGGGTCCTTGCAACACTTCGGGAGGGCAACGTTCTTCCTCCCATTTTTTTTTAAAGCAGCTTTATTGAGGCATAATTTATATGCCACTGAATTTACCATTTTGAGTGCACAGTTCAATGATTTTTAGCAAATTTATGGAGTTGCACAAACATCACCACAATCCAATTGTAGAATGTTTCTGTCACCCCAAAAGATCCCTTGTGTCCATTTTGTGGGCACTCTCTACTCCCACTGCCTGCCCCAGGCAGCTACTAGCCTTCCTGCTACATTTTCTGCCTTTTCTGGATACTTCGTATAAATGGCACCACGTGACCTGTGGTCTTTTTGCATCTGGCTTCTGTCATGGTACATGCTTTTGAGTTTCACCATGTCGTAGCCTGTGTCAGCACTTGTTCCCTTTAGGAGAGGAATGGTATTCCATCACACGGCAGACCACAATTTGGTTTTCATTCACCAGTCGATGGACAGTTGGCTTATTTCCACTTTTTGACTGTTATAAATGATGCTAAGAACATCCGTGTACAAGTCTTCAAGTCTCTGTGGGGACGTCTATTCATTTCTCTTGGGGAATCCCTAAGCATGGAGCTGTTCTGTTGTACAGCAAGTTCACATTCAGTGCTTTGAGAAACTGCTCAACTGTTTCCAATGTGGCTGTGCCTTCTCACTTTTCCACCAGCACTGTGTCCCCATTGTCCCCTCGTCCTCACCGACCCCTCACACCTGCAGGTGATTAGAACGCAGCTGAGAGGAGAATGACCTGTCAGCTCACTCCACAGGTAGTAAAATAATTGAGGTTTTGAACCTAGGTGTACTTGACTTTCTGCTTTGGGTATGGACTTTAGCAAAATGCAGGTGTTGAAAGCTCTGAAGAGGTGGATCAGTGGCATGTGCCAGGCTGGGGTCCCGGGATATGGGGACAGGGCTTGGAAGAGTGTGAGGAGTGAATGGAGGGGGGCTCACGGCCCTTGGCTCACACCTCCACTCGAGAGCAGGGAGCTCCAGCCTGGCTGGTGGCAGGGGCATCCATCCTGGGGCTGCGAGTGGATGCCAGCCAGCATGGTCTTGGCCTCCCCCGATACGTAAGGCCTCTCTGGCACCCTCTCCTGCCCCCGCCTGAATTTCCCGAAGGCTGTGATGTCCCATGCCTCATATTTTCCCTTCTCTTGTTTGGGCCTGGGTACATGCTCTCGCCCCCCCCCCCCAGCCCTCCACAGGGGGAAGAAGGGGCTCTTCTGTCCCAGCCCCAAGATAGTCACCCCTTTCTGCCAACGCCAGAGTCTGCGTGCAATCTAAGAGTGTCAGAAGAGAGGAATACAGGAAGGACCAGTGTGACAGGACAACAGAAGAGGTGGGTCTGGTCAGCAGGTGGCAGTGCAGCCCCACTTGTCCTGGCCACCCCCTTCCTGAGGTCATATCTTAGAATGACCTCCCTTGCCCCAGGGGAAGGAGGCCCCAGGTACCCAAAGTGTTCAGACCACCCTTCTAAGCTTCCTTTGCAAACAATTTGGAGAACTTGGAAAAGGGAGAAGGAAGGAAAGTATGCATTTATTGAGCACCAACTATATGCCAGGGTTCTTTCATATACACCATTTCTTTTGATCCTCATATCCACCCTGAGAGCTGAATCTTCATCTTTCCCTGAGGAAACAGACTCAGTGTTCGGTGGCTTGCCCTAAGTCCCGCACACTAAGTGGCAAGTCTCTGTCCCTACCCACTGCACACAGAGTAAGTCTTCAAGTGTCCCCAGCATGAGCTGTGGCATCAGACACACTTGAGTTCAAATCCTGACTCTGTACCTCCCGATGTCTGACTTTGGGAAAATGACTGAACCTCTGTGAGCTGCAGGTGCCCATCTTGAAATGAGCTGTTCAAACCCGCACTGCGAAGACCAAATGCGATGCCTCTTGTGAGGGAGAATAAACAAAGACTGTTGTTGATGGTATTTCTTGGGACTGGAGACTTTTCAGGCTGGAGATCAGGGTCTGCTGGTGTCCGGTCTCCTCCAGGTCCTTGGGAGGGTCACTGTCTTTGAGGCCGAGCCAGGTCGGAGGCGGAAGTCATGGAGCAGGAGCTCAGAAGTGTCTCTCCCGCGAGTTGGGTCTTTTCTGGAGCATTGATGATGCCTCCTGATTCCTTAACCACTTGGGTGCGGCGCTCACCGGCCACAAACCCTCGCCCACAGCCGCACTCACAGTCCGCACGGTAGTGTGTGCTGCGCATTGACGACGGATCCGTTTTGCTCTTGTGTGATGAGGAAAGCTTTAAAGCACTGAAAGCTTGTTGTACTGTACAGGCAGCTTTACTTGTAATGTAAATCAGAATAGGTAACATAGACATATATGTTTTCATTACGTTATTTCTAAATGTTCACAATTTTATTTTGATAAATGAAAAATTAGAAAAGTCATATCACGGCTGTCGGGTAAAGTCGACGCTGGGCTGTGCGCGTTCATCTGTGGCTGTCGGCTACAGTCAACGCTGGTCCCGAAGTGGTTAAAGGCCCACTCTTGACTGGCTTTGTCCTCACATGCACCTTTGACCTTCTGTTCAATTGGGTCTGTCCCCACCCATTCACAACAGGCAGGGGAAGGATGGGAACCATGAAGTCACCTGGAGATCTGACTAAGCTCCACTGCCTAATCCTGAGAGGCAAATCCCAGCTGGGCTAAAAGCAGAACCAGGTCCAGAGGCTTCAGTGTCTCTGGGGCCTCCTGGTCTTCCCCAGCTCTTCCCTACCCTCTTCCTTGCTGCATTCCTAAGCTTTGCTCATCCTTCAAGGCTGAGTCAGACCTCCTCCAGGCAGCCTCCCAGCCTATCCCAGTTTCTGGCTTGCCTGTCAGCCCCACGGCCTAGTGCCCAAGGCATTGTCAGGACCTGCAGGACTGGGAGCTCTGCCCAGGGCAGTACTGGGATCCCTTGAGGGCAGCCCCAGGCTGGCATGATGCAAGCTGTGGTCTCCCTCTGCAGAGGAGGTGCTGTGGACGACTCAGGCGGATGGGCGGGTGCGCCTGCGGATGGACCCCAGCTGCCCACAGCTTCCCTACACCGTCCACCGGATGTTCTACGAGGCCCTGGACAAGTATGGGGACCTCAGAGCTTTGGGCTTCAAGCGCCAGGAAAAGTGGGAGCACATCTCTTACTCCCAGTACTACCTGCTCGCCCGCAGGGCCGCCAAGGGCTTCCTGAAGGTGAGGGCCCCGCCAGACATGGCCTTCCCTTCCCCAGACCCACCTTCCAGCTCTGGGGTCCTTGCAGGCCTCCTCCCCCGCTCCCCACCAGGCAAGGCCCTCGGAAGCAATAGCTGTAAGTGCCCGTTCACTGAGCCAACACCATGTGCTGGGCCCTGTACTGAGTGAGGATTTTATATTTGCTGAGCCCTTGCCACGCGCTGGGCACTTGACACAAGCTTTCCATTCGCCGTCACGCTCAAGGTGGGTTGGGAAGCCCAGTGCGCTGGGCTGGGGGCTGGACTCCCCGGGAAGGTCCCGGAGGGGCAGCAAGAGCTACTGAGCGCCTGACACCCCAGGGGACTCTCTGGGTGGGCCCTGGGAGGTGGGGGAGGTCCCCTGCAACCTGGAGGGGGCATGTAGGGCCTGAGAGGCCCTTTCCCTGCCCGGCTGACCTGGCCCGTTTGCCTCTGGCCTGGAGCTCGGCCTGGAGCGGGCCCACAGCGTAGCCATCCTCGGCTTCAACGCCCCGGAGTGGTTCTTCTCGGCAGTGGGCACGGTGTTTGCAGGGTGAGTGGCTGGGCTGGGGGTGGGAGCCCCAGTGGGTTGGTGGAGGACAGGGAGTAGGAGAGGGTCGATAACTCTTTTTAGAGCCCCCCTCCACTGCCCAATGTCCCACCTCTTTCCCGGGGCCTTCTCTCAGACCTGTCTTTGCCCTCCCTGCCAGGGCAGCTGTGCTCAGATGGCTGGTGTGGGAGCTCAGCCTGTTTGGGCCATGGGAACTCTCTGGGACAGGGGCTGCAGGGGTGGGGGATGGAGGCGAGGGGTGGCCCCTCTGCACCTGCCCTGACACAAATCCTCCGGGGTCTCCTGCAGCGGCATTGTCACCGGCATTTACACAACCAGCTCCCCTGAGGCCTGCCAGTACATCTCCCATGACTGCCGCGCCAACATCATTGTGGTCGACACGCAGAAGCAGCTGGAAAAGATCCTGAAGGTTTGTGGAGAGGCGTGGCAGGCATGGGGTCAGAGTGGCGCCCTCATGGGCCTCCACCCCACCTACACGGGACCTTCCCGCCCTCCCGGGCAGAGTGTCCTGTCATGCTCAATAGCAACCCCCTGGCCCCACGCATACATCGGGCAAGGCAGGGCAATAGCTGCCTACCTGTTTGACAGGTCAGGAAGTTGCGACAAGAAGGGTATGTGGTCACCTAGGAAGTGGGTGATAGGGCCTTGAACTAGGACTCCTGTCCAGCACGCTGCCTCCCATGGCTTTCTCTTTAGGACGGGGTCTCCCCAAAGGGGAGCAAGGGCTTGGGGGCTGGGTCCTCTGACAGTGGGAGGGTGCAGGGGTGGCTCAGGGCCTTGGCACCTTGCACACTCAAGTCCTGGTGGGGAGCGGGGGTTTAGGCTGCACAGGGTGAGGTTGAGCCAGGTTGGAGGCGGTAGTCATGGGAGCTCAGAAGTGTCTCTCCCGCGAGTTGGGTCTTTTCTGGAGCATTGATGATGCCTCCTGATTCCATAAAGGCCCATCCTGACTGGCTGTGTCCCCACATGCACCATGCTGGGGTGTGGTGGCCTGGGGACACCTCTCTGTCCCAGCTGCACCCAACAGCTTGCAAGGTCCTCCAGGGCTCCCTGCATCCCAAAGGAGGCCTTTGGGATCGACTTGCTGGCTTGCCTGTGCTTCTGAAGGTGCCACCTGGCTTCAGCTTCCCCTTCTGTGCTTGAGGGTGGGACAAGTGGTCTCCCACCTTCCAGGACTGTGGGACCTGGATGCCCCGAGGTGCCAGAGCAGGCGTCATCTCTCATCTCTAGTGGAGAAGTCTTCTTTAGACTGAAAGATAAAAGCAAGCTTGGGCCAGTGGATTCCAACAGGGCCATATCAGGCTCCCTGGGGCAGGCCCAGGCTGTAGCCCAGACCATTGAGGCAGAATCTCTTGGAGGGTGTCCCCAAATCAGAGTAAGTGACACTGTGAGCAGCCCAGGCCAAGGACTTCTGGCTCTCGGTAAAATAAAAATAAACCCTGGGAAGACCTCAGAGCTGCCCAGGCACAAAGGTCTCTCTACAGGGTTTAACCTGCAAGGCGGTGCAGGGAAGTGGATGGACACACAGGCTCTGGGGCTGGGCTGCCAGAGCTCACTGAGTGGCCCGGAGCAGGATGGTTATGGCAACAGTGGCCACCTCCAGGGGCTGTTATGAGGGTAATTCTTGGTCCAGTGCCTGGCCCCTGATGGCACTTGTATGAGTTTGCCAAGGCTACTGTAACAAAGTGCCATCCACTGCCTGGCTTCTGGCGGTTGGCAGCAATCTTTATGTTCCTTGGTCTGTGGGTGCATCACCCAGATCTCTGCCTTGACCTTCACACAGTACTCCCCCTGTATGTCTTCATGCTGTCTTCTCTAGCATGTCCCTGTGACCAATTTTCCCTTTTTATAAGGACACTGGGCATATTGGATTAGGGCCCACCCTAATGACTTCATTTTAACTTGATTACCTCCGTAAAGACCTGTCTTCAAATAAAGTCACGTTCTGAGGTGCTGGGGTTAGGACTTTGGAATATCTTTTTGGGGGAACAAAATTCATCCCATAGCAGCACCACGTAAATGCTTTTAAACTGTTAGATTGTTAAAGTTTTGACTTGCAAGAGGAGAAAGAGAGGGGTTCTTTGTAAAACTTAGGGAACGTGTAGAGCATGGAGGCACTGGCAGAGGCCCTGATACCTTCCCGTCTCCACCTGACATGAAGAAACGGACCCAGAATGGACAAGGAGGGTCCCAGGACGCAGCTCCACAGCCTAGTAGCAACAATGGCCTGCAGATGCTATTCATGGAGTTCTAACTCTGTGTGCGTCCTGTGTCTCTCAGCAGCCTGAGAGATGGTTCTTATTGCCCCATTTTACAGGCAAGGAAGCCAAGGCTCAGAGAGGTGGAGTATGGCTTACTCAAGGTCCCATCCCTTGCAAGGGCAGCAGAGAGACTCAAGCTCAGACCCTTTGTGCTGTAGGTCCTCATGGGGAACCATTTGTGAGCGAGACTGAGCGGCCGCATCTCGCTACGGGGCATCATTTGAAGAGAGCTTACAAAGTGCCAGGGCCTGCTCTGAATACTCCAGTACAGCAGCTGAGCCATAGCATGCCTCTCCTTCCTGGGGAGGGGTCAGGGTGCCCTGTGAGGACAAGAAGGAAATGGATAGCTGTGCCCATCTCCTTACAGCCCGTGGAGCCCAGAACCACTGTGGGAAGGGGATGGAGGGAGGCCCCTAAGCCCCACCAGAGTCTGGGCAGGGAAATGGGTCAATACCCCTCAGGCAGGGCTGGCTTTGTGGGGCATGGCCCGTGATTCACTACACACAGGGCATGAGCGTAGTTTAATGCTCTACTGTCACATCTTAAAATTCTTAAAAAGATTTGAACAAGGGACCGCACATTTGCATTTTGCACTTGGCTGGCTGGTTTCAGACCCCTTGGAGGGTTTCTCTAATCCTTGTGAGTGCACCCCCTTTTATGCCGTTTTAGGGTTACTTTGAAAGCCCTCTTTTTCACAGGCACTTGGGCCCACTTTGTTTTACTGTGAAGGGCGTATCAAATGGGCTCACTTTACCGCCGAGGGGCTTGTCTTGCCTCCTTGTGGGGTCCTCTTCTGTCTCACCTCCTTTCGAACCCTGTGTTTTCAGGATCTCTCCTTCTGAATGTCTCCATTCTGTCTGGCTCAGACAAATGCTTGAGACTGTGAGAGGACACATGGGAGCAGATTATGCCGCCTAAAATGAACTGCTCAGGGAGACCAGGGAGAGCCTGAGCTGTCCTCGGTGCCTCTTCCTCCCGGTCCCTGCTGGCCTCAGTAGGGATGTCCCGCTACTGGCCTGCCCAGGCACCCTAGCACTTGGTGTGGCCCTGATTTACTCAGGTCTGTAGGCTACACAGACCCCAGCAGCCGCAGAGGCAAATGGGTCATTGAGTCAGTTCCTGAGCCTTGCTCCCTAAGCCCCAGCCAAGAGCTGACCCAGGTTCCCCCAGGCCAGCTTCATCCTGAGGCCTTGATAGGCTAAGATTTTCATGACAGCCAAGCTGGTAAGGGCCTGAGCTGCCCAGTTCCTAGTAGTTAGCCCTTCTCCTCAACCTCCCTTGAGGGAGTCAGACAGTCCCCGACATTCTTGCTCATGTCAGAATCCAGGCTGGGGAGGGCTGGAGAACTTAAAAGCCCCCCAGTAGATTTTGCCAGTCCCCTTAGGGAGGTCCCTTGCATAGGTTGTTGATCTAATTCAAATGCCATCTCCATCCCCATTTTGCAGCTAAAGAAACTGAGGTCCAGAACTAGGAAACGGTCACCCTAGGTCACCATTTTAAATAAAATTTGTATTATGAAAGTTTTCAAAACAAACAAAAATAGGATCCCCATATATCTATCATCAGTTTCAGTAACTACAATGTGTTTTCATCACACTTGCTTCTTCTATTCACTTTTTTGCTGAAGTATTTGAAGGTAAATCTCTGACATCATGTCATTTCATTCCCTGAATACTTCAATGTCCATCTCTAAAACATGTGAAATCTTTCTCAAATAATCCCTGTAACTTTGTCATATCTAGCACAAGTAAAAGAATTCTTTCATATCATCTAGTACACATACAATGTCATTTCCCCAACTTTTTAATTGTGGTAAAATACACATAGCATAAGTTTACCATTTAACCTTTTCTTTTTTTTTTTTTTTTGAGACAGTCTCACTCTGTCGTCTGGGCTAGAGTGCAGTAGCGTCATCATAGCTCACAGCAACCTCAAACTCCTGGGCTCAAGCAATCCTCCTGCGTCAGCCTCCTAAGTAGCTGGGATCACAATGCCAGGCTAATTTTTTATATACATATATTTTTTGTAGAGATGGGGTCTCACTCTTGCTCAGAATGGTCTTGAACTCCTGGCCTCAAGCAATCTTCCTGCCTTGGCTTCCCAGAAAGCTAGGGTTATAGGCGTGAGCCACTGAGCCTGGCCATGGAACCATTTTTAAGTGCACGGTGGTGTTATGCTCATTCACATTGTTGTGCAACCATTACCACCATCCATCTCCAGAACTCTTTTCATCTTGCATAACTGAAACTCTGTATTCATTAAACTATAACTCCTCATTCCCTCCTGGCAACCACCATTCTCCTGTCTCTCTCTATGGCCACAATGTCATTGTATGGTTGGTTTATTTGAATCAAGATCTAAACCAGGCCCACATGTTGCATGTGACTAGTGTCTCTTAAGTGTCTTCTAATTCAGAACAAAGCTCTGCCATAGAACAGAGTGGTTCCTGAATTAGTATCACCTCGGAACTTGTCAGATATGCAAATTCTCAGGCCCCGCCCCAGTACTACTGAATCAGAAACTCAGAGTGTGGGGCCCAGCACCCAGTGTCTAACAGGCCCTCTGGTGATTCTGACACACATTCAGGTGTGAGAACCTTTGCCACAGACACTCTGCAGAAACTGGGTTCGTTGTCTTGAATAAGTTGTCACATTCTGTATTTGTCTAACTGCTTTCTCTTGCTGTTGTTGAACTTACTTGTTCCTCTAAACTCTGTATTTCCTGTTAGATCTAAAGGCTTGATGCATTTCAGATTAAATCTTTTTGGGCACGAACACTTCATAAGTGGTCCTGGGTACTTCATAGTGCACTGCTTTAAGAGGCTTGTGATGGCAGGTGGTGCCCACTCTCGGTGATGATGGTAGTCGTCAGTGGGTTCAGGTGGCGATCACCTGCTCCTGCATTGAGAAGTTCCACATCAACCTTTCTCCTAATGGTTTTAGCATCCATTGATGATCTTTGTCTGAATTAGTTATTTTTTGAGGGGTGGAAAATGTTGATTTTATAATTCATTGGCTAGAATTCTTCTTCAAAGGAAGAACTTTCCCCCATCATCTGGGGCTCTTTGGTACCTGTTTGTACAGAGCAGGTGTGATAGACAGAATAATGGTCAATTTCAGTGAATGTTCCATGTATATTTGAAAGAATGTATATTTTGCAGTTGTTGGGCAGAATGTTTTATGAACATTATGTCCAGTTTGTTGGTAGTGTTTTAATGTTGTTTAAATCTTCTATATCCCTACTGATTTTCTGTTTACTTGTTCTATCAAATACTAAGAAAAGGGAGTGTTAAAATCTCCAATTACTATTGTGGACTTATCTATTTTTTTCTTTCAGTCCTATCAGGTTTTGCTTCATGTATTTTGGATCCCTGTTATTAAGCATATACATATTTAGATTATTATGTTCTCTTGATAAAGTAATCCTTTGTCATTAAGAAATATCCCTCCTTATTCCTGGTAATAGTTATTGCTCCAAGTCTACTTTGCCTCAAATTAATATAGCCACTCCAGATTTCTTATGAGTAATGTTTGCATGTATATATTTTTGTATTTTCTTACTTTTAACCTGTGTCTTTAAAGTGAGTTTCGTATAGACAGCATATATCTGGGTCTTGCCCTTTTATCCAATCTGACAAAACTATCTATAAATCCACGATTTGACTCAATTTGTTTCTGATTTGTCCCATCTGTTCTGTCCCATTCCTTTCTTTCCTTCTTGACTTCTTTTGGGTTGAGTTTTGTTTTGTTTTGATATTGTGTTTGATCTCCACAGGCTTATTAGCTATCTTTTGTTACTATATCAGTGTTTGCCTTAGACTTTACTGTTTGCATCTTTAACTTATCACAATCTCTCTCAAATATTAGACCACTTCACATGTAATGTGGAGCCATACAGCAGTGCATGTCCACACCCCTCACGTCCTTTGTGCTATTGTCCATTTTACTTCTATACAGGTTATAAACCCCATATACATTGTTATTATTCTTGTTTTAAACAGTCAAGTATCTTTCAAAGGGATTTTAAAAGAAGGAAAGAATGCCTTCCATATTTACCCACATTTTTGCCATTTCTAACACTCTAACACTCTAACCTTCTTTTATGCAGATCCAAATTTTTTATTTTGTTTTGTTTGTTATTATTTTTATTTTTCAGAGACAGGGTTTTCAGAGACAGCCTGTTGCCCAGGCTGGAGTGCAGTGGGGTGATCATAGCTCAGTACAACCTTGAACTCCTGGGCTCAAGCAATCCTCTTGCCTTAGTCTCCTGGTAGCTGAGACTACAGGTGTGCACCACCATGCCCAGCTTATTCATTTTTTTATTTTTATTTTTTGTAGAGATGGGGTCTCAATATGTTGCTTAGGCTGGTCTTGAAGTCTTGGCCTCAAGTGATCCTCCCTCCTTGGCCTTCCAAAGTGCTGGGATTACAGGAATGAGCCACCATACCTGGCATGTTTGTTTGTAGAGGCAGGGTCTCATTCTATTACCCAGGCTGGAGTGCAGTGGCAAGTTCATAGCTCATTGCATCAACTTCCTGGGCTGAGGCAATGCTCCTGCCTCAGCCTCCTGAAAAAATAAAAAATAAATTAGCTGGGCCTGGTGGCACATGCCTGTAGTCTCAGCTACTTGGGAGGCTGAGTAGTCCTTCAGCTGGGACTACAGGCATGCCCCACTATGCCTAGCTAATTTTCTATTTTTTTGTAGAGATGGGTTCTTGCTATATTGCCAAGACTGGTCTTGAACTCCTGGCAGCAATTCTCCTGCCTTGGTTTCCCAGAGTGCTAGGATTACAGGCATGAGCCACCGCACCCAGCTAGATCCAAGTTTTTATCTGGCATCATCTTCCTTCTGCCTTAAGAACTTTCTTCAACATTTCTTGTAGAACAGGTCTGATGGTAACACATTCTCTCAGCTTCTCTTTGTCTGAAAAAGTGTTTATTTTTGTGTTCATTTTTTAAAAGGTATTTCAGCTGGTTTAGAATTCTGGGTTCACAGGATCTGTTTTTTTGCTTTCAGCACTTCAAAGATTCCATTCCAATGTTTTCCATGTGCGTAGTTTCTGACAAGAAATCTATGATTTCTTATCTTTGTTCCTCCCCACATAGTGTATCTTGTTTCTTTGGCTGCTTCTAAGGTTTTTTCTTTATCACTGCTTTTCAGCAATTTGGTTCTGTTGTGTCTTGGGGTAGTTTTCTTTGTGTTTATCCTGCTTAGAATTTACTGAGATTCTTGAATTTGTGGATTTATAGTTTTAATCCACCAATTTAAATTTGGAAATTCTTCAGACATGTTTTGCAATTTTTAAGCCAATTATCTATATGTTAGGTTTATTTCTTTTTCTTTTCTTTTCTTTTTTTTTTTTGAGACAAGAGTCTCACTACATTGCCCAGGCTAGTCTCAGACTCCTGGCCTCAAGTGATTCTCCTACCTCAACCTCCCAAGTACCTGGGATTACAGGGGCACGCCACTGCACCCAGCTCATATTTCTTGATATTATCCCACAGGTAATTTTTTTCCAGTTTTTTTTTCCTCTCTGAACTTCATTTGGAGGCTTGTGTTTAAGGCTTTTGGGACATGTCTGAATAGCCTTTGCTCTAAGGCTAATTTAGCCCTACTGCTAAGTCTTGGCCCTTCTGGTCTCTGCTTAATGCCTACTGAGGTGCCCCCAGGCTGGCTGAAAGACACAAGAGCAATTCCTATAGGAGCTCTTGTTCGACTTCCAGCCCCAGTCCTTGATCTTCTTGCAGCTTCATGGAGTTTCATCCTGTGCATGTGCAGATGGATATTCAGCCAAGACTCAACAGGAGCCCTAGAAGGATTTCTATAACTCTTTCTCTATTTGTCTACATAGGTCTCTCCTCTCTAGCATTCTGTCCTACAAATTCTACCACCTCAATTTCCTTAACTCTTAGCGAGACAGCTGAGACAACTGAGTTCTGTGCTCTCTCTCTCCCCGCCCCACCCCGTGCCCCAGGAATTGCCTGTGGGGAGAAACCTGGGGCTCTCAGAGGCTCATCTCTCAGGGATGGCAGTCCTGGGCCTTCTGTAGTCCAATATCTGAAATCAATTGTTTTACATGTTCTGTCCATCTCCTAGTATTTACAGTGGGAGGATACGTGTTACTTCCTTGTGGCCAGGATGAGAAGTCTCAGCAATATGTACTTTAACAAAAATCACACTGATATTTCTGATTCAAATGATACATTGTGGGCCTTTAGCTTACTTTTTTGATTTGTTTGATTTCTTCTTGCATTTCTTTTACCTTAAAATCTTAGTTCCTAGTAATATTAACCTAATCTTGTAATATACATCAAGTAACTTTAAAATAGTAGTATCAATATTAGGCCTAACAATAAGACTATTGAATGAAGTTTGGAATTCCCTTCTGCCCCTTGAGTATACATCACTGAGAAAGAAGAATCAAAGTGCACCATTATAAAATCCCCTGATGTAACTCTTTGTATGTTTATGTAACACCAACGTGATATAAAGTCTAATTTATTTCTTTCAGACTTTTCAAGTTTTAAAAAGTCTTTTTTCTCTTTTTCCTATAGCTTTATTTTTCAAATGATTATAACATGTCCGTGATTCCAACATCAAAATACATGATATACTCAAAGAATTTTTGCTTCCATCCCTTTCTTCTTACCTTTATTCCCTTTTTCTGCCTATCGATAATCAGTTTAATCAGTTTTTGGTTTACCTTTCAGGGTTCCTTTTTGTAAATATAAATAAATACATGTTTGCATATATATACATGTATTTATATATATTCACATTGTATCCCTTTTTTACCTGAAGATAGCATACTATATGCATATTGTACACATTCCTTTTTTCACTTAATATTATGTTCTAGAAACCACTCACTCTATGTCACTATGTAGACCTGTGTCCCCCTCATCTACAGTGACATAGTACTACTCCACTGTGTGGCTGGATCATAGTTTGTTTGGCCAAGCCCCAGGTCATTTGGTTGTTTTCTTTTAGTAGGAAGTTGTTCCCTGACCCTTGCCTAGCCCCACTTCTGCTGTGCCCATGTTCTCATGAAGGGTGGCTAATTGTCCTGCTGAGGTCAAAGGTCAGAGATGCAGAATCCAGAGACCTTTGCCACAAAGGGCCTGCCAAGCAACCTAAGACCAGGAGATGGGGTTCTTTTCAGGAGGTGACATTTTTCTTGCTGAAACTGATTCATTTTTCCCATCAATGCAGATCTGGAAACATTTGCCACATCTAAAGGCAGTAGTGATATATAAAGAACCTCCTCCAAAGAAGATGGCCAATGTGTACACGGTATGGTCAGTGGGGCTCTGGGCGCCCTGCAGGGCTCATCTGGGCCAACCTGCTGACCTGATGGCCCACTCTGCCCCACCTGGCCACAGATGGAGGAATTCATGGAGCTGGGGAATGAAGTGCCCGAGGAGGCCCTGGATGTCATCATCAATGCCCAGCAGCCCAACCAGTGCTGCGTGCTGGTCTACACATCAGGCACCACTGGAACCCCCAAGGGCGTGATGCTGAGTCAAGACAACGTAAGACAGATGCCCAGGGCGGGAGTGGCTGTGGGTGGATCTGGGCCATGGCCCTACCTCAACAGCCCTGGGGAAGCTCCTCTGGCCCCTTGGCTCAGGGAGCTGGGATAAGCAGAACAGCCCATCCGTCTGGGGTCATGACTGAGCCAGCGAAGGGGAGGGGAGGAGAGAGGAAGCCCATCCTGGGGATTTCCCAGAGATGCCAGGAAGGGTACTCACTCTGGGGGTCCCCAAAGAAGAAGCCCCAAGTACTCACAGTTGTGAGTTCTGCTGGGGCTGGCTTGTGGACACTGCTGGGGCCCATCTACCTGTCCTCCAGATCACGTGGACAGCAAGGTACGGCAGCCAGGCTGGCGACATCCAGCCAGCAGAAGTCCAGCAGGAGGTGGTGGTCAGCTACCTGCCCCTCAGTCACATTGCCGCTCAGATCTATGACTTGTGGACAGGCATCCAGTGGGGAGCCCAGGTCTGCTTTGCTGAGCCTGACGCCCTGAAGGTCTGTCTGTCTCTATTCCGGGTGGCTGTCCCGGTCTGTGTGCAAGGGCCCTGTGTGTACTCGTGTCTGTGGGTGCGCATGTACATTCACATGTGTGCTGGTTCTCTGTGCATTTATCAGTCAGAATTCTGTCAGGTGCAGTTAACACAGCCCAGCTTAAATGACCAGACGAGAAGGGAAACTGATGACATTACATAGAGTCGGGTCAGAATGGTTTGCTGGGTTTGCAACACCCTTGATGACGGGTGTCTCAGAGTAGGTTCACAAGAGTGGCCACAGCCCCTCCTTGCATCCCATCCTCACAGACTACACCTGTTCTTTGGTTCCTTATTTTAACCATAAGAAAAACTTTCCAAGAAACCCCCCAGCAGTCTTCCCCCACCCCACATCTCAGTGGCCCAAACGGTGTCACGTGTCCATTCCTAAACCAAATGCTGCTTAGGGGAATGGGATTATCATGTCTGAGTTAGACTAATGAAGAGTCACCATGCTCAGGGCTGGGAAGGGACCCAGGTGCTTCTGAAGCATTGGCCACCTGACACCTGACTGCCACCAGGTTCTGTTAGCAAAGGAGAGCAAGGCAACGGCCACTGAGCCGACAGTACGTGCTGCACGTCTCACGCAAGTGTGTGTGCGCCTGTCTGAGCATCTGTGCACGGGCATGCCTGCGAGGTGTGTGCACAACTCACTCTGGTGGGAGGGGCTCCTGGACCCCAGCAGGCCTGCCTCTCCCTGCGGTGAACAGGGGAGCCTGGTGAACACACTGCGGGAGGTGGAGCCCACATCCCACATGGGGGTGCCACGGGTGTGGGAGAAGATCATGGAGCGGATCCAGGAAGTGGCAGCTCAGTCTGGCTTCATCCGGCGCAAGATGCTGCTGTGGGCCATGTCGGTGACCTTGGAGCAGAACCTCACCTGCTCTGCCAGGTACAGAGGACCCAGGGGCAGCAGGCCTGGGGAGGCAGCAGGGTTGGGTCACACCCAGTACACACCATGGATCTGACAGGCCAGGCTTGTCCTGGCTCCAGTGGCCTGGCGGTTCCAGGGCTCCCTGTGCAGAGGCCCTGTCAGTGGCTGGGCTTGCACCCCTCTCCTCCTCCCAGACCCTGCTGAGGCCAGTCACTCCATCTTCGGATGTCCTCTTCCTTCTGACTGGAGGACTGACTCGCTTCCTCTAAAGTGGAAGTCACCTCCCTGGGAGCAGCTCCTGCCACAGTCTCTTGAGGTCTTCTGACTTCAGTAGGGGCCGGAGAAGGGGCCATAGTGACGGGGACCAGCCTTTCCAGCATCCCAAGCGGCCACTCGGCTTTCTCCGCACACCCTTTTGATTGCCTTTTAAGCTCCCACACAGCGCTGTGGGAGGGCCAGTGACATAAATCTGACCTGGTTTCAATTTGGAAGTAGTTTCTATTACCGGTGTGTCTGTGAAACAGTATGTTTCATGAGACATGTATACATCTGTGCACCCACAGCTGCATTTGCACAGACGTGAAAGGTGAATATGCATGGACAAAACATTCGTGGGCTTCAATGGGATCATATACTTTTACACGTGTGTCCATGAATACATACTTCAAGTCTCTGCACATGTGTGTAGTGTATGTGCAAACTGGCATGCATTTGTGTGGCCTGTGCACCTGTACACAGCTGAACCTATTTGTCTAACTTCTTGGCTTAAGACATACTATGTGCATCACCTGCACACCTACGTTTGCATGCATGTTCCTGGGCAGGTCCAATATTCAAAATTCAGCATGTTCAGCAGTGGCTCCAAACAATCAGAATAGACAACTGGAATGGCTGTGCCCATGTGTACCCACTGACTACCCATTCTTTTAATGTATGTGTACGTGTGTGTTTTCTCCCATGGACCATTCTCCCTCTCCCGCTAGTGACCTGAAGCCCTTCACAACCAGACTGGCAGATTACCTGGTGCTAGCCAAGGTCCGCCAGGCACTGGGGTTTGCCAAGTGTCAGAAGAATTTCTATGGAGCAGCGCCCATGGCTGCAGAGACACAGCACTTCTTCCTGGGCCTCAACATTCGCTTGTATGCAGGCTATGGCCTCAGTGAGACCTCAGGCCCCCACTTCATGTCCAGCCCGTGCAACTACCGTCTCTACAGGTGAGGCCCGAGGCTGTTGAACATGTGCACACTCACACACACTTGCTGGCACCACCTGTGCCCCCTGCTGAGTGCCCTGGGGACCCTCACCTCTTTGCACACTGATCAGATCCCAGAGACCTGGCCACTGGGTTGTGGGGCCCCTGAGTGCCAACACTGCCATCATGGTGGGGATGGTCTCTGCCACCCTGTCACGTGAGTCTGCAGTTGAAAACAGCCTGAACAGCCCAGGGGTACCCTGATTCCTGATGGAGCAATCTCCCTCTGTCCCATCCCTCCGGTAGGGTGGGGTGTATTAGAGGGTGTTCCAGGATAGCTGATGGCCCAGGATCTGGTCGGGGTGGGAGTGGGGGAACCAGGTCAGCCTTTTAGTGGGTGGGGAGGACAGTCAGCTCTGGGGAGTGATTTGAAGGGTCATTTGTTGTGCTTAAATACCTCCCATTATTTCCTTCCTTCCTCCCTCCCTCCCTCCCTTTCTTCCTTCCTTCCCCTAAAACCCTTTAATTAGCTCTACCTTTCAGCTCTAAGTCCCCTATTAAAATACAAAAACCCAGGGAGGGGACACCCTCTAGTCATCAGTAAAGACTGAGAGGTTGGGAACCTGGCTCCCCAGTGGAGGCTGATCCTGGGCTTGGGGGGACGGCCCCCTGTGACCACACCTCCCCTCCCCCTCATGGCCAGCTCAGGTAAAGTGGTGCCAGGCTGCCGGGTGAGGCTGGTGAACCAGGATGCAGAGGGCATCGGTGAGATCTGCCTATGGGGCCGCACTGTCTTCATGGGCTACCTGAACATGGAGGACAAGACACGTGAGGCCATCGACGAGGACGGCTGGCTGCACACAGGTGACACTGGCCGTCTGGATGCCGATGGCTTCCTCTATATCACCGGGCGCCTCAAAGGTGAGTGCCCTGGCCTGCTGGTGGGGGGTGGAGACCACAGTGGGGCACAGGAGGAACCACTCCCACCACTATCCATGCCCCCCAGGGTCACACACCTTTACTGCATCATTTCACTGACTCTACTTTCCTGAGGGGGCAGGTACTGATATTGCCCCGACTTACCAATGAGGGCATCCAAACAGGATAAGTAACTTGCCTAAGGTCACCCAGCTAGTAAATGATAAAGCTAGGATTCAAATCCTAGAGAAACAAGGCAAATCTTTCTGGAAGATTTGAGGGCATAAATATGCATTTGTACATGCAAACATGGATATGAAGAACAGAATGCCCATTAGACATAAAATTAAAAATGAAACATAAGACTTCAGAGAAATCGCTTGCACAGACAGGAAATAAGTTGTGGATTCCTCCGTGGAAAGATACTTTGCTCACTGTGCCAAAGTGGGTGTAAACGCCGCAGCACCCACGTGGGAATCAGGCCCGGCTTTCCCAGGGGAAATGGAGCTCCGCGAGTGGGGAAACGGCTTCCTGGAAACCACTCAGGCGGGTGTGCGACGTGCTCAGCGTCTAGCCGACTGCCACGGAGGCGCGGACGCGAGCGGGAGGGCGGGGGTCCCAGCGCGTGCGGCCGGCGAGCGGGCGTCGGCAGGGGCAGCGGGGCGCGCGGGCGCCGCCTAGCGTCCCCCTTTGCAACGTCAGGTGCGGGGACGGACATCCCAGCACAGCGAGGACAGTAGCCAGACAAGAGTGCACCCAGAGTTGGCCCTCCTCTTAGAACTAGTATGGTGAGAGGTAAGGGTCCAGATACCTTTTCTCCAAATACAGATCCAAGTAACCCAGCACCACGTACAGAAAAGACCAGTCTTTCCCCGTTGCCACCTGTGTCATTCATGAAGTGACCGTCTGTGAGAAGCCTATTCTTGGACTCTATTCTGTTCCATTGGCCTATTTGCCTATCCTTGCAACAATACTCCAGTGTCTTAATTTCTGTAGCTTTATGATAAGCTAGATACATGCTTGTGTAAGTCCTACAGCTTTGGTCTTCATCTTCAAGATGACCTTGGCTACTCTTGGCCATTTGCATTTCACTATGAATCTTAGAATCATTGTATCAGTTTCCTCAAAAATTGGCAAGAATTTTGATTTTGATGTCATTGAATCTACAGATTAATTTGGTGAGGGTATACATCCTTACAATATTAAGTCTTCTAATCCATAAACACGGTATATCCATCCCTCCATTTACTTAGGTCTTTTAAAATTTCTCTCAATAGTGTATAGCATAGTTTTTAGTATAGAAATTTAAAAAATTTTATTTATGGCTGCCATGGTGGCTCACATCTGTAATCCCAGCACTTTGGTAGGTCGAGGCAGGAAGATTGCTTGAGGCCAAGAGTTCAAGACCAGCCTGAACAACACAGGGAGACCCTGTCTCTACAAACAATAGAAAAATTAGCCAGGCATGTTGGTATGTACCTGTTGTCCCAGGTGCTTGGGAGGCTGAGGCAGGAGGATCACTTGAGCCCAGGGGTTTGAGGTTGCTGTAAGCTAGGCTGATGCCACTGCACTCTAGCCCAGGCAACTGAGACTCTCTCTCTCTCTCTCAAAAAAAAAAAAAAAAAAAAAAATACACACACACACACACACACAATTTATTTTATTGAATTTATGACCATCAAGCCTGGAAGTAAGCCATCATTCAGAGAACAGCAGACCAGTACACTGAGTGCCTACCACCTGGCATTGCACAGAGACATTCCATAAACATTTGAATGAAAGGAGGGCTTCCTGAAGGAGGCAAGCAAGCTGGCCATAGAACAGGCCAGCTCCCAAAGCCTGTGGGAAGGAGGGAATGAGTGGTAGGGATATTCCAGCAGGACAGACAAGCAAGGTGAGAGGTGCCACAGCAGGGCGGATAAGAGCATGGACTCTGGAACTGGGCTCGATTTAAAATCTTAGCTCTGCTACTTACTAGCATGTGAGCTTGGACAAGTTACTGGACCTCTCTGTGCCTCAGTTTCTTCATCTGCAAAACAATGAGCACCTGTTTCTTTCTGGAATTGTGAGGATTAACCACTTCGGTACGGTGCTCACCGGCCGCGAACCCTCGCCCACAGCCGGTGCTCACAGTCCGCACGGCAGTGTGTGCTGTGCATTGACCGAATCCATTTTGCTCTTGTGTGATGAGGAAAGGTTTAAAGCACTGAAACTTGTTTGACTTTACAGGCAGCTTTAGGAAAATAACTATAATAACTCCTACTAAGGACTTGTTAAAAGGTCACAGATTCATAGTAACTTTTTAGCTGAACATACACACTGCAACTGCAGAGATAAAAGCTGTAAAAGTAAAAGCTTTTGGCTGTCGGCTACAGTCGACGCTCGGCTGTGCGCCTTCATATCACGGCTGTCGGGTAAAGTCAACACTCGCGTTCATCTGTGGCTGCTGACTACAGCCGACGCCGCCGGGCTGTGCGCGTTCATCTGCGGCTGTCGGCTATAGTCACACTCGGCTGTGCGTGTTCATCTGCG
>VBSM01001118.1:2765145-2776845 GCA_008086735.1 Cheirogaleus medius
CCTTAGAATGGAACAACATGAAAGGAATTGATCCGCATGGTCAACGCCTTTCATATGGGCATTTTCCTTGATGCAGGCAGGTTTTACAATATTCTCTCCCGTTTTTCTATTTTTTCCCCCCTGTTGTTGAGACAGAAGCGTCATGGATCGTTGCTATCATTTGGACAACCCGCTTGTCTTTCCATGCTAGGAGAAGAACATCGCCTTTTCTGGAAAATATTATGTCACCTTTCTTCATTCTTGATGTTTTCATTTTCAAATTTGGCGGTAAACCTCTACTCTCCCTAATAGTCCCACAGGCTCTAGTTTTGTTCTGTAGCAGCAATTCAGCAGTAGATGTAGCATTGTAATAATTATCCTGGTAAATATGGTGCCATGTGCCAAGATAGGGTCCAAGGACTGACAGAACAGTTTCCTGCAATTTCTTTCTTTCAGCAGTGTGTATCTCCATATTGCAGATATAGCCAGTGTCATTCTCGCACACCATCCGAACAAGTAAACCGTATTTTGTTATTTTCACTGGGTTGTACGTGTGAAATTTTAAACGTCCTCTCCATGGAATCATTCCCTCGTCCAAAGACAACTATTGCTTTGGTTTGTATATTGTTCGAAATTTATGCAGGAAATAATCCAGCACAAGTTGGATCTTGAAAAGTCTCCCAGAGCCACTGTCCATTTTGGCGTTATCATTGAAATGCCAGAATGGCCATATTTGCTCAAATCTATGGCGACTCATTGTCTGTGGAAATAAAGGGGTACACATCAAAGGATCTGTTGACCAATAGTCTTTCAAGCTATCTTTTCTTGTTAGACCCATCAGAATAATTAGGCCAAGGAATTTCTTGCTGTCCTTTTGTGTAACCGGAGATCACTTCAGTGTTCTAGATGGTGTTTTACGTTTCATTGCAGTTTGATCATGATAGTTGGACAGCTCTTTGTACAACATCTCAAACAATTCATCACCAAAAAAGAGACTGGTCACAGAGGGTACAGAGTAACACTGAGACGGAAATGTAGTGACTCCAGCATGACCTTCAAACATTTGTAAGCCTGGTGGTGTGTCAATTTCAGACCAACAATTATCAGTAGCTTCGTCAGTGTTGGAATCACTTGAAAGCACAGCCACCTTGCGCTTCCTTACAGGTCTAATAATTTCACTGTCAGTAGAATCGTCTCAACAGTCATCCGCATTTTTGATCTCACTAGGAATATCTGATAAATTATCCTTAAATACTTCCGGAAGTGTATCAGTTTCGTTGGTTTCCTTCCTTTTTCTGAGAGAGGACATTTCTAAAAGCGCCAGGAACCTGAAGACAAAGACTATTCGAATGACCAACATACAATGTAACTGCAATGCTTTATGGGTTTGTGCAATTATATAGTTTTTCGTAGATTGACCTGCAT
Source organism: Cheirogaleus medius (assembly GCA_008086735.1). NCBI lineage: Eukaryota > Metazoa > Chordata > Mammalia > Primates > Cheirogaleidae > Cheirogaleus > Cheirogaleus medius. Next base: position 2,766,550 of record VBSM01001118.1, read on the forward strand.
GGTTTCCACCAATGAGATCACTTCATTCGATGTGGACAATACAGTGTGTTGACATCTAAGGTCCCTAATAGATGGCGCGCGAAAACTCGTGAGCTGTCCTTAACAGATGGTGTGCGAAACATGAGAAAACTCGTGAGCGGTACGCAATGTGTTAATTATCTTTCCTCTCCAAGAAGAAATATTTGCTGAAAGCTACTGTGTGCAATTCATCTCACACAGATCTCAGAAATGAAGCCTACGAGAAGTATAAAAGTATGGTCCAATAATCTTTTCCAGTCAATTTTTGGTAAAGTATCTTAATGAGGAAGGAAATATACATAATAAAGAAATATCTGGAGGGAAATGAAGGAACAAACCACACTTACATAAAAAAACAAACAAAGCACCGTTTTCTTTTCACAATTTGAAAAACTCAAGAGTTAAAGCATATTTATACAGATAACTCCTCCTGAGTTCTCATGCTTTTCTGACCTGAATTCTACTTTAGGTGTCAAGGTCCTTACCGATTCGAAGATAGCGACCCCATTGGCTCCAATATTGCCACTTGGTGTCACACCAAGACCACCAATTAATCCAGCACACAGGTCACTAGGGACAGAAAAACATTTCAAAGGATACTTTGATAAATAGAACATCTCACATAGCACCCAGATTTTAGTTTTGAAATACCATTCTCCACCAAAAGGATCCAGGGTTCCTTGCAGAAATGGCTGATTCCAGGGCTAAGGTTAGGAAATTACACATGAGGCTGGAGCATCGACCTGGGCCAGAAAGCAAGGCGAAGCTCAAAGAATTAAGGGCCCTGTCAAAAGGACACAGGGGACAGTGAAGGGATCCCCACTGGCTAAGTTGGGATAACTTGAGCATCAATATAAATGATAATAGTGATAGATATACCACTGAATAAAACAGAAAACCATGAGCCCATAGTGATATGGATAAATAAGTAAACAAATAAATAAACAAGAAGAAAGAGCTTATCTTTACGGTAGATTGCCAACTAATAAATGTAGAAGGAATGACAGGCCTAGAAAAAAAAATCACCATTTGGCCAGCACCTTATGTCGGGGGGTGGGGCAAGGAGGGGAGGCGGGAGAGAGAGAGAGAGACAGGGCAGACAAAGGAGGAGGAGGACGAGGAGGAAGAAGAAGGAAGGAGATGGAAGAGATAGAAAGGGAAAAGAAAGAAAGCGAGAAGAAGTAACAAAGTACATGTGGTGAAATGTTAAGGTCTGGGGAATCTGGGTGCTGAGTGTAAGGAAATTCTCTGTACCATTCTCACAGCTTTTCAGTTAGTCTGAAATTACGTCAAAAGTTATAAAAAAATGTATAAATGACCATCCATCTACCTAGCTATACAAAACAAAACATTGAAATTAATAAAGCAATCAATAAAACATCTGAAAAACAGGAAGAGTGAACTAATTACAGGCAGAAATAGCCCAGCATCGATTTGCAAATAAATGAACAACCTGCCCAACACGTAATCATTGATATCACCACTTGAATTGTTAAAATTCAACTCATATCTTATAATAAATGCTATACTTTATAATATTTAATTGAAAATTTTATGCTATATTTTAGGAATCTTTATAAATAAACCACAGACTAAAAAGAATGCAGTCAGACTCACCTAAGGATGTCTCCATACAAATTTGGCATAACGAGAACATCAAATTGGGAAGGATCTTGTACCATCTACAAGGAATACATTTGTGTATTTAGCAATCAAAAACTGCACAGTACACACATACTATTCACCATAAAAAGTAGCAGATAAGTGAATATATACTTACATTCAAACATACTGTATCAAGGTACATCTCATTAAATTTAATATCTTTACAGTTTTCTGCAACTTCCCTGCATTTTTGCAGAAAAAGCCCATCTGACATCCGCCTGTATTCAATCAAATAAAAACTGCTGAAAACAAAGACTTGCATAAAGAAGACAATCAAATCAAAGAAGTAAAGTAAGTTCAAGAAATTTAAGTTCCAGAAGCCAAGGTGTCTGATTTCAATTACAGTAAAATTATTTCTTAGGTAGTTAATAAATTGCAAGTTGAAAATGTTTTGGGACCCTTCTTGAAGCACAAAAGAGCAAAAGCATGGAAATAGTTTGATCATAATAGAAGATTATATTTTTATAGTATTATCTAGCAAGAACTAAGAAATATCCATTAATATTATTAAAATTGCTTTAAAAGGTTAATTTAAATTGTTTTATTATTTTGCATGTTCAACATTTTTCTTAGGTTAGGAAACCTTTTCTTAATGTGGCTGCTGGTTACAGCATCTGGGGACCCAGAGTCTACAGCTTCCTTCTCTGATAACCCTCGGTCCCTCCTGAAATTTCCAAGACCTGAATTCCTGCCCCTCCTCATTTGCTCCTGTCATTCACCCAGTGAAGCACACAAAGGAGATGACAGAAATGTCAGACTCTCTGATTGTCATGAGGTTCTTTTCCAGAGATATCAGGAATCAATGAGTGAGCTGGCGAGAAAAAAGGGAGGCTCCGTCACTGTTCTCCCCACAATAAAGCAGGTACTCACATGATGTTGGCTTTGTGCACAGCTGTGACATTGCTCCGGTGATTGTTCCGGGCATATTCAAAGGCAAACTCAGCGATGCGCTTGCTTGCTGCCTCGGTGATGAGCTTGATACTCTGTACGACTCCATCAACGATCTGAAAGAGAGGAAGAATTGCTTCACTGGAAAGGGTATGGCAACAACTCAGTTGGAGACAGCTGGTGGTGTGCAGATGGTGTCATCTGTGGCATGCTTGCACAGCGCCAGCTAGCATGGCTAGCGTCACCCACACAGTATATCAATGGGGTATATTAACCCTAGCCCCATGAGGAAGGTATTTTAAGTCCCACTGCACAGATAAGGAAAACTAAGGTGCAGGGATGGTCACTGGCCCAAGAGTATACCTGTGAAGTAGGAGATTCAAAATTCAAAAAGCGTATTTCCAGGCCCGTGTCCTGAACCACCAACGCCCGATCCTCCTGGTATCTACTGGAGCATTGTTGGCCAGAGACTCAGCACCAAGACAAACACAAACAACTCCTCACAGAGGTAAAACCATCTGTCTTTGGGAGATAGTTTCCACTGGGAGTTTGAACAACTGTCCCAACTGCACAGAAAGCAGCAGAAGTATCTGAGGTGAACATACCACATGCTCAATTCCACTGTATTCTCCTTCCGTGTTCTCTCGAATAGTGACAATATTTACATCGGTGTAAGGGGTTTTATAGCCTTCAATTGAGACACATGGTCGGACATTCGCATAAAGGTCAAATGTTTTACGGAGCAATAAATTCATAGATGGGTGACCGGCTGCTATTGGGGTCTTTAAAGGGCCTGTAATAAAGAAGAACACCCAGATGACAACAGAATGCATTCTGGTCTCGTGTGTGACCTACTAACCCACCTGGGCTACTTCGCAAAATGTGTTCTGTCTCTAACTTCACCCTCTCCATCAAAGGAAGGAGGAAAATTTTCTAATGGAAGCTTTCTGGAACAATAACTGCATTTCTCATTTCGACAACTTCCTGAGGACCGAGATTGTATTAAGATCATGTGCTTGATGTTATCTAATTCTCACCATCATCCCACACGGGCCAGGCCTTATCTTAAATGCATAAACTTTCAAAAATATAACACCTGTGGCAGAAATAAATCATAACCATCGTCTCCCTCCAGTGCTACCTTTCAAGCCCATCTTGTTCTTATCCATGGACTCTTTGGCTTCTGAAGGGATCATCCACTTTCCTCCAGGTCCTTGAATGGCTGTGACATTCCGCTCCTCCCACTGAATAGGCGCCTAGATACCACCACAGAGCACAGTGAGCTGGAAAGACTTAAGTGAGACTGACATTCATACTATGATGATAAACAAACTTCTTCAACTTTGGATGTAACTGGTAAACACATGTACACCGAAGGTCCAGAAAGTTCCTGGCATGCAAGAGGAGAGGTCATTCTCTAGCATGCCCAGAGGGACTCTCCACATTACCCACACCCAGCCATCACTCCTAGCCACCACCTGCCCACTTATTTTTTTCACAAGGACTCTTAAGGTTGCTATAATTAGAATATCACAAGAAGCAGGGAACTGTGGTTCATAGAAAATATTACACAGTACTGATACATGAATGACCTTGAAAACATGCTAAGTGAAGGAAGCCAGTCATAAAAGACCATGTATTATAAGATTCCATTCATGTGAAATGTCCAGACCAGGCAAATCTATACAGACAGAAGGTAGATGACTGGTTAGTTGTCTAGGGCTGGGCAGGGAAAAGGGTGATAGTTGTCTAGGGCTGGGCAGGGAAAAGGGTGAGGGGTGGGTGGGAGGAGGAATGAGGAGTGACTGACTGCTATGGGGTATGGAGTTTCTTTTTGGGTGATGAAAATGTTCTAAAATTAGATTGCGATGATGAATGCATAACTCTGTGAATGTACTAAAAACCACTGAATTGAAACATACACTTTAAATGAGTGAATTATATGGTATGTGAATTATATTGCAATAAAGCTATTTTAAAAAAACAAATATATAACCTATGAAGGTACCAGTTTAAGGTATAGTGTCCCCTTTCTTTCAACCTACATCCTTCAGGTATGTATGCAACATTGAGAGCCAGCACACTGACCGAGCCTGTCCTATGAACAGAAGTGCAGAGTAAGATACAGTGCTGTTCACAAGGAGCTTACAACTGAGTAAGCAATCATATTGCAGTTCCCGTGCAGAATCTGCCACTTGATGAACATCATCTCCTCTGTAGGAGTTTCAATTAGAAACTCATATAGAAAAAAAATACAGGTGATTTGGAAGGATTTCAAATATAATTCATATAGTTTACATGTCAAACAAAGGCCAAGTGCCCTAAATCCCAAAAATAAAAATATTTTAAAATATCTACCTGTTAGAAGCAATAACATCTCATTTTTGATAATACATCAGAATTTTTTTTTCTAAAGATTCTTTCAAAAGCTCCTATATAGATGTTTGATTCTATTCCCTTTTTGCAAAAACGTAGAATGAGGTAGACAGGTGATTTGGAAGTCTTTCAAAGACCCTAAACCCAAGCAGGGCTCAAAGAGCCACAAACACTGCAGTACTGCTTTGATTGCTTTATATGTAACTGATGTCAATGTAAGAGCTTAAACTATCAACAATGGCAATAGCAAACAGCACAGAGACACACGCTGTTAAAGTGACAATCTGTGGATTTTAATGACAGACTTTACCAACTTTTATAGAAATGTGTATAATTCATCCTAAGAGTTCACAGAATCCAAGTGGCTAAGAAAACTTTTCAAGGAACTATTATTAAACATATTTTTTAAGCCCACTTACTTTGGCAGCATCAAAAATCTTCATAACTGCAGCTGAAATTTCTGGGCCAATACCATCTCCTGGAATTAAAGTTACTGTCTGAACCTGAATATAAAAAATCATCAAAGAAGACAATAAGAACTTATTTTTGAAGATTTTAAAAAAGAATATTATTGACAGAGAAATCCACGTTATAGGGTGTCTCAAAAAGATTCAAATGCTGTTAAAAAAACAGCCCTACTTCCCCCAGGAACATCAAAGGGAGGCAGGAATCCACAGATAAGAGACTCCACAATTCTACTCTTTACCTGAGTTCAGAGGTTTAAAAAGAACTCAAATGATGCTCTTTACATAAAACAAAAAACATAAATCAGATTACCAAGTAGACTTCCCAACTGGTATTTCTTTTCAGAGAAGCTATACAAAGACCAATTAATTTAAATTGTTAAAGGCAGAGACAGTAAAAAATATTAACAATGTTCTCTACCTAAAATTTAGAAGGTTTCTCATAAAGACAAGTGCTTTCCTTTCCATTTGATCCTGAAAAGTGTTTCGTGCAACTTCTTTAGACTTACAAAATACTTTTAGATACATTTCCAGAATATCACTGAGGTCTGCTGTAGTACTCAGAGAAAATCAGACTTCACATCAAGAGAGAACCCTCTTTTTTTTTTGTTTCTCTATAAAATTGACTCCTTTAAGATAAGAGTAATCTAAATAAGCTCAGTAAAGTTGATTTGTAAGAATAGTATATATGATCATACCTGCGAAGCCTGAGTCACATTCAGAATGACAGTAAGTACATTTATAATATAACATCAATGATTTCTTTCAAAGGCTTCAGGCAAAATGAAACCAGCATTTCAAACGAAAAATATGGAAGGGGAAAAGATCAGAGGATTTAAATGAGGTAAGATAATTTTCAGACCTCCTCTCTCCATTTGAGAACTATATATTTTATTATTTGGGGACTTTCCCCCACCTAGGAGTTTGGCCCAGACAATGGCTCCTGGCCTTTTTCAGTTCCAGTTGCTTGAGCTACATTTTTTAAAAATCACTAATTCAAGTTTCCTGGTACTCTCCCTTCTAATGATATCCCTTGGACAGGTGGACTAATTATTTCTGAAGTTTTCTGTACAACTGAAGAAACCCTTGTAAAAATTAGTATCTCCTCTTATTTCTTCAAAAATAATCTCCTCTACCAGGCTAATATTTTTCTTTTAATGAACAGCCTGAAAATTAAACTATAGTAGAGAGCAATGATTATCTCTTTAGCTTTAGGAATGCGTTTGAAATGCTAGCTCTGCTATCCTTGAGCTTGAAGTATAAGCCTTGTTTCACATTCTCTTGCATAAGCAGAATCAAAAGAACCCTTTGGCTACTTCTTCCTGTTTTCCCAACATGTAATAATAAATGTCATCAAACTATCAGAAAATCTATTAATACTTTTCTTCCACAGTATAGAAAGTAAATGGGGAAAAAAATGTACTATGGGCTAATAAATTCCTCATGGCCTAAGAAGTTATATGGGAGTACAGGAATTATGAAATCCAAATCAGATTCCCATAAAAAGGGGGTAAAACAAAAACAAATAGGAAGCCACTGACCCACAGTCTTAGAATGTTCCAAAAATGTGGTATCAGCTTTTAAAGCACAGAAATCCAATGCTGGGAATTCTAAAAGCAGCAGATTTAATGAGCAATAGATGATCCACTAACGTGAGACTCTATAATGACTGTATAAGCCTACAGGACTTATAGATGTTTCAAGCATTCCCAATTGGCAATCAATCTACTTTTTTAAGGGAAGCTCACAAAATAAAAATGCAAAGCAGGTTTTGAAGCTTCTCAACAACTTTCTCTCAATTTGTACTAGTTTTAAAAAACTATCTCACCAAAAGGAGACTGTGAAATAAAATAACAGACACAAGGGTAATTTCTATCTATTTTTAACACGGCTCCTCCAGGATATTAATGCAACAAGTTTATATAGACAGCTATAATATAATTCTTTTACAGATGCAAGTGATCTAATAGATTTGTGCATGTTAGCTAATAATTTCAATACACATTATAAGCAAGGCCAATTTTCCCTAGTTTTAAATAAATGGAGATAAAATGCCATATAATAAATGTATTAGAGCATCTTTCTTGAGAAACTTCTAAAACGAAAAAATAAAAGACATAATTATACTCACACCACCAGCAAAACCTCTGGTCACCTGTTTTGGGTTGTGGAATGCCCCCAGCAGCCGAGAGACCTATATTAATATCAACAGAGAAATGTCATGCACAGAATTAAACCACATACATCAAACAGTGGAGATGAAGACGAAACCATGCTGACAGCTGACAATGCTGCAAATCTGCATAGATATATTCAGGAACTTGCCAGGAACACTTTTCTCACATATTAGCTCAATGTACCACGCTATCTCAGATTTGAAAACCTAAATATTCCGTTTTTTCCTTTTTGTTTTTTGAGACAGAATCTTGCTCTGTCAGCTTGGTAGAGTGCTGTGGCATCAGCTTAGCTCACAGGAACCTCAAATTTCTGGGCACAAGTGATCCTCCTGCCTCAGCCTCCCAAGAAGCTGGGACAACAGGCATGCGCCACCACGCCCAGCTAATTTTTTCTATTTTTATTAGAGACAGGGTCTTGCTTTTGCTCAGGCTGGTCTCGAATTCCTGACCTAAAGTGATCCTCTTGCCTCAGTCTCCCAAAGTGCTAGGATTACAGGTATGAGCCACCGCGCCCAGCCCAGTTTTTTACTTTTAATCTGAGAATTTAAGTACTATATATTTTCAAAGTCTATTTTAAGAATATGCATTGTCAAACAAAAGATGTCAAATAAAAGATACTTTTTTAGCTCAAACACTGGATTTTTCTTGGATGATCTGGAAGGTTTTATGTCAACATTCTTGACTACCAGATCAATTTGGGGGAAACACATACTTCAAGAAAATTATCACAAATCTCAGAGCCAGGAGGTCCTTATGAAATCCAGAACACAACTCACTTATTTTGTAAGTGGAGACACTGGGCTCAAACAGTAAGAATTTGCATAAGGTCACACAGTGAGTAACAAGCAAAATGGAAACCAGAATCCAGGTCTTCTGACTCCTACCTAGTCTAGCGTTCTTTCAATGATACATTATGTCTATTCTTCTCCCATGAATATTAAGAAATTACCTTTTATACTAAAATCTAAGAAAGTTCATTTAATACCACTTAATGCCTATGCTATACAGAATGAAGATTTTTAAATAATTTATTTCTTCTGATAATATAGGTAACATGGTCATTATTTGCTGGGACTAGGGAAAGACATAAACAAATCAAATAAAAATTACCCAGTAATCCCACCATCCTAAGATATTACTATTGGTACGTTTTTTTCCCCAATGAACACTAGTGTACACCAGAAATAAATTTTAAAAGGGTATTTTGAACTTTAATAACTCACTCCTTGGGAATTGGTACATCATATTATATTAAAGTCATACTATATCATAATAATATAAAAAAATTGGGTACATAGACTAAAAGTATTAATATTCATTAAAAATTTTAAAGGTAACTTTTTCTCATGCTAGATACATGAGCAAAGATACATTTGTTATATCCTGTCTGTCTTCCTTTTTGGGGCCTGAACCTTTGCTGAAACAGTGGCTACTGCTAATGATGAGATACCAATCAACAGGCAAAAAAGGTATGAACAAATTGTGCTTTCTAATCTTCTGGTATCTATAGTCATGTCTCTGGACTGAAAATAAAAGGGCCAAACCCCAAAGAATATTCCATGCCAAAAGCATTAGCCAAAATCTATTTAATACTAGGACATGATTCACCCACCAGCAAATGGGCTATGGAAGGGAAGCCATTTAAAGGCTATGTTGTGACAAGCAGAGTATAAAATTGGCAGGAGTCCTTCTGCTAACTTCACCCCAAAAGAGGGAAAAGACATTTACACAAAACAGATTCATGTCCTTGTGACAGAAAACCTAACCAAAACAAATGATTTAAAATGCAAACCCAGAAGTGCACGGATTTTTATGTTTTGTTCACTGTTGTATCTCCAGTGCCCAGAACAGTGCATGGCTCATAGCAGGTACTCGATAGTTTATGAAAAAACTGTGTCCAGCCTCAATCATATCTCTATTTGAAGAGATTCCACCCCAGCAAACAGTCTTAATACCTGCAATGATTTTTCTCTAACAACCAGTTTTTTCCATATTTGTCATCTCTCCTCCATGATCCTAGAATAAAGTAGTACTACATCTAAGTCATTAGAAAGACCCAGAATTTTAAGTCAAAAATTTTAAAGCATAGGCTGTTTCCTACTTTATAATGTACTTATACATGTATCATTGTATTTCTGTAAAATCTGGAGAGACAGGTATCAGTGGCCCTTTTCAGATGAGGAAACTGAAGCCAGGGTCACAGAGCCTGGACATAAACCCCAAACTTCTGACTTCATGTTCTGGGCCATCTTAATCCATAGTTCCTCATTTCCCTTTTTACCTTCAGACTCCAACTTAAAAACATATAAATATAGTGTTGGATGTATGGCAGGACTCAGTATATGCTCGCTGATGGGGAACTGGCTCGTTATAATTATTGTATTTTAGAGCCAGAAGTCTTTAGAAACTCACTATCTTCTCTACGTGAAAAACTTTTTAAAGCTGCAGATTCTTCCCCCTCAACACGCCCCTCAAATAAAATCTTAAATGGAAAGCCAATTGAAGAACTGCGGTGATTGAAACTGGCATCTGTCTCAGCACCCCCACCATCCTGGGGCCAGCCTCTGAAGCACCTTCTGCTCCAACCTCTAAAAAGAGAAACTGGCCCAGAAGAAGTCAAACGACTCTGCCAAAGGTCACACGGCAAGTCCGTGTCAGAAGAGAACCTCATCTTCTGACTCTACAACCCAATCCTTTCTTTTTTTTTT
>VBSM01001118.1:2797888-2811549 GCA_008086735.1 Cheirogaleus medius
AAGAAGACCCCAAAAGCAATCACAGCAGCAGCAAGAATAAATAAATGGGACACGCTCAGACTAAAAAGCTTCTGCACCGCCAAAGAAATAGTCATGAAAATAAACAGACAACCTACAGAATGGGAGAAAATCTTCGCATCCTACACATCTGATAAGGGGCTCATGGTGATTTTGATTTGCATTTTCCTGATGATGAGTGTCTGTTGTTTTCATATCCACAGTATCCATTTGTATGCCTTTTTTTGAGAAATGTAGACAGGTCTTGTCCCCATTTTACACTGGGCTGTCTTTGTCTCTGTCTGCTTCTCTGCCAGCGCCAGGCTGTTTGGGATAGCATGGCTATCAGTATGATTTGGGGCCAAGTAGTAGGACGTGTCCAGTGCTGGTGGTTCTTTTGTTCAAAGTAGCTTTGCCTATATATTTTTTCTCATTCGATATGAATTTTAGTCCTGTCTTTCTTATTTTGGGAAAGCAAGTTATTGTTCCTTTGATAGTGACTGCGTTGAATCTGTAGATCACTGTGGGCAACATGGACATTTTAATGATATGAATTCTCCTATCCGTGAATACAGGATATCTCTGTATTTATTTGTGTTTTGTTCAATATCATACATCAGTGTTTTATAGTTTTCATTGTAGATAGTTTTCATTCCCTTGGTTAAATTGATTCCTATGTATTTTAGGGTGTTTTGTGGCTATGGTAAATGAAATCAGTTTCGTGAGTTTCCCTTTCCAGATAATCGGCTATTAGACCATAAAACTGTCACTAATTTTCCTTAAGTTCACTTTGTGTTCTACAACTTCACTGAACTTACCAGTTCTACTGGTATTTTTGGTGGCATCTTTAGGGATTTTTACATAGAAGATCATGTCACGGGCGAACAGGAACAATTTGACTTTCTTCTTTACATTTTGGGTGCCCTTTCTTTCTTTCTGTTGCCTAATTGCACTGGCCAAGTTGTAGGTGATGCCTCCAAGTTTGGTAATATGCATGTATGCTTTGCACTGGCTATTAGGGGCCTTTTTAGCATTGATTATTTCTTTCCTTTTCTTAGCAACTTGGGCTTAGCTCAGGGCAATGCAGAGCATTCTTGGCTCAGAGTGGAATTGGATGGTGTGGGGGTGTGGAGCAAACAGTGTAGTGTTGGCCAGACAGGAGCTGGAAGCTGGGCACAGCAGAAGCTGAGGCAGATGTCAGGCCAAGGAGGCAGGCCAGGCAAGGAGCAGCTATAAGGAGGCTGCAGGGGGCTGGGGCCATGCTGCAGTGGGCAGCCTGTGTGCAGAGTAGCTGGGCCCGATTGCGGGGCTGTGATGAGCTTCATGCTCATCCTGGAGCAGTCCCGGGGCCAGGGGCTGAGCCTGGGTGCCCTGGGCAGTCGCCATGGGCTGATGTCAGTGAATCTGGACCTCTTCCCCATGCCCAACCCGCCCTTGAGGGGAGAGAGTCCTCCTTCCTGGTGCGGGAGCTGGAGCGTTTGCTGAGCTGAAGGGCCATGAAGACGTGATCTTCTTCCCATACTTGCAGAAGACCACCTTCAGATGCCAAGTCATGCAGAAGGTATAGTCACTTATTTCTTATCTATTCGATAACAACCATCTTAGCAGATATGAAGTGATATCTTACTGTGTTTTATTTTGTTTATTCTTTCCCAGCATTTCCTCCCTGGATTTTACTGAGCAGGTAGTTGCAGTCATATCCTTGAGCTGGGTCACTTTCCTGTGGCCAGCCAGGGCCTGGGCTGCCTCTCACTATGGTTTTGAATAATGATTGGGATATTGAGCACCTTTTCTTTTACCTCTTGGACATTTTTTGTCTTCTTTGGATAAATATCTATTCAGGTTGATTGTCCATTTCTTGCTTAGGGTTATTTTTCTTTTTTTGTTGTTGTTGCTGTTTTTTACTACTCAGTAGTGTGAGTTTCTCAGATAGTTTTGGTAATAATCTCTTATCAGCTGTAGGATTCCCAAGTATTTTCTGGGAAGCTGTAGGGTGCCTTTACATCTGGCTATGCAGAAGCTATTAAGTGTGATATTGTCCCACGTGTTTCTTATTGTGTTTGTTGCTAGTGATTTTGGTGTCCAATTAAATAAAAATCATTGCCAAACCATTGTTAGTGAGATTTTTTCCCAAGGTTTCCTTCCTCTGCCTTCCTTCTTTACTTCCATCCTTTCCTCCCTCCCTTCTTTCCACTCCTTTCCTCTCCTCTCTCCCTTTCTCTATTTTGCTCCTTTTATTTGCAACCTGGGAACAGATTCACATTGCTGTGAAAACACATTCTCCCTGTTTTCTTATAGTTTTCTGGTTTCAGGTAATGTGTTTAGGTATTTAATACATTTTGAGTTGATTTTGGTGTATTGTGTGACATAAGGTTCCTATTTCATTCTTTTGCAAATGGATATCCAGTATTCTCAAATCCATTTATTAAACAGACTTTTCCTTCCACATTGAGTCTCTTTGGTGCCCTTTGAAAAAGGAGTTGACTGTATATATTTATGAGTGTGTGTGTGTGTGTGTGTGTGTACACATACAAGGGCTCTCTGGAAAGTATCCAGCTATGTAATATGAAAAATGGATACTAACAATGGCTGGATACTTTCTCAACAGCCCTTGTATTTGTGTATATATACCTATATTTGTGTATGTGTGTGTGTGCATGCTCATCATGCATTTATGTCGGTTTATTCTTTGGCTTCCTTTATTTAGTTCATTGATTGATCTATACTTCTGTTTCTATGAAGGGCCATATTGTTTGGATTACTACTGCTGTGCAATGTAATTGAAATTGGCCAGTGTGCTACTTTTAACTTTTGTTTCTGTTTCTCAACATTGCTTTGGATATTCAGGGCCTTTGGGGTCCCATATGAACTTTAGCATGGTTTATATCTGTTTCTTTTTAAAAAAAGTTTTGACATATAATAAATGTATATATTTAGGGGGCCCAATGGGACATATTGATACATGTATAGATTGCGAAAGGATCAAATTGAGATATTTAGAGAATCTATTACCTCATGCACTTATTCTTTCTTTGTGGTGTGAACATTCAAAATCATCCCTTCTAGCTATTTGAAAAATACAATACAACATTGTCAACTATAGTCACACTACTGTGCTATAGAGCACCCGAATTTATTCCTACTATCTACTTATAGCTTTGGACTCATGACCAGTCTTTCCACATCCCCTCTCCCCCACCCTCTGGGAACAAGTATTACACTTTCCACTTTTACAAGATAAACTTTTTTGGATTCCCCATGAGTAAGATCCTGTGGTGTTTGTCTTTTCTGTGCCTGGCTTATTGCACTTAACCTAATGTCCTCCAGGTTCATTCATGTTGCTGGAAATGTCAGGATTTTATTCTTTTTTTATGCCTGAATAGTATGTGTGTTGTGTGTGTGTACATATATATCCAGCACATTTTCTTTTTTATTTTATTTCAAAATATTAAGGGGGTCAAATGATTTTGTTACATGGATACATTTTGTAATGCTTGAGTCATGGCTATAAGTGTGTCCATCACCTGAATAGTGTTGACTGTACCCATTTGGTAGGCTTTTGCCCCTCCCCCTTCTCCCCTCCCCCTGCTTGATTTCCAATGACTTTTACTTCTCTCTGTGCACATGTGTGCCCATCCTGTTAGTTCCATCCAAATTGCTGCCAAAGTCATTAATTCATCCTTTTTCCATAGCTGAGTAGTACTCCACGGTGTACATATACCACACACATTTTATTAATCCAGTCATGAACTGGTGGGCACTTGGGTTGTTTCCATATCTTTGCAATTGTGAATTGTGCTGCTGTAAACATTTCGACTTCTTTTCCTTTGGGTAAGTACCCAGTAGTGGCATCATTAGGTGGACTGGTGGGTCTCATTTTACTTTGAAGAATCTCCACACTGTGTTCCATAGAGGTTGTACTAATTTTCAGTGACACCAGGAGTGCACAAGTGTTCCTTTCTATCTGCATCCACACCAGCATCTATTGTTTTTGGACTTTTTAATAAAAGCCATTCTAACAGGAGCAAGGTGATATCTCATCATGGTTTCAATTTGCATTTCCCTGATGATTAGTGATGTGGAGCATTTTTTCATGTGCTTGTTGGCCATGTGTCTATCTTCTTTTGAAAAACTTGTGTTCATGTCAATTGCCCGCTATTTAATGTTTTTTTTTTCTTTCTTGCAGATTTGCTTGAGTTCTGTATAGATTCTGGATATTAGCCCTTTATCGGATGTGTATCTTGTGAGTTTTTTCTCCCATTCTGTAGGTTGTCCTTGATGCTGTTGATTATATATTTCCTTAGCTGTGCAGAAGCCTTTTAATTTAATCAAGTTCCATTTCTTTATTTTGTTATTCCTTTGATTGCCTTTGGGGTCTTAGTCATACATTCTTTGCCTAGGCCAACATCTAGAAGAGATTTTCCTACATTTTCTTCTAGAAGCCTTATGGTTTCATGTCTTGCATTCAAGTCTTTTATCCTTCTTGAATCAGTTTTTGTGAGCGGTGAGAGACAGGGTTCCTGGGGCATTCTTTTGCATGTAGCTATGCGATTTCCCAGCACCAGTTGCTGAATGGGACTTCTTTCCTCAGTGTACATTGTCGTCTGCTTTGTCAAAGGTTAGTTGCATGTAGGTGGATGGTTTAATAGCTGAGTTCTCTGTTCTGTTGCATTGGTCGATATCTCTGTTTTTGTACCAGTACCATGACGTTTTGGTTATTATTGCCTTGCATATAGTTTGAAGTCTAGCAATGTGATGCCCCCCAGATGTGTTCTTTTTGCTCAAGATGGCTTTGTCTATTGGGGCTCTTGTCTGGTTCCCAAAAAAGGTAGAATTTTTTTTTCTAGATCTGTGCAATATGATGTTGGTATTGTGATGGGGATTGCACTGAATCTATAAATCGCCTTGGGCAGTCTGGACATTTTAATAATGTTGATTCTACCATATGTCTCCCACATTTTCTTCGTCTATTCATCCCCTCATGAACACTTGAAGTGATTCCAAATTTTGACTGTTGTGAAAAATGCTGCAATAAACCAGGGGTTGTAGGTATCACTTCAACATTCTGATTTAGTTTGCTTTGAACATGTACCCTATAGTGGGACTGCTTGATAATACAGTAGTTTTATTTTGAATTTTTCCAGTTGTCTCTATAATGTTTTCCACAATGTATGCTAATTTACATTCCTTCCAACCATGTATAAGATTTCCCATGTCTCCTCATCCATACCAAAGCTATTTTTTTCTGTTTTTCTTTTTGATAATAATCATTGTAATTAAAGTGAGGTGGTGTCTCTTGGTGGTCTTGATTTATATTTTCCTGATGAGTGTCCAATTTTTTGTATTTACAGTGTCCATTTGTATGTCTTCCTTGAGAAATGTTTATTTAGGTTTTTTGCCCATTTTAAAATTGGGCTGCCATTTGTCTGTGTCTCAGAAAGTTTTGCTTTCAGTTTGTTTCTTTCAAATGGGTTTTTTTTTTAGATCTCTAAAATATATTATCATAAACCTAATTCTAACTTCAGAAAATATCATGTTGACTTCTCTTTTTTTTTAAATTATGAACCCATATTTTATATTGTATTTTTCACTGCTGGTACTACTGTTCTGTCAGATGTTGTCTGGATTACAATATTTTCCTAAATGGTTCAATTTTTTAAGACTGGTTTAAATTACAAACCTAAATTAACATATAATCAAAGCAATTATGTTGCTTTTAAATATACCCTTTCATACATTTCATGTTAATCCCCACACACACCACAAAAATACCACTACTTAGGAGTATAAGAAAACAAAGTTCTCACACATTTTTTCTCGAGTCTATTTAAAGGTAGTTTTAACTGGAGAGAAGAAAGAAACGCTCAGATAAAACATAGCAGCTTCACTTGAGCAACTTACTCAAGACTTTTCTGATTATTGCATGGCTAACGTAGTCATGCCACTGGGAACATGCGCAATAGAATGAATTGAACAGAAATGCTAACAGAGCGCTTCGTTTCCCTTCCGCATGGAAAAAGTGACAAAATGTTTTTCTGTTCCTAAGGTGCCAACTTTTATACCACCAAGCTTTCCTTAGTACCTCTATACCAAAAATAAAATTCAGATTTCCACCATAGCATAAAGAATAACACAATCCTTCCTATGTAACTTATCAGTAGTAGGTTACTTCTAAGGACTGAATATTAGATAACACAAATCCCCATCTAATTTTGCTATTTTTATATCTTTCTTTCTTCTTTAAAAACAAATGAAATGTTTCAAAAACAAAGTAGATACAATTTTCCTAGTAGAATTTATTTATTCACAGATGTACTGCCTATGTGGCTAATGTCCAATCTCTTCATTATTTGAGTGGCACTGCTTGGGATGCAAAATGTTCAGGTGTATGTAATTATAAAGTCTTTGTGACATATTTGAAGGGTAAATTGCTAGGCAAACCCTGTCAGTTCTCCCCTTGGAGAAGGCATCTTTTGTAAAGTCAGTGATAGTACTGAAAGCAGAATATGCATTTGGAACCTCTCCTGTATCCAATCAAGGATTAGAATTTAGAGCTATGGATCTGAGAAAATGTTTCAGACACCCAACTTCAAAAGCAAAATCAGATTTACAAGTTGTGGTTTTGACGTCACATCAGGTCTTCTTCTATAGGTCAAAGGTAATAGAGAAGGGCCGACAGTGAACTATGTGGTTGTTCGTGAATACTCTGGCCCACAGGGTAAGCCAGCTTATGGGTGCAGTGGCAAGAAGCAGGAACTCAAATGACACCCTTTGGCAGAAAGACAAAGTAAAACTGAAGATTTTTCATTTTACATGTATTTTCCCTAAATTTCCATTTTCATAGAAGTCAGTTCAAAGGTTTAAAATTGTACCATCTTGAACATTACAGATCTGAAGGGAAATCAAAAAGAAAAAATTCTTACTGGCCAATAACAATACATGTGTCGTAGTTTGTAAGTTAAATGCTGTACTGTATCTGGACTCAAGCAAACCATGGCATAGATGACGTTATTGTGAGTGGGGGTGATAGTCCCTTCTCTCACAGACTGACTCACAACAAAAAAAAATCAGACCTGGAATTGTAGAACATGCGGATATCAGCTTATTTTAGAAAAAAGAATGTCATAAACTTAGTATGTGAAGACATTTAGTATGTTAGTTTATAGAAATCCATTGTACAGGCAGAAAGAATTTCCTTTACATTTAGAAACCTAACATGTGATCAATGATTTGATAAAGCAAATCTACACAGGACAGTTAAGTCATTGACAATAGTAAGAATAACGCATGAGATTTATAGTTAAAATACACGTACTGAGGCCTAGAGGAACTAACAAGATTGGTGCATTTGATATGGCCATAGATAATTAGATTCAGAGATCTCTGGATTGAAGCCCTCTCCTTGAGAATCAGTGGAATATACTCAGACTCCCTAAATGATATAACTGGTGAGGTTGATCTATTTATAGTATAAATATTGAATTTTTATGTGTACCATCTTATGTTGTGCTATGTTTATACTTTTCGTTTGCTTTTTTCTTTAATCCTTTCTGCCTTCTACTAGATTAATGTTTCTGCCTTTCTTTTACTTTACTTTTTCCTATCTGTTGGGATATTTTATTTCCACATTGTGGTTTCACATAACTCTTTCATTGCATAACTGATTTCAATCTAAAGTTAATCAGAAGTTCTACCATTTTTCCTAACTGAAGAACCTTAAAATGCTTTAACTCCATAGCTACTTTCCCATGTAAATATTATGTCTAGTATTTTATTTTATATTATTTTTTTAATTAATTAATTAATTATTTTAATTTCAGCATATTATGGGGGTATAAATATTACAGTTATGTATATTGCCCATGCCCCCTCCCCCCTCGAGGCAGAGCCTCAAGCATGACCATCCCCCATACGTTGCACATCTCACTCATTATGTTTGTATATACTCATCCCCTCCTCCCCCCTTCCACCCGCCCAACACCCGCTCAACACCCGACAAATGTTTTTCCTACATGTCCACTTAGGTGTTGATCCGTTAATACCAATTTGCTGGTGAGTACATGTGGTGCTTGTTTTTCCATTCTTGATATGTCTAGTATTTTAGATCTATCTTGTTTTAATGTACCCTATAAATTAGTCATCATTTCTGAACTCAAAGTTTTTTATACTCCTCAACATCATGGATCAGCATTGCTTCTTGCATCTCATTCTTCCTTAATTGTTCAACTTTCCTTCTTCCTAAAATACGAATTTTAGGTAGTTCTTCTCAGTGAGGATCTGGTGCATCTGTTAATGTGTGTACTGTAAATGTTTAACTGAGCATGTTTGTATTTCACTGTTACCCTTGATAGGTTAGTTGGGTATCAAAGTCTAGTGTGATTGCTATATTTTAGCATTTTAAATATATTATTTCATTGTATTCTGGTTTCTACTGTCAAATAACTTTTATTATCTGTAAATATATTATTCCTCTGGCTGCTTTTAAAATTTCTTAGGCAAATTATAGTGAAACTTCAGCAGGCCTAAGTGTGAACATAGTTTTATTATTCTTGTTCAAATTCTATTATTCTGCAGTCTGAGGATTCAGAATCTCAGGCTTTCTCTCTTAATACTGCTCCACCCCACCCACCCCCATCACTTCTTATCTCATATAGGAGATGCTATTTGATATATAGCAAATCTAATTTACATTTTTCATAAACTTTCTTTTATATCTTCCACATCTTTATGGCTCTCCACTGCATAATGGAAATGTTCTGAATGTATTTCCAGTTAGTTGTTTTCTTTTGTGCCTAACCTGCTCTTTAGCCCTTCTACTGATTTTTCTTCATTTTGACTATGTTTATCAGTTAGGATAGATACTGAAATACAAATTTACCTTTTAATTCAATGTTTAGGTTGTTTTTCTTATAACTTTTATTCCATTTTTATATCCTTTCTAATTCAAGAATACTATTATATAGAATATCTTAGAACATTTCATATTTTGAAAGTTTTGGGTGTCTAATCCTATTGTTTTGTCTGCTGATTATCACTCATGGTAGATTGATTTCTCCTAAGAAAAAAATATTCCAAATCACTGTTTGGAATTACTACATTATGTCTATGAATAAAGGGCTGACCACATAAAACTAAATGCTGTATTTTGTTAACAAAATACATTTACAAAATGTTTCACATAAGAGAAACTGATCTCCTTTTACGTTTTGCCCCCTTTAAAAACAGAAAAACCATTTTAAAAATAAAAACCTCCCCAGGCTGTTATATAAGCAAACATTTTGATGGTTAGGGGATAGTCAATGTAACTTGGTTTGTGATGACTCCAAATTGTCAATATAAACACAACTTGCTATCTTTTATATTCATAATTAAAGGGGTTTTAGGGCCACAGGAAAACAAACTTTTACTTGGTCCCAGCCATTTATAAAAATTTGATTAAGAAACTTAAACAACCAGAAAACCAATCACAATATCTAGATCCAAATGAAGAATTCCTGGCCAATAGTAAAAAAATATAAACCTAATTAGTTGTAAAGAATCAGAAATGCTTTAAAGTGAAGTTATTGGAATTAAGTGATTGTGCTGAAGTGAGCTGAGAACATTGTAGATCCAGATGCAAACACGAAGGTGGCTTACCCTTCCTTCCTGGTCAACTCCACATCAATCACTGTTCCTGAAAGTGGATTTTGAAGACTCTTTGAGACTCAGCAAAAAATCTGGTGTTTATTCGTTTCTTCACCACAATGAAAGTTAAAGTAAAACTTTAAAAATTAGGATAAGTGTCACTATGTTTATTCAGTCTTATTTCAGAAGTATTCAAGGTGTTAAAACATGACACACTTAGGACCTGTTAAAGAATCTGCAGACGGCATCCCTCCACACACGCTAGTTTTACAGTCTTAGCTCCGTCTGCCTGATCAAAGCAGTAAAGGATGAGGAGGGATCTATTCACAGCCACCCACAGCCTATGGGAAGGGTCCCTTCCTCACCACCCCAGGATCCTTCCTGCCATCCTTGCTGGCCTCAAGCAGATGACGCTGGAGGAACAGCTGGGAGGGATCCCCCGCCCTGAGACTTACAACTCCAGCATAAAGGAGGGGTAAGTGCAAACCACAGGCAGCCATGGTCATGGATTTGTATGAATATCTGAGCTGAACAAACCTCCACAGCAAGACTTGGAAGGAAATGGGGAAAACATTCATTGGGGTTCCATGGGGGAGCAATGTGCTGTTGCCACGTTGCAATTTTGCTTTACACTCTGCCTTGGGTGTGGGACATAAAGCCAGAGGGGAAGGGCCCTTTTCCCTCCCACCCATCCACAGAAGGCACTGTTTGTATCAAGTACCTTCTCTCATCACACATTGTATTGGGTTTTCCCCACCAAATGGATTTTTTTTTCCCAAAGACTAAGAGTTTATAAAACCTGCACATTACAATTTATATACCTACTTTTCATGAGAAGAGATCGTTTTTAGGCAGGCCAACATCTGTGGTATTTCATGGTCAAGCAATGGTTGCAGCTGACTGTCTCCTACTCCATCCGGATATACAATAACGGAACGTGGCATGGATGATTTGTTATTATACCTCCAGGGCAGCTTAAAAGAAACCAGAAACATGTGTGAATAAACTTGGAATAATCTAGCCTTTGCTATCTTTGGAAACTTCTATGTTCATCTTTCTCTGTAGTTTTCAGGGCAGTTTTGCTGCTCATATTGTCAGTCTAGTCTAGAATTGCTCAACAACAGCACTGTTGAAATTCTGAGCCAGGTAAGTATTTGTAGTGGTGTGTGAGGGGGTATCCTACGTATGGTAGGATGTTTAGCAGCATCTCTGGCCTCTACCCACTAGACTAAATACCAGTAGCACCTCTACCCCAATGGTGACACCTAAAAAAGGTTTTAAGTCATGACCAAATGTCCTCTGGGCGTCATATCTCCATTGGTAGAGAATCACTGGTATAGAGGCAGGGTCCCCAACCTCCACAAGACACTGGCCTCTCAAGCAGTTGGTCAATCCATCCACAATTTCCTGTCCTGCTTCCTTCCTGGATGACACATTGAAAGTATCACCTGTTCACAGAAAAATATACTGCCCATTTGGAAAAAAGAGATTCTTAACTTATTATTTGGATTCTGAATTAGTCTATGACCAAAAAAAAAAAAAATCACTACCAGTAGCTGAAGATCCAATTGAGGATCAATTTTTTCATGTCCCCACAGAGGTCAAAGTAGGGGTCTCTTCTGCTCTTTAGGCATTGCATATAGTTTTGAATGCATATGAATAGTAATGATAGAATGGAAGCATTTAACAACATTGCTACAAATTAATCATGCCTTAATGTGCATGACTACTGTAGTTTCAGCTGCTGGGGAATGTGATAAGATGAAAACCCAGTGTTCTGAGGGTTCTTGCTTTGGGGTCAATGTCTTTAACAAGGTCTCATCCATAATCATCATCTTTGTAGAAGCAGCTTGCTTTTAGGACAGTCATGGCTATTGTGACAGCTTCAGTATATCAAGTAAAGTTATATATTGTCTCAATTTTCTCTCCACCTACTGTATTTTTGTTTCTCTTAGAGTAACCCCATCTGAGCACCTGACACATTGTGATGTTTTGTTTCTCTGCCTGTTCCCTGGGATATAAGCCCTGTGGGATACAATCAGGCATGGTAATTCTATACTTCCATTGCTGCAGACTCAGCATTTGAATGTGGTAGGCACTCAAATATCTGTTGGATGAATGAAAACTTGATTTTTTCCGTTATTGCAGCATAATTTTCTAATTCCAAAGAAAAATGTAGAGCAAAGCAATTATATTGAAATAGAGTATGACTGGAAGGAGTGATGTCATCTGTGGAAATAAAGATGGATCTTCCTTTCAGAAGACTTTGGAATTATACCTAGTGGGCCACAAACATCATTAGCCACTTCGGTACCAGCATCGACTATAGTCGACAGCCACAGGTGAACGCCCACAGCTGAGGGTTGACTTTAGCCGACAGCCGTGATATGAAGGCGCACAGCTGAGGGTTGACTTTAGCCGACAGCCATGATATGACTTTTCTAATTTTTCATTTACCAAAATAAAATTGTGAACATTTAAAAATAACGTAATGAAAACATATATGTGTATGTTACCTATTCTGATTTACATTACAAATAAAGCTGCCTGTAAAGTCAAACAAGCTTTCAGTGCTTTAAAGCTTTCCTCATCACACAAGAGCAAAACGGACGCGTCGTCAATGCACAGCACACACTACCGTGCGGACCGTGAGTGCCGGCTGTGGGCGAGGGTTCACGGCCGGTGAGTGCCGTACCGAAGTGGTTAACATATTGTAAATGAATTGTAAAGAAACACATCAGAATTTTGAAATTTCTTAAGATTAAACATATCTTAGAAATAAAATCTTCAGAAGACTTAATAGTAAGTGATAAATTTTGAATTTAGTTTAATGAAATACTTATAGTACAACTTATGTTTCTATGCCAAATATTTTATTTTTAAGTGTGCATATTAAGTGTTGTAAAATAAGAGAATTATGTCCATGGATTTAAAATTTGGAATGATCTTTCTTAACCAGATTTGTATTGCAATCTTGAGAAATCTCTTACTTGTGTTATTATCTTTTTTTATTTTAATGGAAGCAGTTCACAGTCCACTGTTTTTCTTCTTGGTCATCTAACAGTAGTGAACTTCTTGTTCATTCTGTCTAGAAAAACCTCAACGATCATGGCAGGTTTTGGATTGAAACATTCCTTCAGTGATTTTGGATGCAAACTTATTTTTCACATTTAATGTGGCCAGAGATGGAACCCTTAGCACCACATACCACATTAGGTTTTTGCATACCATCACCGTCAGCACCAGAAAATCCAGGTGGCCTGAGGTTAAAGTAAACCTTAATGTACCTTGGCCACTGCCATGTTCTCTGCTAGGTCCTACACATGCTGGTAAATATCAAAGTTCCTATGCTTATGACTGACAAATTGAATGAGAAAAACATCACAAAATGTGCATTATTTTATGCAGTTTAGCTAACCTTATGAGAAAGACGGAGATGAAGTATATGGAATACTGCCATCCTATTAATACCATGTTATTTTAAGAATTAATTTATTCATTTTAAATTGGCGGATAAAATTGTATGTATTTATCATGCAAAACATGATGTTTTGAGAATATATACATTGTCAAATGCTTAATTCTAGCTATTTAGCAATCACTTTACCTGACAGTTATCTTTTTGTGTGTGTGCTGAGAACACTGAACATAAATTGTCTCAGCAGCATTTTCCAAATATACAATAAATTATTAACTATAGTCACCAGTCTGTATAATAGATCTCCTACCTAACTTTAAATATGTGTCTTTCGACACACATCTTCTTACATACCTTTTTCTCCAAAGAACCTTAGCCTCTATTAATATTAATGCCATTCTACGATCTACTTCAATGAGACTGTTATTCGGATTAAGGGCCTTTAACCACTTGGGTACGGCGCTCACCGGCCGTGAAGCCTCGCCCACAGCCGGCACTCACAGTCCCACGGCAGTGTGTGCTGTGCATCGATGACGCATCCGTTTTGCTCTTGTGTGATGAGGAAAGCTTTATGCTATCCTGGATTAAGCTTAAGCCCGTTATACAAAGTGAGGCGACACAA
>VBSM01001118.1:2832788-2844518 GCA_008086735.1 Cheirogaleus medius
GACCTCTTCACGCTGACTTCAGGCACTTCCCTGCTTGTGTGGGTGTGGAGGTCATCAAAGGAAAAGTCGTCCTGCTGTGGCACAAACCACAGAGTCCCATTTGGCTAGCCGCTGAGCACAGCCAGCTTGCACTCCAATCCCCGCCATACCACTCGGATTCTCGGAACTTCACGGCAAATCCACTGCATCACTTTCCTCCTTTTCCCAGCACTGCTGTCCTTCGAAGCTTCCCTGTAATCCTGGAGCTGATCCTGTGGGAGAACTACCCCCTCGAGTGATTCAGGTCTCCTTCTTCACCTCCCAGTCTTGCCAGTGTCTTTATCTTGGATTTCTTAGACTGTAGAATTTAGTAGGTTCCTTCCCAATATCCCGTCTGTGCCCCCGGGCAATGTGAGACCTGGGTGCGCAGGATCTGGTCTGTAGGTCTGACCTCTGGGCCCCGGAGTTCAATCCCTGACCCCACCAGGGAGAAGAGTCCCAGTCCTAATTCCCCCATGGGGAGTCCCAGCTGGGTAGATGTCTCTCAGCCTCAGGGTCTGCCCCATTCTCCCAGAATCACCAGGCCAGCAGCACCTGGGAGGGCTGGCAGGTAGGGAGCTTCCCGTCTGAGTACCCCTCAGTCAGCTGTACAGCCCCAAAAGGAAAGGTCCCATTCCCTGGAGATGCCTCCGGCTGGTGGCTATATTGTCTCTCGGCAGCCATGGTAGGGATGGGGGAGGGGAGAGTGGAGCAATATGGCGCCTGCCGCGCGGTTGGGTCTGTGTGCACGGAGGGGCCCCGAGGGAGTTGGGAGCCTGGTACGTAGTCCGCTACAGGCTCACCGCTCAGTGGCGGTGGCCATCTCTGGACTGGTGTCCGCAGTTCTCTCCAACCGCTGGGGAGCCCACTAGCAGTCCAAGATGCAAGGGAGGGGGAAGTTAACTGCTCTACCTACCCTTGTTGCTGGTCTCCAGACTGCTTGCTCCAGAAGTCTCTCCTTCCAGTTCTCCTCCGCAACCTCCTCCCGTGGAGTCTCCCATAGTCTCCGGCACTCCTCCTTCCGACCCCCGTCCGATGTATGGTCATTTGTTTGCTTCTTTCTTCTAATATCTTCTAGAAGCTGTCTTTTCTGCATAGACGCTCTGTCTGGTCGTGTTTCTCATCCGCCATCTTGCTTCGCCCCCCCCACAAAATAACATTTCTATAGACTTTTTATAACCTCTTATGATTTTTTATATTCTCTTTCTTCCTCCAACTTTCTATATTCATTCAGTTTTTCTATCTCATATTCTCTTTTTTCTTTTCTTTTCTTTCTTTCTTTCTTTTTTTATTTCAGGATATTGTGAAGGTACAAACATTTTGGTTACATTTTATATCATTGCCTCTCCCTAGTGGGGGTTAGAGGCATGCCCTTCTCCTCCACAATGCTCACCGTGTCCTTTAGTTGTGAGTTTACCCCCACAACCCACCATCCCTGGAGAATATTACTGCCATGTGAGCACTATAGTGTTAATCAGTCAGTACCAATTTGATGGTGAGTATAAGTGGAGCCTATTCTTCTGATCTTGTGTTACCTCATTTCGAATAATGGGTTCCAGCTCAATCCAGGAAATTATAGGAGGTGCTAGATCATTGTTGTTTTTTATAACTAATATTCCATTATATAAATATACCAAATTTTAATAATCCACTCATGAATTGATGGGCACTGGGTTGTTTCTACATCCTTGCAATAGTGAATTGTGCTGCCACAAACATTTGGGTGCAAATGTCTTTATTACAGAATGTCTTTTGCTCTTTTGAGTAGATGCCTAATACTGCTATTGCTGGATCGAATGGTATTTCTATTTTTAGCTCTTTGGGGTATCTCCAAATTCTTTTCCACAGAGTTTGCACTAATTTGCAGTCCCACCAACAGTGTAAGAGTGTTCCTGTCTCTCCGCATCCTACCCAACATTTGTTGTTTTGGTATTTTTTGATAGAGGCCAATCTCACTGGGGTTAGGTGACATCTCATTGTGGTTTTGATTTGCATTTCTCTAATGATTAGAGATGTTGACCATTTTTTTATATGTTTGCTGACCAATATTCTGTTTTTTTAAAAAAATTTCTGTTCATTTCCATTGCCCATTTATTGATTGGGTTGTTTGATTTTTTCTTGCTGATTTTTTAAAGTTCTAGATAGATTCTTGTTTTCAGCTCTTTATTGGATGTGTGGTGAGCAAATATTTTCTCCCATTCTGTAGACTGTCTATTCTCTCTAATGATAGCTTCCCTGGCTGTGCAAAAGCTTTTTAATTTGATCAGATCCCATTTATTTATTTTTGTTCCTGTGATGATTGCTTTGGGGGTCTTCTTCAAAAATTCTTTGCCTAGGCCGATATCTGAAAGTGTCTTCCCAACATCTTCTTCTAGAATTCTTAAGGTTTTATGCCTTAGGTTTAAGTCTGTTATCCATCTTGAATGGATTTTTGTGAGAGGTGAGAGGGAAGGATCCAGTTTCATTCTTCTGCATGTAGTTATCCAGTTTTTTCAGCACCATTTATTGAAAAGAGATTCTTTTCCCCAATGTATATTTTTGTCTGCTTTGTCAAAGATTAGAATGCCATATGTGGATGGTTTCATATCTGGATTCTCAGTCCTGTTCCAAACATCTATGTCTCTGTTCTTGTGCCAATACAAAGCTAGTTTAATTATTATTGCTTTGTAGTACAGCTTGAAGTCTGGTAGACTGATACTTCCTAGTTTGTTCTTTTTACTTAAGATTTCTGTGGCTATACAAGGTCTTTTCTGGTTCCACACAAAGTGTAGAATTATTTTTTCTAGATCTGTAAAGAATGATGATGGTACTTTGATGGGATTGCATTAATTCTTAGATCACTGTAGGTAGTATTGACATTTTAATGATATTGATTCTACCAATCCATGAGCAAGGTAGATTTTTCCATCTGTTTACATCTTCTTCAATTTCTTTTTTTAGTGTTTCATAGTTCTCCCTGTATATGTCTCTCACATCTTTCATTAAATATATTCTTAGATATTTAAATTTCTTTGGGGCTATAGTCAAAGGTATTGCATTTTTGATTTGAGTTTTGGCTTGACTGTTATTGGTGTATATGAATGCCTCTGATTTGTGTGTATTGATTTTGTAACCTGAGACTTTACTGAATTCATTTATCAATCTAAGAGTCTCCTGGATGAATCCTTGGGGTTTTCTAGATATAATATCATATCATTGGCAAAGAGCGAGAATTTGATCTCATCTGCCCCCATTTGGATGCCGTTAAAACCCCTTTCTTGCCTGATTGCTATAGCCAGAACTTCTAGTACTATGTTGAATAGAAGTGGAGATAGTGGGCATCCTTGTCTAGTTCCAGTTCGAAGTGGGAATGGTTTCAATTTTTCCCTATTCAGTATGATATTGGATGTGGGTTTGTCATAAATGGACTTGATAATTTTAAGGTATGAGCCATCTATGCCTATGTTGTTAAGAGTTTTTATCATAAAGGTGTGTTGGACTTTGTCAAAACCTTTTCTGCATCTATTTAGAGAATCATATGGTCTTTGTTCTTGCTTTTATTTATGAGGTGAATTGCATTTATAGACTTGCATATGTTGAACCAGCCTTGCATCCCTGGAATAAAGCCCACTTGGTCATGGTGAATTATTTTTTTGATGTGATGCCGAATTCTATTTGCTAAATTTTGTTGAGGATTTTTGCATCCATATTCATGAGGGATATTGGTCTGTAATTTCCTTTTTTTGTTGTGTCCTTTCCTGGCTTTGGTATCAAGGTGATATTGGCTTCGTAGAATGAATTAGGAAGGATACCATATTTCTCAATGTTGTGGAATAATTTCTTTAGTATAGGTATGAGTTCTTCTTTGTATGTTTGGTGTAACTCTGAAGTGTAGCCATTGGGTCTGGGACTTTTCCGTTTGGGGAGGTTTTTAATTGCTGCTCCAATTTCTGAGCTTGAGGTTGGTCTATTCAGAAATTCTATTATCTCCTGGGTGAACTTAGGGAGGTTGTATGTTTCCAGGAATTTGTCCATTTTTTCCTCATTGTGTAGTTTTTGGGCATATAGTTATTTATAGTAATCAAAAATAATATTTTATTTCTGTGGTGTCTGTTGTGATCTCTCCTTTTTCTTTTCTAATTGAGTTTATTAGAATCCTTTCCCTTTGATTTCTCATCAAACAAGAGTGCTGTCAATTTTGTTTATCTTTTCGAAAAACCAGCTTCTGATTTTGTTGATCTTCTGTATTATTCTCTTGTTGTCAATTTCATTTAGTTCTGCTTTGATCTTAGTTATTTCTTTTCTGCTACTAGGATTGGAATTGGTTTGCTCTTCCTTTTCCAATTCCTTGAGTCTATTTATTAGGTTGTCAATTGCTAAGCTTTCTGTTTTTTGGATGTGAGCATTTATTGCTATTAGTTTTCCTCTCAGATATACTTTTGCTGTATCCCACAGGTTTTGATAACTTGTGTCTCCATTATCATTTAGTTCAAAGAAACTCTTGATTTCCTTCTGTATTTCCTCCTTGACCCAATAGTTATTCAATGATAAATTGTTTAGTGTCCATGACTTTGTGAAGTGTTGAGTATTTCTGTTGGAATTGAACTCTAATTTTATACCACTACGGTCAGAGAAGATACATGGCATAATTTCTATTTTTTTGAATTTATTGAGGTCTGATTTGTGGCCTAGTATATGATCTATTTTGGAGAATTTTCCATGGGCTGCTGAAAAGAATGTAAATATTTGGATGGAATGTTCTGTAGAGATCTGTCAGACCCTTTTGTTCAAGTGCTCTGTTTAAGTCCATTATTTCTTTGCTTATTTTCTGTTTGGAGGATCTGTCCAGTTCATTCAGTAGAGTGTTGAAGTCTCCTGCTACTGTGGTATTATTGCTTAGCATGCTATTTATATTAGACAAGGTTTGCTTTATGTAATTGGGTGCTCCTGCATTGGGTGCATAAATATTAAGAATTGTTAAATCTTCTTGTGGGATCTTCCCTTTCACCATTATATAGGCCATTTTTGTCCTTTTTTTACTTTTGCTATTTTAAAGATTATGTTATCTTAAAATAGTATAGGTACCCCTGCTTTCTTTTGACTTCCATTTGCCTGGATGATAGTCTTCCATCCCTTGACCTTCAGCTGGAAGGCATCTTTGTGGGTTAGATGCATTTCATGTAGACAGCAGATACTAGGCTTGTGGATTTTTATCCACCTTGCCAGTCTATGTCTTTTCAGAGGACAGTTTAAGCCATTCACATTTATTGAGATGATTGAAATTTGAGGAAGATTTCCATTTATATTGTTGGGTAAAATCCTGTTGTTTTGTTTTACTCTTTGAGCCATCCTGAAGACCAAGTTCTAGCATTTAATTCTTGAATGATTTTACTTTGAGGAGTGTCTACTACTGCGCTGTTCAGTGTGTAAGGCAGGTCTTAGTACTTCCTGTAGGGCTGGTCTAATATTTGCAAATTCCTTCAGCAATTGCTTGTCTGAGAAGGACTTTATTTCTCCCTCATAGATGAAATTTAATTTTGCTGGATAAAGAATTCTGGGTTGGGCATTATTCTGTTTAAGTAGATTAAGGATAGGCATCCAATCCCTTCTGACTTGTAAAATTTCAGTTGGGAAATCTGCAGTTAGTCTGATAGGGTTTCTTTTATGGATTATTTGTTGCTTTCATCTCACTGCTCAGAGAATTGCTTCTTTCATGTTTACTTTGGTCAGTCTAATAACCACATGATGAGGTGATTGCCTTTTCTCATTGAGTCTCCCAGGAATTCTGTGTGCTTCTTGTATCTGGATATCAAGATTTATGGCCATTCCCAGCATATTTTCCTCCAGTATTCCATGAAATGTTTTCCAGCCCTTGTAAATTTTCTTCATCTCCCTCTGGTATCCCTATGAGTATAAGATTTGGTTTCTTTACATAATCCCACATTTCTTGCATGTTTTGGTCTTGTCTCTTGTTTCTGTATTCTCTTTATTCCTCTAATTTGTTTAGTGCATATGCATTCTCTTCAAACTCTGAGATTCTTTCCTCTGCATGATCCATTCTGTTCTTGAGACTTTCCATTGTATTTTGGAGTTCCTTGAATGTTTCCTTCATTGCCAAGATTTCTGTTTGGTTTTTCTGTAGCATTTCAATTTCTTTGGAGACTTTTTCATTCATTTCCTGAATTGTTCTTGTGGTTTCTTTATGTTGGGATTCTATTTTCTCTTCAATTCCACTGAGTTTTCTTACAATCCATATTTGGAATTCTTCCTCTGTCAGTTTAATCATATCATGTAAGTTGGTGTCAGTTGATGGAGATCAAGAATTTTCTTTTGGAGGTGACTTTTCTCTCTGATATTTCATGATTCCTGTGTTCTTTTGATGATTCTTTCTCATCAGGCTACTTTGTCATGGACTGGAGGTTGTGGGACTGGTTTATGGACTAAATTCTGGGATTCCAAAGAGATGTTCCTTTGCAGACCTGGGAAGATGTGCTCTGGTCCTGTATTGTTAGAGAAGTTTTAGCCTGTTGGGTTATCTTTGACAGGTTGTCCTCATCTTCTTCTTACAGAGATTAGTAAGTTTGGATCCCTTGCATAGATTCCCAGGAGTTGGATCACTCTTTTGTGTGTGACTCTGCTATCAACTACTAGTTTGAGGTGGAAGGCACTGCTTTGGGCTATGAGGTTACTCTCTCTTTTGTTGCTTGTGGTTTGCATGGAGGAGTCAGTTATCAAGGTATTTCAATACTTTTGTAACGAGCTCTAAACCCCCAAATGGGATATACAGGTATCTCAGCCTTTGAGGAATGTCATGCAACTCTCAAGGGTTCCTTGAGCCCTGTTACCACTTTAGGTGGGGTGAGAAGAGCAACAGGTATTCGTGAGCCTAACAGAGAATACTTCAGAGGTTGTTTGATCTGTAGCTAGGGGGGAGCTGCTAATATATTATTCAGAGTTCTTTTGCCACTCTTTCAGATCTGCTCCTGGTGGGGCGTGTCATTTGGTGCAATTGCTAAGGAATCTGGTTGAGATTTTCCTTCCCAGACCACAAGCACCTAAGTTAGCAACAGCCTGGGTGCCCAGGGCAAGCTCTTGTGTTCTGATCTTATCAGATGATCAAAACCAACCTGTTGTACCAAGTCATCAATCTGTCCCCTTTTGCTTAGTTCCAAGGTCCCTCAGATTCAAGCTAGTCATACAGGGAAAGTGACTTTTCTCTTTTCTTCCTTCCTTCCAGGGCTGAATCTTTCCTGATGGGCTAGGGGAGAGGCATTTGCTGAGACTGCCACAAGTCCCAGCCTGGAAAACATCTTTTCCAGTTTGTCCCCTACTCCAAGGGTGGAGTCTGCCCTGCCAGAGGGCAAGTTAACCCACCAGCCTGGGGGAAGGGCTCTTCCTAGGGCTACCAGGTGTCTCAGCCCAGGAAGTGGGTGCTCTCATTACTCTCCCCCTCCAAGGGCAGGGTTTATCTAGTTGGTATGAAGTATAAACCTCAGGGCTGTTGGAGAAGCCCTGCCCAAGGCCACTGAAGGACCCAGACCAGACACCGGCCTGCCTTGCTGCTTCACCCCTACAGAGGTGGGGTCAGTCCCTTCTGTACAAAATACCATTGGCCTGATCACAGTCAAGGGCCATCCACAACCCAGGCAGGTCTCATCCTGGAAAGTGGTCTCCCTCACCACTCCACACTTCCAAGGGTGGAGACTGTTCCTTTGGCCGGAGGTCCCAGCTACCAAGTCACAGCAAAGAGGTGACCATGGATCTCAGCTTGGAAAGCAGTCTTGAAAAGCTGTTACTATGCCCTTTCAGGGGAGGGATCTGGCTTTTTGATGCAAAGCAGGCCAGCAGCAGAGAATAAGCAAAGAGGAAGTAGCAGTCCTGCCATGGATTTCAGCTTGAAAAATGGCCTCTTTCACAACTCAACCCAGGGCAGAGTCTGTTGTTTTGGTGAAAAGCACCTGGGCCATGTCACAGAAAAGTGTAGGTGGTAATGTGAGTCCACCTGGTGACTCAGCCAAGAAAGCAACCTCTCTCCCTTTTCTGCACCTTCAAAGGTGGAGCTTGAGCCCCTAGCACGTACAGACCCACAGCAGGGTTGGGAGAGAGATCGGCTTCTCTCGTTACTCCCCTCCTGCAAGTGCCAGACCTGCTCAGCTGGGCTAGGGTAGGAGGGAAGCCTGGGACCATTGCCAGGGCTACAGGCTTCAGTGTTATTAGACTATGGATTCTCAAAATGGCAGCTGCCCACCTACTGAGAGCCAGCTCTGGAGGCGACTGCACAGAGGATAGCTGTGCTAGGTTTGGCACACTGTCTCTAAGATCCGCCTGCTGAGCCCACACCTTCCCTAACACACTGACTCATGACTAATCAGAAGCAGGGATCTGGACTTTGTCCCACCCTGCGCCAGCCAAATCTTTGGTGATTTCCAAGGGCAGAGCCTCCTTTAAGGTTTTCACCTCCCTTGATCTGGTCTTGGTGGCCTCCTTAAGTGAGAAGCTCTCTCTTGTGGAACCGGGAAGTGTCTGCTTGATCCAGACCTTCCCCCACCCAAAGTGAACCCAGCACAGTGCACAGGAGAGTTCGAAATGCTTCCTGCACCTGTCTCCTCTCCACACCACCTGTTGCCCCATGTTACCTCTTTGCACTGACTTCAGGCACTTTCCTGCCTGCGTGGGTGTGGAGGTCAATGAAGGAAGAGTCGTCCCCCTATGGGTCAGATCACAGTGCCCCAGCTGGCCGATGGGTGCAGCCATCCTATGCTCTCCTCCCCACTGTATATCTCACACTCTTCGGACTTTGCAGCAGATTTTCCAAGTCACCTTCTTCCTTTTCCCAGTGCTGCTTGTCCCTTGCTGCTTCTCTGCAGATCCACAAAGCTGATCCTGTGGGAGTGCGATCCACTTGCAAGTTGTTGTCCACATTCTTCACCTATTACTTTGAGAGCAGAGAACCAGGAGGTCACCCCTAATCCACCAATTTGCCCCCTCTGGGTTTTTATTTTTAGTTGGTAAATTAAATAAGAAGTTCAGATTGCATTTTCCAGAGTCTAGATATGGTGGGTATTTGTTGCTGGGGCTTTTGTCTTGATGAAATCTGGCATTACCTGCTCAGATACAGCTATTTTACCTTTTCTCTTGTACTCAGTCCAGCCATCTGCTCTAGGTTTGGCTTACAAACACAAAGGCTATTTATTTTATTTTTTTGAGACAGTGTCTTACTTGTTGCCTGGGCTAGAGTGCTATGGTGTCAGCCTAGCTCACGGCAACCTCAAACTCCTGGGCTCAAGCAGTCCTGCTGTCTCAGCCTCCCAAGTAGCTGGGACTAGAAGCATGCACCACCATGCCCAGCTAATTTTTTGTATATATATTTTTAGCTGTCTAGCTAATTTCTTTCTATTTTTTTAGTAGAGACATGGTCTTGCTCTTGCTCAGGCTGGTCTTGAACTCCTGAGCTCTAATGATCCACCTGCCTCAGTCTCCCAGAGTGTTAGGATTACAGGCATGGGTCACTGCACCCGGCCCCATTTTCTCTACTTTTTAAAATTTAATGCAAACTTTAAATAACCTCTAAACTAGGCAAAATAACTTTTTTAAAGAAAAAAACACAACCTATATCTCTTGTTTATAACTTTTTGGCCAAAAAAATACATTTTTTCTTTATACTCTCTTGCATAAAAAATTGTTTTATTTGTCATCTATAACTTTAGTTACCATATGCTAGTCAGAATTTTACTAAATAAGTCTTAGTAACCTTAATTCATAATGAAAACCTAACAAGCAAGGAACTTTGTCAGTCACATACTAATAAACTATGAATATACATTTTATAATTTTTAGAAATTGTAGACTTTCTAGTGAAACAATTTTTCATTGTGAAGCAGGACATATTTACTAACAGATATAAATATCTTTTGTTTCTCCAAAAGAAGAAGCTGAAACTATATAAGCTTAAGCTCATATTTAGAAGTTAATATCTTTGCATATCTTATTTTCGAAGGATCTATATATTTAATGACTACCCCTCATTTAATTTAATTTAGCAAAACTCTAAGGATCTATTTATCAAAAAGTTTGGAGAAACCTCTTTAAGTAAACATAAACCATAATTTTATAAATTCATTTATAAACTTTTTCCCATTTACATCTATTTTATTTATTCATTTTAAACAGTTATAGAATATTCAGGGGGTGGAGCAAGATGGCGGATGAGAAACACTGCCAGACAGAGTGTCTCTGCAGAAAAGACAGCCTCTACAAGAAATTAGAAGAAAGAAGCAAGCAGAGGACCTACATCAGACGAGGGTTGGAAGGAGGGGTACCGGAGACTACGGAAGACTCCATGGGAGGGGGTTACCAATGAGAACTGGGAGGAGAGACCTCCTGAGCAGCTTGGAGACCACCAGCAAGGGTAGGTGGAGCAGTTAACTTCCCCCTCCCTTGCATCTCGGACTGCTGGCGGGCTCCCCAGTGGTTGGAGAGACCTGTGGACACCAGCCCAGAGACGGCCGCCATCAGAGAGCAGTAAGCCTGTAGTGCACATGGCACCAGGCTCCCAACTCCCTTGGGGCACCTCCATATGCACAGACCTGACCGCGCGGCAGGCGCCATATTGCTACACTCTCCCCTTCCCTGTCTCTATCCGCAGCTGCCAAGAGAGACAATATAGCCACCGGCTGCACACATCTCCAGGGAATGGAACCTTCCCTTTTGGGGCCCTATAGCTGACTGAGGGGTACTCAGACGGGGAGCTCCCTACCCACCAGCCCTCCCAGGTGCTGCTGGCCTGGTGATTCCAAGAGAACGGGGCAGATCCTGAGGCTGAGAGACATCGACCCAGCTTGGGTTCCCCATGGGGGAATTAGGACTGGCACTCCTCTCCCTGGTGGGGTCAGGGAGGCCCCAGAGGTCAGACCTGTGGACCAGATACTGCGCACCCAGGTCTCGCATTACCTGGGGTACAGAAGGGATATTTGGACAAGCCTACTAAGGTGTGTGTACCTTCAGGGGCAGATCAGCGTGCTTGAGGGCAACCCTGCTCCCAAAGGGGGGGCCGTATGCCCAGCCCAGGCAGCGACCCTGCGCAGGGAATCTCCCGGCCTGTATCGCAGACACGGGAGACTCGTTGGTGTGTGGTCTGACCTGCTGGCAGAGGCCCAGGAGAAGCTATGGAGTTGAGGAGGGTGGAAAGGAGCGAGGCCTGCTCTAGACTGCAGGTCTCAGATAGCCCCACCCCCACACGCAGACTTTCTGACTGAGTGGGGCCATCCCAGCCCCTCCCTGACAGCTTTTCCCAGAAGCAGAGGATAGGACTTTGACCCCTGCTAACAGCATTTGTGGTGCTTGAGGGCAGGCTTACCAAATCCAGCTCTGCCCATACTCACTCCCAGACCAGCCCTCACTTAGGTGGAGAATAAAGACACATCTAGAAGTCCCAGGGCCTCTCCCATCACCAGAGGCACTAGAGTGCCTCTCCAGAGGAACAATAGCTGGTTACAGGACCCAAAAACAGCAGTGTAGCCTAATCCTCTGAGCAAGCACCACCTACTGACAGGGAGGACATTCTGCACACCCTTTTATGGCATACACTGACTCATCGTACAGGGTGTAGTCGAATCTCACCCACAAACACCACCTACTGGCTCAGAGACTAAACAGGGTGTGTCATTATCGGAAAAAAACCCTAAAAGTAAGAAGCAACAACTGATCCAGATGGGAAGAAATCATCGAAGGAAC
>VBSM01001118.1:2852118-2871071 GCA_008086735.1 Cheirogaleus medius
ATAATAAAAACATATATGTATATGTTACCTATTCTGATTTACATTACAAGTAAATTTGCCAGTAAAGTCAAACAAGCTTTCAGTGCTTTAAAGCTTTCCTCATCACACAAGAGCAAAACGGATCCATCGTCAATGCGCAGCACACACTGCCGTGCGGACTGCGAGTGCCGGCTGTGGGCGAGGCTTCGTGGCTGGTGAGCGCCGTATCGAAGTGATTAAAGCTGTTGACCTTTGAAATGTTTTAGTAAACTGTTTCCTTTCTTTTTGAGTATATGGTTTTATTTAGCTTAGCAGAGAAGGCTAAACAAGCAAAATGAAACAATTTCCATCACATCATAAATATAAACCAACATTTTAAATCAAATCATCCTTGCCCCTGTGCAAGGATGACAGAAAAACAAAATTAAAAAAAATTGTTCTCTTTTCCTGCTGCCACAATGGGTCCAATTTGTCATCTGTGGTGCATGTATCATGTTCTGTTGCTCTTGCTCTATAATCCTATCTTTCTCTTCTCAATAAACTTCATTTTCATGCTTGCCTTAAAAAATTGTTTATGGCATAAATATTAAACTAAATTTGTCTGTTGAGTATGGAGCACTTTAGATAAAATTTTAAAATATTCAATGCTCTCAAAGCATATTTGAAAATATATATATATATTTAGTTTACCTTAAGCAATACACTTTTAAAAAGCAAGAAAATATAAGTACTTAAAGTGGGATATACCTTACAATTCATAGGAAATATACAAACAAACTAAGTGTGAACTAAAATAAAATTTTAAGGCTCACCCCCACCACCCGCTGACTGAATGGACCCCCTCAGTGGCCAAAGGAATATCCTAAAACTAAATTGCCTGCTGGGAGGAAGGATGTCATACATGCCTTATCATGCCCCCTCACTTCTTGGGGACATCCTTTGTAACCCATTAATAGGCCTAAGGGTATGCAAGACAATCCTGCAGGTCCTCAATTTACACAACAAATCTATATCAGGTGGCTTATCTCTGATAAACAACTTCTAAGTTAAAACATTCCAAGCCTTTAGACAAAGCTTCATGTCTTTAACCGATTACAAGCCAAAGAATCTTCAAATCCACTTATAACCTGTAAGTGCCTCAGAGATGGCCCACCTTTTCAGGCCAAAACCAATGTATGCCTTCCACGTATTGATTTATGGCTTTACCTGTAACCCCTGTCTCCCTGAAATGTATAAAACCAAACTGTAACCCAGCTACAGCAAGTCCAGTTGCTCAAGGCTTCTTGAGCATGGCTCTGGGTCATGGTCCTCAAATTTGGGTCAGAGTAAATCTCTTTAAAATTGTTTTACAGAGTTTGGCTTTTTTTTCTGTTGACATAAGGAAAAGCAACAATCAGATTTTTTAATGCTCCTATAATCTGCCTTATTGATTCACATGGATCACAACTTTTTTTGTGTATCATCAACTACACATCATGGCATTATTGTTAAAGCCTTTCATCCATTCCCACCCCACACATTATTGAACCATATTCTACTGTTACACATTTTTTCATTTTCAAACAAAACTGGGATGAAAACACCTTCATGCTCATGCTGTAATAATTCCTCAAGATATGCCATGAGAGATACCCAAAAGAAGTTGTTCGTTGTGCTCAGGTTTCTGAAACTTAAGTGTCTACAGTGAGTAACATTTGGAGCACCTAGGACATATGGGTACCTGTGAATCTCCTTCAGTGTGGCTTGGGCAGGGCCAGGGCTGGAAGGAGACTCAGAGAAGAAAGGATCTGTTCTCCTGCCCACAAGTTGTCATGCCATAAACTGGCCCATGATTCCATGTCTCTTTCAGGGTCAGCAGGGACTGAGGATGATCGATCTAAAATAATCAAGAAGGTCAGAATCTAGTTTAATGAGAATTTATTCATGTGCCAAGTTTGAGGATACCCCCAGCATAGATTCAAGTTGTCTTGAATATATATTGCAATTAGCAGCAGTTACAAGCACATTTTTCTGGGAAAAATGAAGAGGCAGTTTTTAAGTTGTTTACCAAAAATTTACAGTAAAATGACAAAAGCTATTGATTGGCTTTACATTGTCCTTTGTAACACAAGTTCCAAAAGCATGAAGATAATTAGTTAGGCAGCTAGTCAGGAATAAAATGTCTAAAAATAATTGCTCCCAGGCATAGGTGTGGGCGTGGGGGGTGGGAATTTGACTCATACTCATGAATGGGCCTTATAAGTTTTGCATATACCACATAGCTCAGAAAACTCTAAGCTATTTTTCCTTTTCTCAGGACAGAGAGAATGAGCTCTGAAGGTAGAAACCTCCTCATACCCTGCTGCACCACATACGTAATTCCTGCCCAGAACCCACATGCACTCTAAGTAACGATATGGCCAAGTGCCTCCCCGGACCATTCTTCACACTCAGGAGTTGCACCCATGGCACATTTGCTTCTGGAGTTTCTCACCAAAAACCCATACAAATGACTAGAGACCTTTTGGATCATCCCCATCCCCTATTATGAACCTGCAGACTCTCAGTGACCTGATCATAATCTCACCCCCTACATGGACACAGAAATGAGCCAGAGAATAGTCCCACCTGGCCCAGTATCAGTGGCACAGACCAGCCCTTCCACCACACCGACCTCCACCCATGGGTCCTAGATAGCACCTTCCTCTCTTCTGTCTTTTACTTCCTCACAAACCCTCTTTCTTGTGCCCACAGTGTGCCCAAGGCCCCTCCTCAGGCACCTGAATCCTGTGCTTTCTGATATTCAGATGTTTTTGCCCTAGACCTGGCTGTCATAAAGGCAAACAGAAATTAGAAATATGATGCTTACTTCTTCAGAAATATGAGACTTCTCCAGCTTGAAAATAAGAAAAAATATTTTGTTCTCCTTTTTACGTAGCATTTAATTTAGAAATCTTTAATATGGAAATTCTTTTTCTGTCTTTTAAAAATATGTATGAATTATTTTAACAGATAAAAAGATCTTTTTTCAATTTTTTAAAAAATCAGAAATTTTTTTTCTTTAGGACCTGAAAATCACTACTTTCAAATGTAAATAGCAAAGAAAATAGAGCCATATTTCAGAGTTTCTTTTTTTATTTCAAAACATTAAGGGAGTATAAATGTTTTTGTTACATGTACACTTTTTATAATGCTTAAGATAGGGCTATAAGTGAGCCCATCAACTGAACAGTGCTCATTGTACCTGTTATGTAGGTTTTTACCCCTCCTATTCTCTCCCCTCCTTCCTTCTTGAGTTCCAATAATTTTACTTCTCTCTATGCCCATGTGTGCCCACCAATTAGTTCCAAATTATGAGAGAGTACATGTGGTGTTTAATTTTCCATTCTTGGGATAGTTCACTTAGGAAAATGATCTCCAGTTTCATCCAAATTGCTTCAAAAGACATTCATGTTAGGTCTGGAGCTGAGAGAGAGAGAGAGAGAGAGACGAAGTCTCATGTGTAGCAAAATGCTGTTTTATTTTGAGAATCTGGGTGCACGTGGGTTGAGAACAAAGAGCCTCCACCACAAGGGAGGGAAAGCCTTGGGTTTTATAGAGGGATACTCTGGGGGGAGTGAGTACACTGGCCAGAACAGCTGCTGTAAAAATTTTTTTAAACAACCAATTTATGGGACCCCTGCATCAGTCTCATCCTGTAGAGATAAGGGAGGGGTAGCTTCATCCTCATCAGGGGGGATAGGAATGGTGGCTGCAGCTGTCTGTTAGATTTACAATGTCTGGGGACTCTCCACAATCCTGCACCTATTGTTTTACAAACCTAAGTTTTCCATTAACCGCATTCCATCCTATACATTTCAGGTTTCCACCTGGAACAAACTTAATATTCTACCCTTTTTATTATATACATTTAAGAAAAGCAAGGGTAAGGTATGGGCAAGACTAAAAATTAAAAAGATTGGGAAGCAGGCATCACTGTCTTTTTCACTCCTTGTTTTTCTGTTCCTGGAGGTCTGGTTATCTTTGAAATGCAGTCAGGCCCCTTGGAGGGGATGTGATCTTTGCCCCGAGATATGGTTTTGGGCAGGAAACAAAGGCCTGGAGTTTACTCCCCTGCAGTCTGTCTGGGACTTTCTCAAGAACACCTTAGGTTGTAATACAAATTCTAAAAGCTGAGAGCTGGGGAAATGTAAAGAAAAAGATTTCCAGATTTCCTTTTTTTTTTTTTTTTTCTGGGCTCTTATAGGTGTTTGTGAAAACAGAGTCTCAGCAGGTGCCTGCTAGTTTGGGAGAGAGATAGCAAAGAGTAGGGAGAGCTCAGAATTGATTTTTAGCTGTTACTAGAAAATTAGGAGATTCAAGGCTGGCCCTAACATTCTCCTTTGGGTTGTTAAAATTAAATTTTTATGTCAAATGAACTCAGAAATTGAGAACATGGGTGGAGATCTTTCTTCTGTAGCTTCTTTGAGCTGAGGAGCAGCACAGAGATCTTCTTATAGAGTTCATTTATTAAAAGGGAGAGGGTGGAAAATGGACAGTCTTGAAGTTGGAATAGAGGCAGGATGGGGTTTTACTGGAGAGAAATAGAGTCTGGATTTGGTTTCATATGAATGTTACTAGATAGTGGAAAAGGTAGGGTTTGAAAATTAAACTTGAAATTAGAGCCACTAGGGGACTTAGTTAAGAGTTTAAGATCAGGCATAGTGAGAAGAGCTCATAGTTTTGAGATGGTAGAGAGGATTTTTGGACTCCAGGCAGATAGAGATGTCATAGAGAGCCCATAGTGGAGGATGGAAGGCAAGGTTATTATTATCATCAGGGTTCCAAGTGTGGGCAAAGTACTGACTGGCCTGGTGTGTAAGCTGGGCTGTGGTGGCAACATAGAGTGACACGGGAAGTATAAAAAGGAGGTAAGATATGATAAGGAGCCATATGTACCACGGCATATTATTGGAGCCTGGTATTCATGATGGGCTGGACCAGGCGTCCTCACATTACGGCCTGTGGGCCACATGCGGCCTGCCGAGGACATTTATCGGGTGTTTTTGCCGCTGCTGCCTGTCCTGCTTAGCAGCCGACTCGTCCAGGCCCACAGTGCGCATGTGTGGAATGTGCTCGCACTCTCCAACGGTCTGAGGGACAGTGAACTGGCCCCCTGTTTAAAAAGTTTGAGGACCCCTGGCTGGAACTTTCAAACAGCTCACTGTGGGTGGAAGCAGATTCTGGAGGGCCTGTAGGTTTGAGTCCGGAAAGAGGACTCTCAGACAGGATTTCCAGAAGCTCAGCTGTAGTGGTGGAAATAGTGAGAGAATTATTTAAAAGGGTGAAGGGGACAGAGTTTGTTCTGGGTATGAACTAAAATAAAATTTTAAGGCTCACCCTCCCCCAACCGGCTGACTGAATGGACCCTCACGTGGCTAAAGGAATATCCTAAAACTAAATTGTCTGCCAGGAGGAGGGAGGTCAGAAATGCCTTATCATGCCCCCCTCCCTTCTTGGAGACATCCTTTGTAACCCTTTAACAGGCCTAAGGGGATGCAAGACAAACCTGCAGGTCCTCAATTTACACAACAACATGGTAGTACATGGTAGTTT
This sequence comes from Cheirogaleus medius, assembly GCA_008086735.1. Taxonomy (NCBI): domain Eukaryota; kingdom Metazoa; phylum Chordata; class Mammalia; order Primates; family Cheirogaleidae; genus Cheirogaleus; species Cheirogaleus medius. Next base: position 2,857,672 of record VBSM01001118.1, read on the forward strand.
GTGCTGTGCATTGACAACGAATCCGTTTTGCTCTTGTGTGGTGAGGAAAGCTTTAAAGCACTGAAAGCTTGTTTTACTTTACAGGCAGCTTTACTTGTAATGTAAATCAGAATAGGTAACATACACATATATGTTTTCATTACATTATTTTTAAATGTTCGCAATTTTATTTTGATAAATGAAAAATTAGAAAAGTCATATTACGGCTGTCGGCTAAAGTCACTGTGCGCGTTCGTCTGTGGCTGTCAACTATAGTCCATGCTGGGCTGTGCGCGTTGATCTGTGGCTATTGATATAGTCGACGCTGGTACCGAAGTGGTTAAAGAATAATTAGCAAAACTCAATGTACATTCATTTGGAAAACAAAATGATATGGAAGTTTTCTAGGAAAATATTCTTTACCTATACGGACCCCTGGTTGATTCAATGATGCTGGTCCCGAAGTGGTTAAACAGAATAATACCAATAGGAGCAGAAAAGTTTATAAAAGAGGCTGTCACAAATAAATTTCCAGGATCAAAGTGGTTTAACAGGGGAATTCTACAGTCATTTCAGATATCACATAAATCAATACTTCCAACTGAATTCAAGAATATTACGTTGGAAGCACAACTTCCAAATAAATCATGGAAATCAAATGAACCTTTGATAACAAAATCTTCCAAATGATGTACAAAATACAACATTACAGAAGAATATTATCTCTGCCTACACATAGAAACAAGTAAGATAACAACTAACTCTGACATTAACCTTAACCTTGATCATAACTCCCATGTTTATGGCACACTTCCTTAATCAAATGCCATCTGATGCTAAATTGGTAGCTGTTACCCCACTCAACCTATGGATCTTTCCCCAAAGCACCAGATCTAAGCATGTTTGGGTTTAGCCTGGTGTACCCCTCATGTATCAACTTTCATGCTGTAACAAATAACTTTACACTTGACCACAGTCAGAACCACCTGGTGACAGACTTCTATGTCTTCCAGTACAGTTTTCCCTGCTGTCTCCAGCCCTGTCTGATGTATCACCAGCCGCCATCACTCTGACTTTGTTGCTCTGTCGGGTCAGTGTTCTTAGGTCTTCACTTGTCTGCCCTCTTGGAAGATTTTTAAGTCCTTCAAGTCCTTCTTTATAATTTGTTTTGTCTAATTCTCAAAAAAAAATAAATAAATAAAATAAAAGCAACTGTCCTCCAAAAATCCTATACCTGGAGAAACTATATATTAAAAAGAGAAATAAAAACATTCCAGAAAAATAAAAACTAAGGCCATTTGTTGCTGGCAAACAGACTTTGTAAGAGATACTCAGAGAAGTTTTTCAAGCTGAAATAAATTGAGCCCAGACAATAATTTGAATGCACAAGAAAAACAAAGAATACCATTAAAGGTAATTATATAATTACAAAACAGTATACATGAATTTTTTTCTTACCTTAACTAATTTTTAAAAGAAACTGTATAAAGATGTGTTTGTGATTGTATTGGGGCTATAACATATAGAAATGCATGCATTTGCCAATAACAGCACAGAGGACGTGAGAGGGAACAAAGGCATACCGGGCTAAACAAATGCTTCCAGATAATAACTTGAATACACAAATGAGAGGAGCCAAAAATGGGAAATAATCTTAACACCACAAATTTTTAAACATATAATTGCACTCTTCTTCCAGCTTATTTAAAACAAACATATAAAGCAATAACTATAAGAACATATTGTTGTATTTGGAACTATGTAGGTATGGTAAATATAACATTAGCATCACAAAAAGGGGTAAAAGGGAAATAAAGCTATATAGGAATGAACATTTCTATAAAAGAATAGATGGGTACAATGGTGATATTTTAATATATGTATACATTGTATAATGATTTAAATTGGTATTATAGTAGGTACAATTATGTGTCAATTAAAATTAAAACTAAAAAGATAAATTTAGGGGAAATCATTACACAAATTAAAATATGAGATAGTAAATATTCAAAGAGAGAGGAAATTATTATTTTAAAATTTAATTACAACTAATTTCATCGGTATTAAAATTAGAGGCATTTTAAATTTGAATGGGTATATATCAAACACCAGAAATTAAATTTGGTGAAAATGGGAATAAGAGTTTTTTAGTAATCATAGTTTAGAAGGCAGGAATCAATTTAGAGAAACACACCCCGTGTTTACAATGATTGTGCCACAGGTTTAAACTTCGATGATCCATTAGAAAACTGTTCACATTTAGATCCTAACCTGGAGATTTGACAACTGTTTCTTGAAAAAGAAAATCACAAGACTTTGTGCAAATAAATCGGTCTCCCATGTGCCTTAGCACACACTTAAAATTTCTCCATTGTATTTACACAAAATGCCTGCTAAGTGGGCAGGCAAAATATATACTTTCACAACAAAACTACAGTGTACCTCTCAAGTATGAACATTATACACATAATACATGGTACACAGCATTTAGAAAATATAAAATATAATACAAGCTGTTTGTATTTTTTTGACTCATCTTTCAGACATGTATATTACAACAAGGCAAATTTCTATTTCTGTACCAATTTTCTTTTAAATAAGTGTTCAGGGATTTTGGAAAAACTATACTGAAAGCTGAAAACTAAGTTTGAACTTTTAGGAGCGTTTTTAAGTGTAAGCTCCTGATTTGGACTGGAATTTTCAACAGTGCTTCCCATCCAGTGATTAGGAAGTTTTGCAAGGTGGATCACTAAACTTTGCCCCAGTATAATTTTCCTTTTGGCTTACTTCAGTTAGAAATGCTAACTTCTTCAAATGCGTGTTTCTAATATTCTCAGTATTTTAAAAAGCCTTCCACCCACTCGCCACTTCAGAATTCTATCAGGCAAAACAGAATCCTACCAAAAGTTATTTTCATTTCTCTTTGCAGAGGTGATCTTTGTCAGTGGCAAGTTATATTTGCCTTTCTATCTTTGGTTGTTCATACAAGTGTATACCATGAGCAAGTTGGTCATGGGGAAGGGCAAATTTTCTCTGATTTTCCCATCTTTAACTTTGATCTTTGTAGCCAAAGATAAATATTTCAAAACAAGTATGTAATCTTCCTTATTTTTTCCTTCAAACACCAGTCCGAATGTTTACAGGCAATTACTGGGCAGAGGTCCTTGCGGGAGTATTTTTTCTGTAACGTTGTGATGGCTTTCTGGAAACTTGTCATTTTTGGAGAATCTTCTCTGTTGGGCACACAAGCCTGAGAACTCTTTCTGCATGGCCTTCCCCAGTTCTATTGGTTAGGGTTTTCTTAACATTAGTGACTCTAACTTTTGCGCTAATCATAAAAAATGAAAATTAGAGATCAACGAAAGCAAGGAATTTGGGAAACTCATAAATATGTGGACATTAAATGACATATCCCTAAAGACCAGATCCAAAAAGAAATAAAAAATAGTATTGGAAAGTATTTTAACATAAATGAAAAAGTAGACTAAACATAACAAAGCTTATGGGATTTAAACCAGTTTTCTTCTGAGAGAGACACAGCAGTGATTCCTTCATTAAAAAGGCAAAAAAAAAAATTAAATTCAACAGTTAAGTGTTTATCAAAATCATTTAAATGGAAATGAACTACAAGGCCCACTTGCAACAAAAGATATCATTTGAGACACAAAATAGTCTTCCTGAAAAACCCTGAAAGGAAAGACTGAGGATTGAGACCCTTTGGGGATTAGGGCTGTGATAATACTCCTGGGAATCTAGGAGGCCACGTGGGTGCTCAGGGCCAGGCAAATTCTCAGGAAAGACCCAGGAAGACCCTTAGCTCTCACTTCTGTTTGACCTTCCAACTCTGCACAAGCAGAAAGTTAAGGTAAAGACAAAGTTATAATTTCCTGGCCTATTAGTAAATGTATGCCCAACACACACACATAGATTCCAGATGAAAAGATCAAATTTATTTTGGTGGAGGGGTGCCAGGCAAGTACAGGCATTTAAGGAAATCTCTACAAATCACTCCATGAGCACTGAGATAATGGAACAAGGACGTCAATGGACATTCACGGCAAAGCATACAGTCTTCACAAAATGTGCTTAAAGAACAAACTACAACCCAAAATGAGTAGCAACAAAAATACATAGGAAGGACGATGACTTAATTTCTAAAGTTACCACATTATACTATTCAAAATATCTTGTTTTCAACAAAAAATTGCAAGGCATGAGGCTAAATAATACTTGTTGGTGACACTATAACTTGTATTTTCTATTGCCACTTCACAGTTGATCGTAAATATGACCTGTAGAGTTTCTGCTTATATGATATTATTGATACTTTTGGAAACTAAAATTTTGCCATTTTCAAGAATTTGTTCTACTAGTTGAAAATAAATGTTAATTCTCTGTTTACTGGTTAAAAATGCTGTCCATGTATCTATCTGCATAACTAGTCAATCTTTCTAATAAAGTAAGTTAGCATTTATTATGCTTATATATGCATTATATACCAAAACAATTGATTTTATGATAATTTTAATTCTACTTAATTATAAATGTGCCAACTTATTCTTCTTTTCAATGAATCATTGTGATATATATATTTAAAGCTATACTGTATCAGGAATATATGCATAAGTGCTTTGAAAAAATGCATGAAATATTCTATGTGCTATATAAACATTAACCACTCTGATTCATCAAATTATCAACCATTGCAATCATTCTTCTTTCACAATGTTATTTTGTATTTTTTTCCTTTTTTTAAGTGTTTTTTAAATTTCAAAATATTAGGAGGGTACAAATGTTTTAGGTTACATGGGTCATTTTTGTAATGCTTGAGTCCTGGCTATAGATATGCCCATCCCCCAAATAATCTTCATAGTACCCATTAGGTTGGTTTATTCCCCTCCCATCCTTTCCCCTTACCCCTGGTTGCTTTCCACTGATTTTACTTTTCTCTGTGCACTAATGTACTCATCATTAGTTCCAATTTAATAGTAAGTGCATGTGGTGTTTGTTTTTCCATTCTTACAATACTTCACTTAGGGGAATGGTCTCCAGTTCCATCCAGATTATTGTAAAATGTATTAATTCACTTTTTTAATAGTTAAGTAGTACTACACGAGACATATATGCCACATTTTATTAATTAATTCATGAGTTGATAGGCATTTGGGTTGATTCCACATTTTTGCAATTGTGAATTGTGCTGCAATAAACATTCACGTGCAGGTGTCTTTTTGATAAAATGACTTTTTTTCCTTTGGGTAAATACTCATTAGTGGGATTGCTGGATCAAATGGTAGGTCAACTTTTAGTGTTTTGAGGGATCTCCATATTGTTTTCCACAGAAGTTGTACTAATTTGCAATCCCTCCAACAGTGTATAAGCCTTCCTTTGTCTCTGCATAGAAGCCAGCATCTATTGTCTTTGGACTTTTTAATAAAAGCCATTTTAATTGGAGTAAAGTGATATCTCATTGTGGTTTTAATTAGCATTTTCATGACAATTGGTGACATTGAGGATTTTTTCAAATATTTCTTGGCCATTTGTCTTTCTTCTTTTGAGAAGCATTTGTTCATGTCTTTTGCCCACTTTTTAATAGGGTTGTTTGTTTCTTTCTTGCTGATTTTCTTGAGTTCTTTGTAAATTCTGGTTATTAGCCCTTTATCATATGTGTAGCTTGCAAATATTTTTCCCATTATGTAGGTTGCCTATTTGCTCTTTTGATGTTTTCCTTAGCTACTCATAAGCTTTTTAGTTTAATCAAGTCCCATTTATTAATTTTTGTTGTTGCCATGATTGCCATTGGGGTCTTTTTCATAAATTCTTTGCCTATGTGCATATCTAGAAGAGATTTTCCTCTAGAATTCTTATGGTTTCATGTATTAGATCTAAGTCTTTTATCTGTCTTCAATTAATTTTTTGTGAGTGGTGAGAGGTAGGGGTCCTGTTTCCTTCTTCTGCATGTGGCTATACAATTTTCTCAGCACCATTTATTGAATAGGGCTTCTTTTCCCTGGTGTATGTTGTTGTCTGCTTTGTCAAAGATCAGTTGGTTGTAGGTAGATGATTTTGTATCTGAGCTCTCTGTTCTGTTTCATTGGTCTATGCCTCTATTTTTGTACCAATACCATGCTCATGGATAGGGAGAATTAACATTGTTAAAATGTCCATACTACCCAAAGTAATTTAAAAATTCCACACAATTCCCATGAAGTTACCAAAGTCATACTTCACAGATCTAGAAAAAAATAATTCTACATTACCAGAAAAGTGCATGGATAGCCAAAGCAATCTTATGCAGAAAAAACAAATCTGGAGGCATCATGTTACCAGACTTAAGTATATTTTGTATTTTTTCTTATTGAAAGTTCTATTCTCTGTTTCTTAAATTTTGACACAAAAGAAGATCTAGGCTCAATCTTCTGTCTTGATAAAACCCAAATCAGGTGATGTCATTTCCTAATTTAGATACAATACATTATTTGTCTCATACAATAAGTTTGAAGAATATATAGAGAAGTTATTGTCATTTTCTCCTTCTCATATTAGAGGCTCTTATATATAGGTATTCATGGATTGCCTAAAAGCCACATTCATTCACATTATTTTTATACATCAACTACCATGACAATAGGAGAAACATGGAATACCACAAAATATAAATCAATTTATATAAAGATAAAAATAATCAAACAAGACTCCAGAAATAATAGAATATATTAAAATATAAATGTAAAAATATTAAATTTTAAAAATGTCATGCAAAGAATATCCCAGATTCAGGTAGTATCACAGGTATTTTGTACCAATTTTTAATGAAACATTAATGCCAATCCTTAGCAAACACTTTAAGAGAAATAGAAAAGAAGGGAACAATTTTCCATTCATTCTACTAGGCCAGGATTACCCTAATATAAAAACCACACAAAAGCATCACAAAAAAGAAACTACAGAACATATCTCTCTTGAATATTGACAAATAAATCTTCAACATAATACTATCAAATTGAATACAAAACATATAAAAAGGATTACACACTATGACCAAGTGTGATTGTACCACAAATACATAGATTGTTTAATATTTTTAAAAATGTTAGTACATCAGTCTACATCCATTACTTCTAAAAGTTTCCTCATGTCACTCTGTGAGTGTGTGTGTGCGTGCGTGTGTGTGTGTGTTGGTTGTGATAAGAACATTTAACTTGGATATGTTTATTGTCTTGATTGTGGTGAGGTTATCATGGTGTATGTATAAATCCAAATTCAAATTGTATACATTAAACATTGTGGTGATTTGTATATCAATTATACATGAATAAAGTTGTTAAAAATTAATGTAATACTCCATATTAATAAAATAAAAGAAAATCAGTATGCGATCATCTCAATTGACTCAGAAAAATCTTTTGACTAAATCCGTCATCCATTTATGATTAAAACCCTAAACAAACTTGGAATTGAAGGAAACTTCCACAACCTGATGAAGAGTATATAAGAAAATCCTACAGTAAACATACTTAATGGTGACAACAAAAAGTTTTCCTACAAGACTTGGAACAAGACAGGGATATTCACTTTTACTACTTCTATGCAACATTGTACTGGAGGTACTTGCTTTAAAAATAAAGGAAGAAAAATGAGAAAATGGCTCTGGATTGCAAAGAAAAGAATAAAATTGCCTTTTAGTGACCTATGTCATAACCCTCCCTTTAGAAGAAATTTTGAGAAATTAACTGAAAATGTTATCCTGTGATATGCCTACATGACATAGCTGAGTTTCTACCCTTGCCCTAGCTCTGCTTAATGTTAAGAAACAGGATGACTGTAGTCAAATAGTCCCCTTGTGACCAGATCAGCTAAAACTGGTAGGATCTAAGATAGCAGTTCAACTTGATTTCTGAAGAACCCCTGACTTCATTATAATCTAATTTCCAGGCTAAATGGCAATCCCACCAGTGCCATGACAGTTGACAATCACTGTGTCAGAAGAGACCACAGAAAGACAAAAATGAAGCAGTACTCCAGTTAGGAGGATTTATCCACCCATTCCCAAAAAAGACATGAATATTTCTCCCCTTGCTTTTAATACTCAACTCTCTCACTAAAGAAAACCTATATTTTAACCCCCTCACCTCCCACAGGACAAAAAGTTGATTTGTGAGCCATGTTTCCACTTTTTCATTCCTTGGCCAATGAATAAAGCTTGCACTGCTCACCTCTGGTTTTGTGTATATTTGCTTTGCAACATAAGACAGAAAAGATTACCAACTTTTAGGGGGAAAAACAACTCAATTGGTGACAAAATCTCACTCAAAGTAATAAACAAGTTCAGCAATGTTACAGAATATGAGATTAAAATGCAAAAATGAATGGTATCTGTATACTAGCAAGGAGCATTCTGACAATGTAATTAAGAAAACAATAACAATTAAAATTGCATCAAAAGGAATGAAAAGATAAAAAGAAATTTAAGGAAAAATTCCTCTGATTTTATAGTAAAATCTACAAAATATAATAAAAAGAAAAAAATTTTAAAAATGAAGTCATGTTTCAATAAAACTTTTGCCAGAAAGGGATACAAATTGACAAGAAATATGTGAAAATAATAGTAATCATTAAGAAAATGCAAATCAAACCCCAAGGAGATACTACTTCATATTCAGTAGAATAACTGTAACCTAACAATAGACAACAAAAAGGGCAGAGATGTAGAATAGAGAACTCTCAAACATTGCATAAAATGATGCAACCACTTTGAAAAACAATTTGACAGTTTCTCAAAGTGTTTCACATGGAGTCGGCAAGTTGACCCAGCATTTCCATTCCCAGTTATGCACTTAAATGACATTGAAACCTCGGTCTACATGAAGGTTCACTGCAGCACTATTTATGATGGAAACAACCCAAATACATTTTGATGAGTGAAAGGAAAAACAATTTGGGGTGTGATTTTATAGAATATCTTTCATTAATAAAAATAAATAAAATAATACATGCTACAACAGGAATGCAGCTCAAAAACATTAAGCTGGCAGAAGGAAATCAGACACGGAAGACTATATTCTGTATGATTTCAGTTACAAGACATATCTGGAAAAGGTGAATCTCTAGAGAAGTAGTAAAGATTAATGATGGTCCAGGGCTGGAGGGGAATGGGAAGTGACTGAAAATAGTATGAAGTTTTTTGAGGGGGGTTAATGAAATGTGCTTAAGTTAGACTGCAATTATGCTTCCATAACTTTGCAAATAGACTACAAAGCATGGCATGCCTACTTAAAATGGAATTACTATGGCTCAGCAAGATGAGTCCCCAGATCAAGACTTCTGAGAGGTGCCTAAAGTCTGAGAAATACATTCCAGGTGACCAAGAGCAGCAGCCACCACGCACATGGACCTCTCAAACTGCACCATCAGCACCTCCCTGAGATCTAGCCTTCAGGGAGGCACCTGAATTTTCGTAAATACATCTTGGGCATCTGCATCTATGGAACAGCAGCTGCCTAAACTGTCTAGTGCACTGCTGGAACCTCTTGTCTTTTTCTCCACCTGTAGGCCACTAGCCTCCAACCAGGGGGTGGATACAGTGTAGGTTCCTCTTCCTCTTGAGACTTGAGCAGAGCAGTGGAGAGTGGCAGGCTGGACTGGGACACCAGGGCCAGGTATGAGATGGGTGGAAGTGGGTGAGGGCCTGGTGAGACTCTATCTCTTCCCACCTCTGCTTGGCACCAGAGGAGTGATGCTGTGCCTGGGGCTCAGGGTCCAACAGATGACAATGGGTGGCCTGATGCTCTGGTCCAAGCATGCATGCTTGTGCATGCTCTCTCTCTCTTTCTATGAATATATATGTATATATACACACACATATATACAGAAACATTATATGTGTGTGTGTGTTATATAATGTTTTTGTGAGCCTCATAAATTTCTGGTAAATGGATTCATTTTACCATTATATAACATTAATATCAACCTTGGTCTTTTGTGACAGCTTTTTAATTAAAGTATATTTATCTTATGTCATTACACCCTCACTCTCTTGCAGTTATTATTTGCATGGAATATTTTTTTATCTTATTACTTTCAGCCTATTTGACTCCTTAGAGTCTTTTGTAGGCAGCATATTGTAGGGTCTTGTTTGTTCTTAATCCCTATAGCCATTTTGTTGCTTTTCATTAGGGAGTTTAATTCCTTTATATTTTAAGTAATTACTGAAGAAAATAAAGTTACTGTTACAATTTTGTTAATGTTTCCTGTTTTTTGTAGCTATGCTGTCCACCATTTTTCATCTCATTGCCTTTATTTTTGTTTTTTTGATTTTGTGGTAACATGCTTTATTCCTTTTCCATTTCCTTTTGCATACCTTCTATAGGCATTTTCTTTATGAACATCTTGTGAAATGGAGAGTTCATAAAACATCTTAAAGTTACAACAATATATTTTAATCTCATAATAACTTCACCTTAATACAAGACTAGACCTCTTTACATAGCCTACTTTATTAATGTCACAAATTATAACTATTGATATTATATATCTATTAACAAAGATTTTTGTACTTTTTTTTAACTCAATAGCAGAATTTTAAGGGTTTTATGCACCATGATTATGATAGTAGAGAATTATGCATACTTACCCCAACAGAAAGCTTTATATTTTTATAGGGCTTTCTGATGCTTTCCAGTTTTGTTTCATTTCTCAACATAATGGACTCCCATTAGCATTCTTGTAAAGCTATTCTAGTGGTAACAAACCCCGCAGGTTTTGTTTATCTTGGAAAGTCTTTATTTTGCCTTATTTTTGAAATATAACTTTCCCACATCAAGTATTTTTGGTTAGTAGTATTTTTTGTTTCATCACTTAGAAATTTGGGGAGTTCTCGGGCCCATTTTTTCTTTAAATAATCTATCTGCCACTTTCTCACTATATTCTTTTTCTAGGACTCCTTTCATGAATATGTCAGTTTACTTGGTGTCCAATGAGTCCCATACTCCATTTTCACTTTTCGCCATTCTTTTTAAAATTTTATTGAGTTAATTTTGTGAAGTTGTGCACATTTAAAATTTTTAAATAAATTGTACTAGTATGGATATCTAGCTGTTAAAAAATTAGAGAAAAATTAAAGTAGAAGAATGATGCTTTGGAGTAATCTATAAATGCTCTAAGTTCTAGAGTCTTCTGTTTTAGTATGGAGAAAATTATTATATATACCATACACACCAAACATGTTTATTTTGTGAGACAAATGATGTACAGTATTCAAAGGAAATTCAAAGGAAATTGTTCCATTTGACCTGGATTTTATCAAAATGGCAGACTGAACCATTCTCCTCTTTTGCCTCAATATGTAAGTAGAGAGAAAAAGGAATTTTTAGAAAGAACACACACAATATCACATTTTAAATTAACAATTATATCAGCAGATGAAAACTTTATTACTCAGAGTAGTCAATATTTACTAAAAAATCAATGTGTTACATATTATTCCAAGCCATTTTCACATATAGCATAATATATGAGTTACAATATATATAGCACACAGATTCATGAGAAAAGAGAAATTGAAACATTTATAACGATATTATGTGACATTGAAGCCATCACAAAGATAACATGTTTTGTCATAAAAAAATAAATGAGCATAAGGATGTTAATAGCTATATTAGTAAGTTTTACTAGTTATATAAATAAGCAAATGGACAGTTTCAGGTTGCTGTGAGCTAGGCTAACACCATGGCACTCAGGCAACAGTGCAAGACTCTGTCTTTAAAAACAAAGAACAACAAAAAACAAAAGAAATAAAATGAAAAAAAAAAGATTTTATTGCAAGTCCTAGAAGAATCACATTGGGGCAAAAGGGTAGTGGATTTGAGACTCTGCTTGGCATAAATTTTAAAAACTCAGAGAAAACCAGTACCCTGTGGAGTGTTAAAATAACTAAAAAGGAGACAATCAGCCTAAAGGGACTGTAGTGCCCTGGGTTCCTACTTAAGAATACTGAAATCTAAAATAAATGCACTTTTGGTAAATTACTGACTTAGAAACAAAATTTAGGCTTAACTAATTATAAACCACCAATAAATCTCTGATTACTTAACCAGGAAATTTCCCCCTGAATAGTCCAAATAAGGCCACCACATAACTGTACCCAAGCAAGTATTGATTTTGCTCTGCTTCCTCATGAACCTTATGAAAGTCTTCCCTTGAAGCCCCTCAAGCGGACAAACACCGTGGCTGAGCTTCTAGATTTATAAACCACTGTCTGCTAAATAAGCGTTTTGATATTTTAATGGTGCACCAGTTTAATTTTTAACAGCAGAAAGGAGGGAGGGGGACCTTATGGACCACAGCTCCTCCCATGCAGGAACCCCGCACACTGAGTGGGGACTCTCCCCTGAGGACCGTCCCCTTGTCCAGGTATAATATGGAGGAGACGCAGGGCTGTGGGCGCAGAGCCGCCTTGAGAGGGCTCCGGGCTGGGGTTGAAGACACTACACAGAGACGGGACAGCATGTCCAGTGTCCGGCTGTTGGCCCAGCCCCATCCTGCACCTGGAGGAGACTGACCGCTGAGCTGTGCCAGCGGGGACTTGGTTGGTAGACCCCAGAGCTGAATGTGGGGAGGCCCAGCCACAGCTAGTTCCAGCCAGTTACAACCAGCCTTCCTTCCCCATCTTGGGACACCCTCCCTGCACACTCACCACTTCTCATCTTTCAGGGTGTCTCCATGTACTCCCTGTGGATCTCCCAGGACCTGCAGGTCGGAAGACAACAGAGGCTACAACAGAGTCGCCTGGGCTCCCCGCAGCTGGAGCAGTGGAGAGCGCCCCGAGCACTGTGTGTAGGGCAACAGACAAGGTCCCACCAGCTCCCAGAAGCTGCCTCCTCCTCTCTAACTGTGCACCTGATTGGACAGTCCTCACCCCAGTGCCCCTGATTGGATAGAGTTCCAGGCCCCACCCTCTTGGCTTTGAGAGACAGGAGAGGTGATGTAGACCAGGGGCTGAATGAGGCCACAATGACAGTTTTTTGGCTGCAGCTCTTTAGCCAGGGCTTCGCCACTGCTCTGGGACTTGGCCCTGCCTGGGGGACGTTTGCATTTAACATTGAATATAAGATTATATCCATTAATGAATAATATATATATAGAGTATATCTACATGTTATTCACAAATAGGTACAATATAAGGGCGATTATTTTAAAGTTTCAGATTTTGTGACCTTCCTGGCCTCTGGTCTTTTGAGGAGTCAGCCTGAGCTTTGAAAAGGGATTCAATACTCTATGGCAGAGGTTGGAAAAAAATGGCAGAGTAAAGGTAACCCCCGGGATTCCTGCTCCCAGAGAAGGAGACATAGATTTTGGTCTCCTACACGCGAGTGGATCTCCCCGCTACAAGGACAGCATCGAGAATCCGCAGAGGTTCA
>VBSM01001118.1:2871171-2888000 GCA_008086735.1 Cheirogaleus medius
ATTTGAAACCCCAAAATTTGTACCCCTATAATTTGCTGAAATAAAAAAAAATACTCTATGGCAGCAATGTCTAACAGAAATAAAACACGAGCCATAGGTGTCCTTTAAAATTTTCTAGTAGCAACATAAAAGAAAAGTAAAGGAAACGGGTAAAGTTGATTGTAATAATTTATTTAAACCCATATTTCCAAAATATTATTGTTTTTATATTTGATCAACATAAAATTATTAACAAAGTATTTTTTGGTACTACATCTTTGGAATTCACTCTATATTTTAAGATTGTTGCACATCTCAGTTCAGAACATCACATTCCAGCTGCTCAGCAGCTCTATGCGCCCAGTGGCTGCACAGTGAAGTGCAACTCTGAGGACTCTGACTCCTCTGATCTCAGGGCGGGGAAGGGCCTGAACCACTGTTTTCTGTTAGAAACTGAGGGGAGGGAGGGAACTCCCCCTCCTTGCCGTCATCTCGCCTCCAGCCCAAGGCTGGGAGAGATGGTGCCCTGAGAGAGCAGAGGCTGAACACACAAGGCGTCCACAGGTAGACCACTGCTGCCTACCTGCTGTTTGAGGTGAGTCTATCCCCCTTCCAGAAATCAGACACTGAAGAAAAGGTAATGGAGCCCCCAAAGAAGGGAATCCTATGTTTTTAGGTCTGTCCACAGCCTTGACCTCAAGAGTTTAGATGTGGATGGAATAGATTAAAAGCAAACTTTTTATTTTGCAATTTGGCCCTGGCCCTAATAGTTAGGCTGTGGTTGTCTGTTTCCTCCTGTGGTGTAGGGGACTCTGTAAGTTTAAGCACCAATCATATGCATACATGTCTACAGATACTTCTGTATAACTCAACATCATTTAACAGGAGATCCAAGTTTATTTTTAAAATTGTATTTATTTATTTATTTTTAAGATAGGATCTCACTCTGTCACCCTGGCTAGAGTGCAGTGACATACATCATCATAGCTCACGGCAACCTCAAACTCCTGAGCCTGAGTGATCCTCCTTCCTCAGCCTCCTGAGCAGCTGAGTCTACAGGCACACACCTAGCTAATTTTTCTAATTTTTGTAGACACAGGTGGTCTTCCTCTTGCTCAGTCTGGTCTTGAACTCCTTGCTTCAAACAATCCTCCCACCTTGGCCTCCCAAACTGCTAGGATCACAGGCATGGGCCACTGCAGCTGGCTCCAACTTTAAATAAAGAAAACAAGAAATTGGTACCTATGGAGTGTACCTGCTGTTTGCCAGGTAACTGGTAATCAACCTGTCCTTCAATCCCGGCATTTTGTCTGTAATGGGTGTATGTATTAGTCATCTATTCCTAATTTATTATCTGCAAAACTTATTATCTCATGATTAAACTGGTCAACCATTTAGGCTAGTTCTCAGCTGGGACATTCTTCCGGTCTCATTTGGGCCCCTTCAGGAATGTGTGGTCAGCTGTGGGGTGACTATGCAGCTCTGTTTCAGGGTCTGAAATGGCTGCTGACTGGGGCACCTTGTTTTTCCTCCCTGTGACACATCTCATCCTCTAGCAGGTGAACATGGGCTTGTTCTCATGGGGATGGTAGGGTTATGAAAAAAATTAGACCCATTTAAGTCCTTTTGAGCATAGATCCAAAACTAGCACACTATCTTACTCACAGATTTCTGTTGGCCAAAGCCTTATTTAAGGCCAGCCCAGTTCCAAAGTTTGGATCTGCCTCTCAATGGAAGCCACTGGAAAAGCACATTGCAAAAGGCATGAATAAAAGAAGAGATGAAGAATTACTGCCATTCTTGCAATTGGTATCATTCTGCCTTTATTGTAGAGGAAGTTTATATAACTGTTCTAAGTCAAGGGACTTGTCCAATGCCCCACAGCTACTAAGAAGCTGGCCTGGAACTCAGGATCAACTCTGCCTCACTCCAAAGCCTGTGCACCATAGACCATGCTACTCACGCAGGTTTTCTAGTCCTCCAAAGTCCTGGAGAGTGACATTTCTGCAATAGAAGCATGATTTTTTTTTTACATTCTCATCCATCTATTATTAATATTCTTCAACATTGAGAACGATAGCCTCTGGAGAATGCTCCTGAACCATTTTGGAGTGACTTGGAATAATTTGGGGAAATGGCTGAGGGCTGAGTTTAGGAAAATAAAGCTCAACAATGTACTTTTCATTTCTCATCATAGGAGAAATTTAAAAACACATGTAATGCACTCCACATATTTGCAAATTCTTTTCATCCCTTTCTGGTATTTGTGGACTGTTTATAATTTTAAACACAGACTAAAGCTAACTACTATGCCTAAAACCATCTCTTATTCTGAAAGCAAATGACATAAAGATAGATCTGCTAACAAGACATATTCTCCTCCTGCAATTTAGCCAAATAGCTGAGTACAGCTAGAAGTCCTCCTTTGATTTTTAACATGGCAAAAATGTTTTCTAAGATCCTAAACTTAGGAGCAGTCATGGGGCAAATCCCCATAGCATACATGGAAATCACCACAGCTAATGCATCTCTCTCCCTGAAGGCTTTTAAAATTTCCTAAACTCAACTTGCCAAAGAACAATTGGAGTCCCTGGAATGGGACCTGGACAACAGTGGGATTTAAAGCTCTCCAAGTGATCACAGTGTGCAGTGAAGCCCAACACCACTGCTTTAAGCCAACATCTTTTGGTATACTAATTGGAAATTATTTATCAAATGAAAGTAAAAATATTTGATGATGAGTTGAGGCCTTTCAGTCTTACCTGCATTACTTACTTACTGTACTTTCCAGGAACCTTCCTCTGCTACTCATTTTGCTCCTGTTTCAACCCAGTTTACCAATTGCCCTACTATGCACAGGGCAGTGCACTAAGTGCCTTGGCCTTGGTGAACATCTCTGGGGTGGAGGCCTTTGCTTTAAAAAAGTTGTATCCCAAAATATCAAAACCATGCCACTGTCCAAACTGAGCTAAAAATTTAAATACCTAGGGGGTCACCAAAATGTTAGAACATGAATAAATACCTTGGAATATTAAAATCCAACGAATAATGTCATCAGTGAACATGTTTCAATTTACAACAAAACAAAACACAGTTGTTATTCTGAGATACCGAGTTAGGACTTTTGTGTAAATATGTAATATTTTTAGATGTACAACATGCTGACAGAAATACATGCACAAAGCCTTCATGTAAAGCTGTATAAATTATTATAAAGCAAATAAACTTGGGTAGCCAAGAAATAGAACCAGCTTTGCTCATGCCCTTAGCAATCACTTTCTCCTTTTCTCTCTCCAAACAAAACTACATGTTAAGGGCTAATTATTTTACATCAATGTTGTCTTTTTTATTTTTATTTTAAAAAGTTATAAACATATACAAAACAAACAAAATAATATAAAAGACCTGTCACTCAGCCTCAACAACTGCTAATCATGTGTCATTTTTGTTTCCTCTACACTTCAACCCATTCTCCAACTGCCACTTTATTATTAAATTAGCTTTTGAAATGAGGGCAGATGTACATACATTGAAAGGCAAAAATTTTTAACTGTACAGTCTTCACAAGTAAATATACCCATATGACCTTCGCTTCTTTTAAGAAAAGAGTATTAGCGGCCGGATGCGGTGGCTCACGCCTGTAATCCTAGCACTCTGGGAGGCCGAGGCGGAGGATTATTTGAGCTCAGGAGTTCAAGACCAGCCTGAGCAAGAGTGAGGCCTTGTCTCTACCAAAAATAGAAAAAATTAGCCGGGCATGGTGGTGCATGTCTGTAGTCCCAGCAACTTGGGAGGCTGAGGCAGGAGGATTGCTTGAGCCCAGGAGTTTGAGGTTGCTGTGAGCTAGGCTGATGCCATGGTACTCTAGCCTTGGCAACAGAGTGAGACTCTGTCTCAAAAAAAAGAATAGAGTATTACTATCAATCTCAGAAAATTTCCATATGTTCTTCACAGGCAATTTTTTCTTCCCCCAGAGTCAACTTATAATTTTTTTTTCACCATAGGTCAATTTGGCCTGAAATGATGTAATATGTATTATTTTATATTCAGCTATTTCACTCAGCACAATGTTCATGAAATTTACCCGGGACGTGTGCTTCCACCATTTTTTCCTTTGTATTGCTGCATAGCATTCTATTGTGCAAATGCCCTACAATTTGTTGATCCATTTTTATATTCATGTACATTTGCATTATTTCCTGTTTTGGGCTATTATACTAAAGAATCTATGAACATTCTTGAATAAATATTAATAATTTATGTATTAGGATTTAAATGTCATCTCTTTGCCTATTTTAGTGATTGCTGAAGGGATTATGATATGCATCTTCAACATATCACAGTCTACTTAGAGTTAATACTGTACTATTTTAAATGAAAAATACAAAGTCTTTGCTACACAACAGCTCCATTAAACTCCTTCTATCCTTTGTGCCACTGTTATAAATTTTACATGTACATGTTATAAATCCCACAGTTCAGTGTTATAAATTTTACTCTAAATAGTCATATGTATTTTTTTTAGAAATTAAGAGTAAAAAGATGTTATAAATATTTAGATAAAGATATTTTGTGGCTAGGTAAATATAGCATTCCTCCTTTAACACATTTACTGTCACATGAGCTATGAAACTATTTTTCAAGTTTTCATATTACTTTCTACATTACTAATTTTCAGGTTTTTGTACTTCTTTTTTATTGGTGTATGTTTTAGGATTATTTTGGTTTTGAAGTTTTTATTCTATTTTCATAATAAAACACGGGGCCCCAAGGAAAATTTTTCTTTTTTTTCTTTTGTATCAGTCAATGTGTTAAATTGCACCCAGATTTTTGCATTCATCAGTGGATCTTGTCTTCAGTAATTATTACTGTGGTATTCAAGTGGTTATTTTTTATTCTACATTATCTATCTATATTTATTATTTGAAATTCTCCCTCACTCTTTCCCTTCTTTTCTCCCTCCTTTTCTTCCTTCTTTCTTCCTTATCTACCTTCTTGATCTGTGGATTGAGGGCTATTATCATCAGAAAAGCCAAGTGGAAGCCACAAGTACTGCCCCTACTTAGAAACATAGTAAAACAAAAGAACTACCATCTTCTTGGAGGAATTTGAGAAATTGGTGCCACCATCAGTGAGGCAGGGTTGGGATTCCCACCACATCTTTATTCAACTTGCCTATTTGGACTATGCAGATAACTGACAGATCTTGTAAAATGGTAGTGGATTATAAGAAGCTTAACCAGGTGGTGACTGCAATCACAGTGACTTTACTAGATGTGCTTTTATTGCTCAAGTAAATTAACACATTTCTTGGGACCTGGCATTCAGCTGTTGATCCAGAAAATGTTTTATTCCTCCATACCTGCTCATAAAGCACACCATCAGAAGCAGCTTTCATCTGTCAACACCAGTCATACACCTTCTGTGTCTTCCCTCAGGAATATGTCAACTCTCTAGCTTTATGCCATGATTCAGTTTACAAGGATCTTGATTGCCTGTCACTAGCACAAGATATCATAGTGGTCTATTGCATTGACAGAATTATGCTGATTGAACCTAGTGAGCAAAAATTAGCAACTACTCTAGACTTATTTGAAAAACTTTCACTTCAGAGGGAGGAAAATAACTCTCCCCAAAAATTCATCTTCTACTTCAGTGATTTCTAGAAATTCAGGGATATAAAGTGTGTTGAGATATCCCTTCTAAGGTGAGGGATAAGTTGTTGGCATATGCCTTCTTCTGCAGCTAGCAAAGAGGTACAATGCCTAGTGGAGTTCTTTGGATTTGGGATCAACATATTTTTCATTTGGACATGTTACTCTGTTCCATTTCTCAAGTGACCCAAAATGATGCTAGTTTTGAAGCCCATAATAAGAGAAGGCTTTGTAATAACTCCAGATTGCCATGCAAGCTTCTTTGCTGATTGAGCCATATGATCCAATAGATGCAATTGTGCTTGAAGTACCAGTGGCAGATAGGGATGCAATTTGGGGTCTTTGGAAGGCCCCTATAAGTGAATCACAGTGCAGGACCTTAGGATTTTGAAGCAAAGCACTGCCATCCTCTGTGAATAATACTTCCATTTTGAGAAATGGATCTTTGTCTACTACTCAGCTTTCGTAGACTGAACATTTAACTATGTGCCACCAAGTTAGCATGTGACCTGAGCTGACCATCATGTACTGTGTGTTGTCAAACCCACAAAGCCATATAGTTGGGTGTGCACAATAGCACTCCATCCTTATAGTAAAGTGATGCATACTTGATTGGGCCTGAGCATTCCCTGAAGGCATAAATAAGTTATGCAAAGAAGTGGTCTAAATGTCCATGGCACCCACTCCTTCTTCACTGCCTTCTCTATTCCAGAATGTACCTATGGCCTCAAGGGAAGTTCCCTATGATTAGTTGACAAAGGAACAGTAGACTTGAGCCTTGTTTAGATATGATTCTGCATGATGTGCAGACACTGCCCAAATGTGGACAGCTCAGCACTACAGCCTCTCTCTTGATCACCTTGAAGGACAGTGGTAAAGTCCAATTCTTCCAATGGGCAGAGCTTCCCAAAGCGTACCTGGTTGTTAACTTTGCAGGGAAGAAGAAACAGCCAAATGTGCAATTTTATACCAATTCATTGGTCCCATTTAAATACCATAAAATAATCTCATCAGAGGAGGATTTAGTCAAATAGATAAGATGATCTTTTCTGTGGATACCAATCAGACTCATTTTTCAGCAACTTTCATCATTGGCCAAAGGGCTCATGAACAAAGTGGCCATGGTAACAGGGATGGACTATGCATGGATTCAGTGACAAAACTTCCACTTATCAAGGCCAACCTTGCTATGGCCATGGCTGAGTGCCCAATCTGCCAGCAGAATAAATGAATACTGAGTTCCCAACATGGCACCATTCCCCAGCATGAGCAGCCAGCCACCTGGTGGCAGGTGGATTCCATTGGATACCTTTCATCATGGATGGGGCAGCATATTGTTTGCATAAGAATTGACACTTACTCTGGATATGCATTGGCCTTTTCTGCATGCCATGCTTCTACCAAAACTGCCATCTATGGAAGAACTGAATTCCTTATTCACAATTATGTTATTCCAGACAGAATTGCTTCTGATCAAGGGACTCACTTCAAAGCCAAGGAAGTATAACAATGAGCCCATGCTCATACAATTCATGGTCTGACCATGTTTTCCATCCATCATGGAGCAGCTGGCTTGATAGAAAGGTAGAGTAGTCTTGTGAAGACCCAGTTAGGTAGAAGTGTCAGATAGGTGGCAGTACCTGCAGGAATGGGACAAGGTTATCAAAAAAGGCTGTCTGTGTTCTGAATCAGCATCCAATATATGGTACTGTCTCTCTTATAGCCAAAATTTGGCCATGTGACCATTTACAAAAGGGAGAACTGCAATTTTCAGGAAGGAGTATCTACTTATCAATTTGTTGTGTGTACATGCATATATGTAGTCTTTGTTTTCTCTCCTCTCTTATTTTCTTATATAAAATATATTTACTTTATAGTAAATGTTAGTATCTTAATTCTATGTAATAATATTTAAGTTAGTGGATATCAGGAGAAGAGCAAACATTACTCAAGGATTTTTCCTCTTCTCCTGGGGAACGAATCAGTAATTTTTAGTTTAGGCAGGATAGCTGTATTATGTTATACAGAGTTATGGCCTTGTTACTGTCTTTATTTAGAGATTAAGTATGGCTAAAGGAGACATAAATTGGTGCTAAGTAGACAGGGGTGAACTTGTGGTGGTTAACTTTATATGTCAACTAGGCTGGGCTGAGGGTCCAGATAGCTGGTAAAATATTATTTCTGGGTGTTACCCTGATTGTGTTTGCCAAAGATGTTAGCATTTGGATCAGTAGGCTGACTAATGAAGATCCACCCTCACCAAAGTGGGCAGGTCTCATCTAATCCTTTTAGGGTCCACATAGAACCAAAAAAGTAGAGGAATGGTAAATTTTCTCCTTCTGTGAGCTGGGACATCCATCTTCCCCTGTCCTTGGTTATGGGAACTAATGGTTCTGAGGCCTTTGGTCTCTAGATCTTATACCAGTTCCTTCCAGTTCTCAGTCCTTTGGCCTTAGACTTGGAGTATACCATCCACTTCTTTTGTTCTCAGGCCTTTGAACTGAGGCTTAATTACATTACCAGCTTTCCTGGTCCCCTAATATGCAGATATCTTATTGTGGGACTTCTCAATCTTCATAGTTGCATGAGACTGTAACCATAATAAATCTCCTGTTATATATCTATATCTAAACCTATCTTTATCATATTGGTTCTGTTTCTCTGGAGAACACTGATTAATACATTGTGTAGGGAAGAAGGTACTCCTGGTACAAAGAGTTGAAGGCAGAAATTTTGTGTGGCCAGAGGAGGTTAGGGAGGTGGTCATTATGGCTGCAGAGAGCCTGGGAAGAGATGATAAGATGGAGGGAGGAGGGCAGTGTTGGAAGGTGGAGCCTGGTAGACAATGCCATTATCTATAGCTCTCTGACAATATTAGCTCAAATGTAGTAGCCTAAAACTCCAAACATATTTTATGTCACAATTTCTGTGAACCAACAATACAGGTAGAACTTATCTGAGTGCTCTGACTCAAGGTCTCTCACAAGTCTAGGGCTGTGGTCTCAACTGAGGCTTGACTGTGAGACAATTTACTCCTAAGCCCAAATAGGTGAGTGGTTGGTATAATTTGGTATGGAATGAGGGCCTGATTTTTTTCTTTCAGACTGGGCACTCACTCCATCCTTGTTACATGGGCCTATGTACAGGGATTCTCAAAACATTTGAACTTGCTTTCCCATGGTGAATGAGAGGTGAGAGAGAGAGAGAGAAGGAGAGAGAGAGAGCAAGATGGATTAATAGAATTTAATTTTTATAAATGATTTTTGTTAATATAATCAGTCTTTTATTAATTAAATATTGGGAGTAGGATGTCATTCTTCTTGCTGTATTCTAGATGGGCTCCTCATCAATAGGATTAGTGCTCTTATAAAAGAAAACCCAGAGAGCTCTTGCCCCCTGTCTCTGACAGGTGATGATATAATCTGAAGTTGCCCAGTTGATTGATCTTTGCTATAGCAGTCTAAACTGTGTAAGAGAGGAGTGATATCCAATAATTTGTGTGGTATTCTGTTGGTCATAAATGAGTCACTAACCACTAACTGCTGTGAGCCTTTGTGGAAGCTGCCCACCCCACAGGTCAAGATGAAGAACATTGATGTGATTCTAAATATAACGGGAAGGCAATAGAAGATTTAATGTCAGAGGGTGACAGCAAATGGATTTCATTTAATTCTAACCACTTACTGGAAGAGAATGAAAAGTACAGCCAAGAGAGGAAGTGACTTTCCCAATACCATACTGCTGGACCCAAGACTGTTTGAATTGTGTTCCGTGCTACCTCCCATTCCTTCTTGTAATTATTGTGTCTCTAAGTTTGTGCATTATCTACATGTGACACCACACCATGATTTTTATAAGTTTTATCTCATATACACCTGATGAGTTGCATAGGAAGTAGATGCTAGCATGATCTTCACTGTGCCTGTTGGGAGGCTTGGGAGGCCCTGAGACAAACAATGGCTTTTCTAGGGTCACAGATATAGTGAGAAAAGTGAGGTTTTGACCCAGCTCTGTCTCATCAAACCTGGCTGGATCCAAGTTTCTTTAGGCCACTGAGCGAGGCTGTGTTTACATAATCGTGTGCAGGTGAGGAGGTGATGTAGGAGAGACGGGTAAAGAGTCAGCAGCCCAGGGTGGTCTTTGGGTATGTCTTATTGAAAGAAAGAGTCCAGGAGATGAAACCTTTAAGAAGTGACCTCACTTCCTTGGTGACAGACCCCAACAGAATTATAACTCTAGTAACCAGGCATCCACATTCTAGAGATAGCCCTATGTCCAGCTCAATTGGTAGGAGATGCTCAAGAGAGCAAGATAGTCTCCTGCCAAAACCCTATTTTCCAAGGGTCTCACCTCAGGAAGAACCAAAATGAGAGTCTTTTCAGATGATGCAGACATTGGCCCAGTCTTCATCCCCAATGCCTCTGGCCATTTGGCAGGGGGCACCCACAGTTAATGCAGGGCAGCCCAAGGCAGGCCCATTCAGGCCAGGACTCACCTATGACCTCATCTGGATAGCCCCATGACCCTCCCCATCACCATGTTGGGGGAAGCAGGAGAAGAGGGGTCCCTTATCTGGACAGGAGCATATTGTCAGGTGTTGGAAGCCTGGTGGGTCTATCAGGTTCATACCTGGTCATGGCTGGTGGAAAAGAAAAGTGAGTGTTGGGGGCCAAGTTTTCTAATCAGATGTTAATCTCAAGACTTCAAGCTGTCATCTGGTTTCCTACCTGGCTGGGGGTCCATGCAGATGCTCCTATGTGCCAGATCTGAGGAGCAGAATTACTAATGGGTGGTGTGCCACTGTGAGGACAGTTAGACAGTATATTGATGCCCATTGGCCTGCCTGCCAGGTATTGTCTTTGCAAGGCTTCATGAAGGAGATCACTGAGGAGCTGTCTGAAGGGTCTAACTACTCTGTCTTCTTGGATGAAGAACAGGTACACCGTACCTCCAACCATTTCTGGCTCACACCTTAGTGCTAAGCTAGAGTGAGTGATGACACAGGGGGTCCTCCACAGACAGGGAATACCTGAGAATGTCAGGGCAGAGCCAGGGCTCAGACCCAAATATGGAGACTTCCAAGGGTTTTCCCACTTGATTGATGCACAGCCCCCCTCCCAAAGGAATCTGGCCTCCAATTGTCCCCAGTACAACTTAGTAAGATGCACAGTCCCTATTGATGTTTGTAAGACTATGAGAAAAATTCTTTTGTGTTGTTTACACTTACACTAGGCCATATGTACCTTTGCATGTTATCACAGTTATTATTTTAACTACTTGCCCCAGGTATCTCCTGTGGCAGGCAGCTCCACTGCCCTGCAGACCTTCTCCAAATCTTACAAATCATTACTCTTATTAAGAAGGTTTTCACACAATAATAGGGGATATTTATACAAAAAGGGGGTTAAGCTCTTCTATTCATTCATCTGCAATGTGTCTTCTCACAGAACTCATGCCTGTAGCCCCATTAGAGTAGGAGCTGTACCCTCATATGTCTTCACAACATTCTAAAAGAGAGGCCACTTTCCACCATGGTCCATGTCAGCTGTGCTGCAGGGAACATTCTGTGAGTGTCCTAATAGACTGTGACTATTTGCGAGGGCTACCAAAACACTGCATCACAGACTGGAAAGCTTTAACAATAGATATTTAGTTTCTCACAGTTCTGGAGGCTAGAAATCTGACATCAAGATGTTTGGTGGGGTGGTTACTCTGAGATCTCTCTCCTTGGCTTCTAGATGGTTGTTTTCTATCTCCGTGCTCACAGGGTATTCTCTAGTGCTTTTATGTGTCCTTACCACCTCTCCTTAGTAGAGCTTCAGCCGTGTTAAATTAAGGACCCCATAGAACTCATTTAACTTGAATTACCTCTTTAAGAACCATTTGTCCAAATACAGTCATATTCGGAGGCACTGGGGATTAGACCATGAACTATGAATTTTTAGGGAAGGGACACAATTCAGTCCATAACACATATTAATCCCCTGCAAAAGATAGACTGTCAGTAAAAGGATTGCTGGGTGAAAATATATGCAGATTTATAATTTTAATAGCTACAGCCAGATTACCTTCCAAAAGCACTGTGGTAGGAACATTGTCATCAGCAGTCTCTGAATGTATCTGCTTATCTGTAGCCAGCCTCTCCTGGGTGTTAAAATTCTTTAAATTTTTTGACAATCTGGTATCCCTTTGTTAAATAAAATCATATTTTTCCTTCATTCAGATTTCTCAAAGGATATGTGTTGTTTAATACCTATTTGTATTATCTTTTCCCTGAGTCATCTGCTCAGATGCTTATGATGGGCTTTCTCCCAATTTGCGCTCTCCTAGTGTTGGCCCTTTTTCCAGATCTGGGATTGTTGTAGCTGTTTCTCAAGACACCGTTTAATGTAAAAAGAAACAAAATTGTGTTGCTTTAAGTCAAAAGGGTTCTCCTAGGGTGTCTTTCCCTGTGTGCTGTCTCCAAAAAGGAGAGGAAATGAGGCTTTCCCAGGTCCTTTCCCTCCATGTCAGAGCAGACCAAGCCTCACAGATCTTAAAGAAAGTTTCATACAGGCCTTGCTGTGGAAGATTTTCAGTTCTGACCTGTGTGCTCTTGATCAGGCATTCGACCTCCCTAAGCCTGTGTTTTCTCATCTCCACACTGCCAGTTAGTTTTGAGGACTCACTTGGATAATGCTCTTCACATGGGCTATTAATATAAGGAAGTGCTATTGCTCCACAACTGGAAAAAATACCTTGAAGATGTCTTGATGGCATAAATAATTTAATCATTCTCCATCCCCACATTAAATTTTACTTTGAAAATCTAGAAACTTTTTCACCAGGAACATCCCTGTATTTTAAATGCTCAAGTCCCTGAAGGGTTGAGACTGCCAGGTCTAAGTTCCAGACCCATATCCTCCTGTGTTTCAGGGCACTTCCACTGACTTTGTATCTCTCCTTGTCCCCCCACCCCCATATTAAAATTAATCTATCCTGAACCTAGAGGAGATCTGCATGATGTGGAACACCTGGCCTGGCACAAGGGAGATGCTGGTGGAGTCCATGGTTCCAGACTTCCAGGGTAGAAATATCTCCTTTTTCACCACTTTTCTGGTCTCCTAGCAGGACCTAACCACCATCCCATAGTTCCTTGACCAGCTTTCTAGTAGGTGAGCATTTGTCCCCGTCAAGGCACAGTGGTGACTCTGCCACCTACTTGCTGTGTCTTGGGGATGTTACTGCAGCGTTCTGAGCCTCAGTTTGGTTTTCTAAAAAGTAGGTGTTAAGCAGATGAACCTCATAGGTTTCTTGTAGAGACTAAATGGTGTAAGACACAGAAAGTCAGTCCCTAGGGCCTCACTCTGTGGAAATGATGTTGGATGTGCTTTGATTGTTCACATTTATTATTTTTCTCTGCTTTTCACAGAGGAAGCTCTCTGGATCATTCTTCAGTGTTTCTTGTCCTTTTACAGTAGAAAAAGCACAGAGCAGACTTGTTTTTGCATTTGTAAAGGAGGTTTTAGTTTCCTTCTAGCTGGCCTTTGTCCTTGATAAACAAAGAACAGGAGTCCCTGGGTGATGAAAGAGGGCCCCTGAAGTCCACTCAGATATCTGAAGAGGTTCTGGTTGGGGTTCATTTATTCAACACACACATATATGTAATTCATCAACAGATTTAAAAATATCTATTTTGTTCAAATATTTTTTTTTGTTCTCAAAATAGGTACTTGCTCACATTCACACAAACGCAATTACTTCCTCCATAGTTCTCTTACACTTAAGTTTATCCTTAGATAATATTTTTGTATATTTCATTCCATGTAAATAAATACTAAAAGTTTATTTGTATTTTGCAAACTGAGAGAGGTCACATTTTTAAGGAAAAATGTAGGGTAAATATTTGTAGTTATTCAGGGTCCAGAAACGTATGGCTTTTGATTATACTCCTAAATAATCTTCATTATACCATCATAATAACCTTATATTTACAAAAATACAAAAAGAATAAAAATATAATCCATGGGATGATGGGATTAAGACCACTGGGACTTAGGGATGCTCTGTCTGAGGCTGTGAGAGGACAAGAGGTGAAGGAATTGCCTGAGCAGAAGCCTAAAATAAGGGCAGATGTTAACTGTCTAGTTGGGGGACATATATCAGCAATCTGGGAGTACAACAAAGCATGCTCCAACCTCAGAGCCTAAGGGGTCTCATACATGAAAAGCCACAGGTGGCCCGACATGAAAACTCCTCATGGCTGTAGAGGTAGATTGCAATATGTCAGCCTGGGAGAAGGGTCTCAAGGCTTCCATAGTGTTTGAACACTGGACCAAGTTCCTTTTCTCCCTTTCTCTCAACAATGCCTCAGTTAATGTAAAACCAGTCTCCCAGTGGGAAGCATGTAGTTTCCTTGTTCCTTGGTCAAATGGGTCACAGCTACTGACATGAAAGATTGATATCCATGTACATAGCTTGAGCTTGGGATACATCAGTTTATCTTGATCAAAAGGGCTGTACCTACTGAAGAATTATGTGTTTTTCACTTCTAGAAAGGAGAAGGAAATTAGCTAGGACACCTTGTGATTTTGGGGGGAGCCCCCAAACCTTTGATCATTGTATCCTGTTATTTTTTCACATGAGATCATTGTATTTTGCAACATGGCAAAGAGAATAAAAAGCAAGTGCTGGGGTTCAGTCACTGCCACCTTGGCACCAGAGTGCTGGTGGTCCCCTGACCTCCCTGCTTTCTTAACTATTATTTCTGTGTCTGTGTCTTTGTTTTTCTCATCTCTTGCAACACAGTCTGCCATGGGTCCCTATCTTTACTGGGGACATCATGAACCCCCAATGATGGGAATAATATTCTCCAATTAAATTGAAGTTAAAAGCCAGAACTTTGGGGGATTATGTGAATTTCTTGTGGCTGTGGAGATTGTTCATGTATGTCACTATATCAGTATTCTGTCTGACTCACAATAGATTTAGCCTGTGGTAGTTATGTGTTAGCTGTTGAGGCTATGAGCATGGTTAAAACTGTCTTTGCTATTCCTTTCGTCCCCTGATATCCAGCTGTGAGGTTTCACTGCCTGTTGTAAGCATTAATGTATTTACCCTCAGAGACAACCCCACTTATGGGTTTTTGGGGAATCCTATTACTGGCAGCAGCTCTCAACAACTTATATCCAAACTGTGCTGATCTTTCTTGGCAGTGAGGAATTTAGGTGTGATGCTGATTCTCCAGCATGCTAAGTGGTCTCTTTTGATAAAACTGCATCAGTCTTCCAGTTATAACACATTGGAAGTAAGAATGGAAGTATGAAGGATTGGCTGTCAAACACTGGAAGCCTTATGTAGTACTGTTTTAGATTTAAATTCATTTCCTTATATTTTAGAGGTGAACATGCCTCTTATTTCTTTATCCATCATAGACCCATAGAAAAGAGCAAAGGAGAGAAAAAAAATCATTTGTGTGTATGATTTGATTAAGCCTTTAAGAGGCTATAAACCAAGCTTAACCTTTGTATCAAAGCTTTAATTAGATTATTCCTATTTTTTCCATTTGGAAAATTTTAATATTTCACATAGGTATAAGGACTCTTGAAAAAAAAAACTTGAGTTTGGAGACCAGCAGCAAGGGTAGGTGGAGCAGTTAACTTTCCCCTCCCATGCATCTTGGACTGGTGACAGGCTCCCCAGCGGTTGGAGAGATCTGTGGACACCAGTCCAGAGATAGCCACCGCCACTGAGTGGTGAGCCTGTAGCGGACCTGGCACCAGGCTCCCAACTCCCTCGGGGCCCCTCCGTGTGCACAGACCCGACCGCGCGGCAGGCGCCATATTGCTGCACTCTCCCCACCCCCGCCCCTACCGCGGCTGCTGAGAGACAATATAGCCACCAGCCCGAGGCATCTCCAGGGAATGGGATGTTCCCTTTTGGGGCCCTACAGCAGACTGAGGGGTACTCAGACGGGGAGCTCCCTACCCGCTAGCCCTCCCAGGTGCTGCTGACCTGGTGATTCTGGGAGAATGGGGCAGACCCTGAGGCTGAGAGACACCTACCCAGCTGGGGCTCCATGTGGAGGAATTGGGACCGGCACTCCTCTCCCTGGTGGGGTCAAGGATTGAACTCCAGGGCCCAGAGGTCAGACCTGTGGACCAGATCCTGCGCACCCAGGTCTCACATTGCCTGGGGGACTGAAGGGATATTCGGAAGGAGACTACTAAGTTCTAGAGGCTGAGAAGTCCAAGATCAAGGTACTGGCATGACTGGGAGGTGACGAAGGCGACCTGAAGCATTCAAGGGGGTAGTTCTCCTACAGGTTCGGCTTCATGGAATTACAGGGAAGCTTTGAGAGGCAGCAGTGCTGGGAAAAGGAGGAAAGTGACGCAGTGGATTTGCCATGAAGTTCTGAGAATACGAGAGGCACAGCGGGGATTGGAGCACAAGCTGGCCGCGCTCAGTGGCTAGCCGAACGGGACTGTGTGATTTGTGCCACAGCTGGATGAATTCTCCTTCACCGACCTCCACACCCACGCAAGCTGGGAAGTGCCTGAAGTCAGCGTGAAGAGGTCCAGAGCACATATCCCTGGACCTGCCAAGGATCATTCCTCCTGAATTCTAGATTCTACCTCATAATCCAGCCCTGTCACCTCTGATCCTCGATAAAGCAAACAGATGAGAAAGAACCAGCGAAAGTTCACAGGAAACATGAAGGAGCCGAGAGAAAAGTCACCTCCAAAGCAAAATACTCATTCTCCATCGTCTGACACCAACTTACATGACTTGAGTAAACTGACGGAGGAAGATTTCCGAATATGGATTGCTACAAAACTAAATGGAATTGAAGAGAAAATAGAATCACAGCAAGAGAAACCACAAAAACTATACAGGAAATAAATGAAAAATTCTCCAAGGAAATTGAGATTATCCAGAAGAACCAAACAGAAATTCTGGCAATGAAGGAAACAATCAAGGATATCCATAATACAGTGGAAAACCTAAAGACCAGGATGGACCATGCAGAGGAAAGAATCTCAGAACTTGAAGATTATGCCTATACTCTAAACAAATCAGAGGAAGAAAGGAAACACAGAAACAAGAGACAAGACCAAAGTTTACAGGAAGTGTGGGATTATGTTAGATTAATGTTAGATTATGTCAGATTAATTGGGATTCCAGAAGGAGAAGAGGAGTATTCACAAGGGCTGGAAA
>VBSM01001118.1:2904140-2918786 GCA_008086735.1 Cheirogaleus medius
ACATCATCTTTAAGTACTATAAAAATCTATGTCCAATAACTTGAAAACAAAGTGAAAAGGACAAATTTTTAGAAATACACAACCTCCTTAATGTTAATCAGGAAGAAACAGCATTCCTTAACAGACCAATATCAAGTAGCATAATTGAAGCAGCAATAAAAAATTTTTCCAAAAAATTGTTCACACCCTAAGTTTACCAAACCTACAAAGAAGAACTGGTACCTATACTGTAGAAATTACTCCACAACAATGAGAAGCAAGGAATACTCTCCAACCCATTTTACAAAACCAATATCACCTTCATACCAAAACCTAGAAAGTATTCAACAAAAAAAGAAAACTACAGACCAATATCCCTTATGAATATATTTGCAAAAATTCTCAATAAAATATCAGTAAACCGAAGGTATTAATAGGTTAATCATTCTCTACTCCATATGAAATCTTATTCTGAAAGCCTAGAACCTTTTTCATCATGGATACCCATATTCTCCACATGTACAAGTGCCTAAATATTTGTTCCAGGTCTGAGCTGCAGACCCCAATCCTTCAGTGAATTGTGGCACTGTCAACTGACTGTATGTTTCTCCTTGTCCCTCCTAGTATGAAAATCAGTTTCCCTGAACCAAGAGGAGACCTGTATAATGCAGATCCTCCATCCAGGAACAATAGAGAAGCTGGTGGACTTATTGGCTCCAGCCTTCCAAGGTTGAACCATGTTCCCCTTCACCACTTTCCTGGGCTCCTACTGTGACTACACCATCATCCCACAGTTCCTGGAGCAGCTGTTCATCAGGTGATCGATCATATGTTACCCCAAAGGCACAGTGGTGATTCTGCCACCTGCTGGATATGTTTTGGGGATGTCACTGCAGCCCTCTGAACACTAGTTTGTTCATCTAAGAAGTGGGGTGGTCAGAAGATAAAACTCATAATGTTCTTGTAGGGACTAAATGTGTAAGACATAGCAAGTGGTTTCCTAGTGCCTGGCTCTGTAGAAAGACTATTCGGCCAGCTGTGATTGTTAATTTTTATTATTTTTCTCTCTTCTTCCTAAAGAAGCTCTCTTCCTTATGCATCAATGGCCCATGTATCTCCATGTTTTGAAAACATATAGAGGTCAAACCTATTTGTGCTTTCGTAAAGGTTTGAGATTGCTTCTAGCTTGTCTTTATCCTTGACACACATAGAACAGGGGTTGCTCAGTGCTGCAAGGGAGGACTCAGGCCCATGAAGATATCTGAGAAGACTCTGGTTGGGGTTCATTCATTTAATACATATCTATTAATCACTTAATTTGTATAGTCATTTCTCTAGGTTTTTTGAATAATTCAGTAAGCAAAGGAGATGAAAAATTTCTGGGCATTAATTTTATTCAGAAAGTCAGACACAATACACACTATAAGAAGGTCATGTCTACATAATGTGAGATATGATGCTCTTGGGGACTCCTCTATATGGATGCATCCACACAGATTCTGACCAGAATGACAGTCCCGAGGAATGTCTATGACATTTAATAGATACAGAAAAAGGATTTGACAAAATTGAACATCCCCTATGATAAAAACACTCATCAATAAAGATATAGAATAGGCTGGGTGTGGTGGCTCATGCCTGTAATCCTAGCACTCTGGTAGGCTGAGGCAGGAGGATGGCTCAAGGTCAGGAGTTCGAAACCAGCATGAGCAAGGGTGAGACCCCGTCTCTACCAAAAATAGAAATAAATTAATTGGCCAACTAAAAATATATAGAAAAAATTAGGTGGGCATGGTGGCACATGCCTGTAGTCCCAGCTACTCAGGAAGCTGAGGCAGGAGGATCATTTGAGCCCAGGAGTTTGAGGTTGCTCTGAGCTAGGCTGACACCATGGCACTCTAGCCCGGGCAACAGAGTGAGACTCTGTCTCACAAAATAAATGAATAAATAAATAAAACAAATGCACCTTAACCCAATAAAGGACATGTATGACAAATTCACAGCTAATATCATAGTAAATGAGGAACAGGTGTCAGCTTTACCACTAACAGCTTAAACAAGTCAAGGATGACCACTCATGCCACTTCTATTCAACATAGTATTGGTTGCCCAAGCCAGAGCAATTAAGAATGAAATAAAAAGCACTAAGAATAGAAAAGAAATTAAATTGCCCCAGTTTACAGGATATATGTATATATCTTCTTAGATTTCTAACAGAAAGAAATGTTAGATGCCTAAGGTAATGGATACTTCAATTACCCTAATTTAATTAATTCACATTGTATGCTTGTGTCAGAACACCACATGTACCTTATAAAGATACACAGCTATTATGTATCCATAATAATTAAAAATTAAAGGAATAAAGAAAGAATACCTTAAAGACTTCACCAAAACACTTTTAGAATTATTGAGCAAATTCAGTAAACTTGCAGGACACAAAGTAAAAATGCAAAAGATGCTAGCATTTTTATACACTAAAAATGAACTGTCTGAAAATGATATCAAGAAAACAATCCTATCTGCAATAGCTATCCAAAATATACTTAGTAATAATTTTAGCCAAAAAGGTGAAACATCTTTACACTGAAAGCTAAAGAACACTGAGGCAAAAAATTAAAGAAAATACAAATAAGTGGAAATGTATCCCTTGGTTATGGATTGACAGAATTAAGATTTCTAAGATGTCTATGCTACACAAAATAATGTGTAGATTCAATGCAATCTCTATCAAAATACCAAAGACATTTTTTACCGAAATTTTTTAAAAAGCCTTAAAATTTATATGATATCACAAAAGACCCTGAATAGTATAAGTAATGGAGCAAAAAAGAACAAAGCTGCAGGAATCACACTACTTGAATTTGAAATATACTACAAAGCTATAGTAATCCAAACAGTATGGTACTGACATAAAAACAGACACATAGGCCAAAGGAATAGAATAGAAGACCCAATAATAAATCCTTTCTTATATAGATAACTGATTTTAGACAAAGGTGATAAGAAAACACAATTGGGAAGGGAAAATTTTTTCAATAAATTGTACTGGAAAAACTGAACATCTACATGCAGAATAAGGAAATAAGACTCTCATAGCATACACAAAACTCAAAATGCATTATATACTTAAAGGTAAGACCTGCATTTCTGAAACTACTACAAGAAAACATAAGGCAATCATTTCATGACATTGGTCTGGATCATGATTTTTTTGGATGTAACCTCAAAATCCCAGACAACAAAAGTAAAAATAGACAAATAGGATTACTTCATACTAAAACATTTCTATACAGCACCAGATACAATCAACAGAATGATGAGAAAACCTGGAAATGAGAGAAAATATTTGTAAATTTTACACCAGACAAGGGGAACCAAAATATTAGAAACTCAAGTTTCTAATAAAATAAAAATCCAGTAATTATTTAAAAGGGGGAAAATGACATAGACATTTATCACAAGACAGAAGACATACATATGGTCAATAGAAAGAAGAAAAAGTGTTCAATATCAATAGTCATCAGGGAAAGGTAAATCTAAACCATGATATCAACTTACTCTTTTCATAATGACTGTTATTGAAGAGGTGAAAGATAATTATGTGTTGCAAAGACACTGAGAAAAGAGAACATTTGCATGCTGTTGGTGTGAATGTAAACTATTACGGAAATTATGGAATACAGTATGGAGATTTCTCAAAACACTAAAGATAAAAACTAGCATATAATACAACAGTCACACTATTGAGTATGTGTCCCCTCCAAATAAAATCAGTATGTTGAAGAGACATTTTGTACCCCCATGATTATTGCAGCCCTATTCATAGTAGCCAAGATACAGAATTAACCTAAGTGTCCATCATTGAATTAATGGATAACAAAACTGTGGTATATAAAGAGAATGGAATACTATTTAGCCATAAAAGATCCTGTAATTTTCTACCACATGGATAAACCTAGAGGATATTATGTTAATTGAAATGAGCCAAGCACAGAAATACAAACACCCCATGATCTCATGGCTATGTGGAATCTAAATAAGTTGATCTCATTAGAGAGTAGAATGGTGTTACCAGAGATTGGGGTATTTTGGCAGGGAGGGGAGTTTGGGGAGATGTCTGTCAAAGGATAAATACTTACAGTTAGATAGGAGGAATAAATTCAAGGGCTCTATTGTATAGCCTGGTGACTATAGTTAATGATATATCTTTGAAAAATGCTAAGACAGATGTTGTGTTCTCATCACAAAAATAACTATGTGAGGTAAAGAATTTGTTAGGTAGCTTGCATTAAGCATTTAACAATTTATATATACTTCAAAACATCATGGCTTATATGATAAATACATATAATTTTATCTGTCAATTTAAAATTAATAAATTAATTTTAAAATATTATGGTAGGATAGCAGTATTCCAAACACTGAATCTGTGTCTTCATCATACACTTAGCTAAACTGCATCAAAAATGTGTAGTTTATCAGTCATAAGCATAGGAATGTAAATATCAGGAACACTGTTATTTACCACCATGTGCAGGACCTAGCATAGGACGTGGCAGTGGTCAAAGTACTTTAGGCCCAATGGCAATGATATAGAAGACATTCAAGAGGCCGACAGTGCTAATGGTTCCATCTCTGGCCACTCTGTGAATGTGAAAAAGCAGTTTACACCTAAAGTACTGAAGGAATGTTTCAATCCAAAAACATGTCTGAGATTTTTCTAATGAGAATGAACAAGGACTTGGCTACAGTTAAGTGACTAAGAATGAAAACAGATGACTGTGAACTACACTCATTAAAATAAAGGAAGCTATAATAAAGTAAGAGTGAGCAGTTCCTCAAGATTGCAATATCAATCTGGAAAAGGAAGATCATTCTAAATTTTAAATCCAAATAAGGCATTCTCTTATTGTCCAACACTTAACATACACACTGAAAAATAGGAGATTATGCACAGAAACATAAGTTGTACTTCATGAATTTCATTTAAAAAACTAAATTCAAAATTCATCACTTACTATTAACTTTCCTGAAGAATTTACTTTTAAAATATGTTTAATCTTAGTAGATTTCCAAATGCTCATGTGCTTTCTTACACTATTTACAATATGTAAGATCCACTGTTATTAATGCTTTATCTAGTCTAACTAATTTTATATTTACCACACTTAGTTTTAGGGCATAATAACATTTTCCTTTCATAAAAAAATGATAACTGTCTGATTTAATCATCTGGTCCACTGACATTACATCTTTCTTATTTAAATTATGTTATCAGAATGTTTCATTTATAATCTATAAATGCTCTCAAACTCTCCAGATAAAAACAATCTTTACCACATTAAAAAATCCAAACTTCTCATTAGAACCTAAAATGTACTATGTGAAATGACATGGAATGGGGAGAACAGTGAGAAAACTGTAGCCATCACAAAAGCAAAGAACAGTTGAGATGTATGCATTGCTGGCGATGAACATAAAGATATACCAAGAAACTGAAGGTAGTTAGAAAATGAAACAAGCAGAATTACTCTCTAAATTCAGACGGAGTCGACTGGGTAGCATAGGAACAGATGTCCTCTCTCCACAAGCAGAATTAATGCCTCTTCTTCACATGACTGTATTCTATCTCTTACCTGGAGCCATAAACTAACTCCAACAGAAATATTTACTGCCAATTATGGAGTATCTATTACACACCTAGTGCTGTCTTGGGTTTGTCCACTTCAAATATATGTGAAAACAACTACATGACTTATGACGTCTCCCCAGTTTTACCTAGACAAGTTGACACAATTAAGTCAACCAATACAGTTGTCAATTATAAAAAGTGAAAGTAATAATAACTAAAGAAAAAATAGCTTAAATAAAGCTTTTTCTACTTCAGAAAAAAATTAGAAGGTACTAATTAATGCAAATTAAGTTAATGCATTCACTGTGGAATTATTCATATCTTTAAATTGTTTTGTGAGCACAACAAATTGTTTTGTGAGCACAATAAAATTTCATAAAAATCATGTCAATAATCCCTAAGCAGATCATATAAAGGATACTTTATAAACTTTGATCAGTACCAATTTAATGGCGAGTACATGTGGAGCCCATTTTCCTGATCTTGTGTGGCCTCACTTTGGATAATGGGCTTGAGCTTAATCCAGGATAGTATAAGCGGTGCTAGCTCGCTGTCATTTCTTAGAATTGAGTAATATTCCATTGTAAACATATACCAAATTTAAATTATCCACACATGAATTGATGGGCACTTGGGTTGTTTCCATGTCCTTGCAATAGTGAATTGTGCTGCCATAAACATTCGGGTGCAGATGTCTCTATAATAGAATGTCTTATGCTCTTTTGGGTAGATGCCTAACAATGCTATTGCTGGGTCGAATGGTATTTCTATTTTTAGCTGTTTGAGGTATCTCCAAATTCTTTTCCACAAAGGTTGCACTAATTTGCAGTCCCACCAGCAGTGTAAGAGTGTTCCTGTCTCTCCACATCTTTGCCAGCATTTGTTGTTTTGGGATTTCTTGATACAGGCCATTCTCACTGGGGTTAGGTGGTATCTCAAATGGTGGTAGTGTTCACCAGAGATTGGGGGCGGTAGACCCACATCTTAGGGATGTGGTGAGCATTGTGGAGGGGAAGGGCATACCTCTAACCCTTCCTAGGAAGAGGCAAAGATATAAAATGTAACCAAAATGTAAAAAAAACACACATTTATCGGGTGTCAGGCAGGTGGGAGGGGGGAGGAGGGGATGGGTGTATACTTACATAATGAGTGCGATGCGCACCACCTGGGGGATGGACGTGCTGGAAGCTCTGACTGGGGGGGAGGGTGGCAAGGGCAATATATGTAACCTTAGCAATATTTGTACCCCCATATTATGATGAAATAAAAAAATAAACTTTGAAAGAAGAGAATTATGTATTAAAACTACAATTAGTAAGAATCAATTAAAATAGAAGATTTTCATGGGGAAGGTTCTGAACCAGGAGCTTTAAGATTTTAAGGAAATAAATTCAATACAAAGCAGAGAAAATATATTTACTTTCAGAATATTTGAGGTTTCTAGTTTGCTAGTAAATTATCTGTTTTGTTCCAATATTTTTTCATTGCTTCTCAACACAGGTAAATACATCAAAATAGTTACTTTCTTCATAATCCTCTTACAACTAAAGTTTATTTTTATAGTAATATATTTCTATATTTAACTTCATGTTAATCAAAAATAAAAGTTTTTATGTGTTTTGCAGGCCAAGGAGGTCACATGTTCAGAGAAAAATGTAGGATAAAATTTTGTAGTCATTTAGGATACAGAAATGGATGAATTTTTATTATACTTTTGTATAACATCCATTATAACCATCATAATGGCTGTGTAATCCTTTAGTTACATAAAGAATAAAACTATGACCTATGAAAAAATATTCTTTAAATTATTTGAAGTTTAAAGTCTATTGGAATAAAGATTATTGAAAATGTTATTCTATGTTATTCAATAGTATACTGTTACTATGAGGTTACCTACAACCTTGAAAAAGGTGGGCTAAGTGCATATTGCTAAGTGAAAGAAGCCAATCTAAGAAGGCTACATACTGTTCGATTGCAATCATATGATCTTCTGGAAAAGGCAAAATTATGGAGATAGTAAAAAACATCTGTAGTTAGAGGGGAAGGAGGGATGAACTAATAGAATACAGAGGACTTTTAGGGCACTGAAACCACTCTGTCCGATGCTGTATGGTGGCCGAATATCATTACACATGTTCAGACCCATAGCATGTACAACACTAAGAGTGAGCCCTAATGTGAACTATGGACTGTGGGTAATAATGACGCATCAGTGTAGGCTCATCATAACAAATATACCATTCTGGTGAGGGGTGTTGATGACAGGGGAGGCTATGCAAGTGGTGGGAGGCAGGGGTTATATGGGAAATCTCTATATCTTCTGAATTTTGCTATGAACCTAAGACTGCTCTAAAAAATAAAGTCTACTTAGAAAAGTAAAGAAAAGAAAAGAAAAGAAAAGAAAAAAGAAAAAGGTGGGCTAGTTTAATGATGGTGGAAGGTTAACACTTCATTCAATGCTCAACGGTCAACACATTAACTTTTTTCATCAAAACAAATTCAGTTCACACATAGATTTAAAAGAAGCATTACAAAATCCATTGTATTTTATTACCTTCATATGCACTTGGTAAAACAATTTAATTCTAAAATTCAAAATCTTTCTCTCTTACTGTAATGCAGGAGAATATTCTACCTCATACATCACTTACAATACTGTTATAAGTCAATCACAAAGAGCCTCTCCATTTAGAGTTTACTCAGGCATCTAACATTTCAGTGTCCTTAATTTTCCTTGGAAGAGTATATCAATGATGCCCACCAAATTCTGAAGGAACTTTCATAGATTTGATGTAGCAAAAACTGCTAGATGCTTTCACAGAAACACTAGGAATAAAGGGCTAGTATCAAGTAATTTGAGAGTTGAAGTCCATCAATATTTAATTTACAAAGTCTAAAATTCTTTTAATGCAAAACAAGTTTTCTTTGAATGTAATTGCAACTCTCCAAAACAATTCTTCTCCTTTTAAACTTAAATGTAAATAAATCATCTATTTTAACTTTGAATCATTCTTTATAATGAGCAATCTGCTTTAGAGTAATGTCTGGTGTTAGTGCCTTAGTGCTTTCTACAGTGTTTATTTAGACTTGATTTTTGATTAGATTTTCTTTTTTGCATTTACTACATCTGTAAAATATATTTTGGTATGAACTCTGTTGTTCTCTGAGGTATATTTTTTGGGAAAAAAAAGGTTTTCTGTATTTATTACATTTGTGGTATTTCTCTCTAATCCACAGTCTCTGAAGTTGAATAAAGTTTGAGCAACTTTTGGAGGGTTTCTCTCCAGTATAAAGTCTCCTATGTAAGATAATATCTGTCATACAACTATAGGTATTGCACCACTCTTTATAGTTGAACTTTTTTTCAGTATAAATACTCTGGTAAATTCTGAGACTTTTATTTTGTGAAAGGTATTTCAACAGTCATTGCATTTACACCACTTTTGCACAGTATGAATTCTGACGCTGAGCAATATGTGAGCACTTATTAAAGGCTTTGCCACATTCTTTATATTTCTAGAATTTTTCTCAGATATTAATTCTCTCATGTATTGTAAGGTAAGAGCACTGGGGAAATACTTTGCCACTATCTTTATATTTGCATAGTTTCTGTCTGGAATTAATTTTCTTATCTCTATAAAGATTTGAGCACTGTTTAAAGGCTCTGCCACATTCTTCACATTTGTAAGATTTTTCTCTGGTATGAATTATCTTATGTCTATAAAGGTTTGAACACATGTTAAATGCTTTGCCACATTATTCACATTCGTGGGGGTTCTCTCCAGTATGAATTTTCTTATGTTGAGAAATGTTTGAGCAAGAATTATAGACTTTGTTACATTCATTACATTTGTAAGACTTCTCTCCAGTATGAATTCTCTTATGTTCAGTAAAGTGTGAGCACTGATTAAAGGCTTTTCCACATTTTTACGTTTGTAGGCTTTCTTCTTACAGTTGGTCTTAAATTGTGTCTATTTAGATTTGGCAATTTTCTAAAGACTTTCATACATTCATTACATTGGAAGTTTTTTCTATGGATAGTTGTTGAAAATTCTTTAATTCCATTATAACATTCATTTTGCCCCTTACACTCAGCCATATTTTCCCAGTCTTTCCTTAAGTTTAAATTCTGAAAGGCATAGCTTATATATCTTCTCAGTATCACTTTCTGAAATGAATATTTTATGCCCTGCTCTGGAAAATGGTCTTGAGTATAATTTGAAGACATAACTGAAGTAATAAAAATAACAAGTTTCTTTAGATGCAGAAGTATATACATTACAAATCATATGTACAATTATGCTAAGCACATTAGAAATATGGCATAATAAAATACTATAGGCCCTAATTACTTTATAGTTACACAAGTAACAAAAATATACTGACAAAATTGCCTTTGTGAAAATTACAGTCACCCTAAGAGTTTGCAGCACTCCAGGTGAAGTACAATGCCAATAGCCATATAGAAGGGGAAAAATGCCACATTTACCCACCACGGCCCTTCCTCCTCCTTAATACAGCCTGGTGCATATAGGAGTAAACTCCCAACTTCTGGCTTCTCCCACCAAAGAGAAAAAGTAGTGAGACATGTCCATACTTCTGTCTTTTGTGGGCATTTCCAAACACTGGTTTCTGTTTCCCATGACACACAGTGCTGAAAGGAATACTGCTGTACTTTGGAAAACAATCTAGGTGTGCTGAAACCAAAAGTAAATGATTGTTACAGCAGCAGAGAAACTTCAGCATCACAGATAGACAACTGGTGTAGTAACTGATTACAGGCTTTTAAGAAGAAACTTGAGGAAATCTCATTAACTGGAAAATAAACACACAATTCCACAGAAGAAACGTCCTGAGAACAGATTTGCGAGGCTCCCACAATCCCTAGTTCAGGCAATTTGTGTCAGGTTCTCCAAGGACAAAGTCACTTTACAAAGGTTGTGACAGGTGTCTTTTTTTAAATCTCCAAATCTCACTCACAGA
Source organism: Cheirogaleus medius (assembly GCA_008086735.1). NCBI lineage: Eukaryota > Metazoa > Chordata > Mammalia > Primates > Cheirogaleidae > Cheirogaleus > Cheirogaleus medius. Next base: position 2,914,741 of record VBSM01001118.1, read on the forward strand.
TTACAACATATACTAATTATGTGGGTAACACAGCCCAATCAAAGAAACAAAATAAATAATCAGAAATCAATTGTAAAAATGGAGATGTACAAATTACATGAAAAATTGAAAATAACCATGTGAATGATGCTCAATGAGTGAAGTGGAAACAACACAGACAACTAAATTAAATCAGGAAAGTGAGACTATCAATAAAATGTATAAAAAGAAACAAATTCTGAAGCTGAAGAATACAATAATAAATGACTGAGAAATTCTTAAATGTAAGAAAAAAGACACACAAAAAAATCAAGAAGCTCAACATACATCAGCTAGGATAAACATAAAGGGAATCATAACAAGACAGATTATAAGCAAAGTTTTGAAAATTACACACAAGAAGAGAACCTTGAAAGCAGCAAAAGAAAAGTGATGTGTCATCTACAAGCACGATCCTATGAGATGACTGGCAAATTTATTAATAGAAACTTTGTATGCCAGAAAAGCGTTAGATGATATAGTCAAAATGCTGGAAAAAAAACATCATAGTGGAATTCCTATATCCAGCAAAACTCCCCTTCCAAGTAATGAAAAAATAAAAACTTTCAAAGATAACTAGGTGCTAAAGAAGTCTATCACCACTAGATCTGCCCCACAAGAAATGCCCAAGGGAGTCCCTTTCATTAAATATAAAATAATACAAGAAAACAACACAAAATCATATGAAAGTAAATAACTCTCTGACAAAGATATGCACGTACACCTAAAAAAAATTCTGTAGTATTATAATATGGTTCAGAAAACACTTTTACTCATGCTCTAAATTTTGAAGACAAAGATATAAAAATAATCATCAACCACAGTTAAAGGGTATATAATATAACAAGATATAATTAGTGATATCAATAACAACGTTGAGGGCAGATGTAATGAGGAAGAATTTTTGCATGCAACTAATTTAAGTTGTTAACAGTTTAAAATATATTGTAACTATAAGAGTTTTTTTCTGTAATCCTCATGGTAACCACAGTGAAAATACCTATAGAGATACACTAAAGTATTAATAATAAAATAAGAAGGGAGTCAAAGCCTATCACTACAAAATTCAATGAGACACAAAAGAAGACAGAAAGAGAGAAAAAGAGGGGCAAAATAGCTACAAGAACCAAAGAAAATAATTAATAAATTGGCAATAATAAGTCATTTCAGTTCAGAAAACTATTTAAACATTCATGAACTAAACTTCCCAGTCAAAAGATATAAACTAAATAAAGGTATCTAAGAAAAAAACAACAAGATCCATCTATATACTATCTACATGAGACTCCCCTTAGATCTATAGAAAAAAATGAACTGAAAGTGGCTGGACAGAAATACATTCCATGCAAATGCTAATCGAATGAGAGCAGAGGAGAGTCCAGTTAAGCACAATATATTTTGAGGCAAAAACTGTCCTATATCATAAAATATACTTTACATCAAAACTGTCACAAAAGACAAAGAATGGTATTAAATAATAATATAAATATTCATTGACTGGGAACCTGTGATTTATTTTCTGTGTGTGTGTGTGTGTGTGTGTGTGTGAATTAGGGTTGCCAAATATATAAAGCAAACATTGACAGAACTGAAGCAAGTAATATACAGCAACATAATAACAGTAGGATACCTCAATGTCCCAATATCAGTAATGAATAATAAAGCAAGTCACAATATTAACGAGAAACAGAGGACTTGAAAGCACTGTAAAAAATTACACCTAATAGGCAAATAGAGAATACTCTATACAACAGTAGCAGAATACACACTCTTATCAACAGATCATAAAAAATTCTCCTGGATAGAGCACCTGTTAGGCAACAAAATAAGTTTTTTTGCAAATTTTTAAAAATTAAAATTAAAATATTATAGACTTTTATGACCAAAAGGGAATGAAACTAGAAATCAATAACAGAAGGAAAACTGGAAAATCCACAAATAAATGGTAATTGAATGACACACTCTTGAGCATGCTCTTGAGAATTAGGAGACGTAACATTGAGAAGTTATCCATACTGCCCCAAATGATTCAATGTAGTGCCTTTTAAATGCTTAATGTCATTTTTTTCCAGAAATAGAAAAGGCAATTCAAAATTTATATGGAATGTCAGGGAACTATAAATGATCAACAGTCTTCAAAAAGAGGAATAATGTTGGAGGCATCACATTTGATTTCAAGACATGTTATATATGTAGAGTAATCAAAGCAGTTTGATACTAGCACAAATGCAGAAACTAGGCAAATAAAATGGAATGTAGGACAGATATAAAACCCTCACATATATGATCAAATGAAGAGTTATTTGCACATCCATATTTACTGTGGCATTATTCACAAAAGCCAACACAATCTTCTCTCACACAATGAATGAATAAATATAATTTTGTATATATAAAAAATGAATTATCGCTCAGCTTTTAAAAAGCAGGAAATCTAACATCTACAATAAGATAATTTTGACATTATGCTAAATAATATAAGTCCTCCCCCAAAAAACAGACATGGTATGAATTCACTTACATAAAATATCTAGTTACATTTTTAAAAACAAAAAAATAGAATTGTGTTTGTAAAGAACAAGACAATAGGAAAAATGGGTAGTTGTTTCATGCAATATTTAGTTTTAGTTTTGCAAGATAAAAATGTTATGCGTGTTGCATAACAATGTCAATATGCTTAACATGACAGAACTGTATAATTAAAATATTGCAGATCATAAATTCCATGTTATGTGTTTTTTATAAAGAAAAATAAACAACATTACCAAAAAGAGTTATGAAACTTTTCACAAATTATCTTCAAATCACAAATATTTCCCCAAAAGATAATATATATTCACCAATAAAAACATTTTGGCATTAAGACAATTTCCATGACTACTCACCTAGACAGGATAAAATAAAAAGTAAACACCAACCAAGAAAAAAAAGGACAATTCATTAACAAAATAGGAGTAATATTTATACAGGCAAACACACAGAAAGTTTTATGGGCAATATACATATGGCTGATATATATTTGACTTTTGCTCCACACTGTCTTAAAGTTGAATATTGTTCAAGAAACATACTTAACTTGTAAAGACAAACACAGACTAAAAACAAAGGGATGGAAAAACATTTTCCATGCAAAAGGATGCAAAAAGGAGCAGTAGTAGCTATGTTTTCATCATATAAAATAGATTCCAAGACAAAAACTATAAAAAGAGACCAAGAATGTCATTATATGTTGATAAAGGAGTCAATTCAGCCAGAGGATATAACAATTCTGAATGTATATGCACCCCAAACTAGAGCACACAGATATATAATGCAAACATTATAAGAGCTAAAGAGAGAGATAGATGTCAGTACAATAATCACTGGATACTTCAAAGCTCCACTTTCAGTATTGGACAGATCATCCAGACAGAAAATCCACAAAGAAACATTGGACTTAAACTGCACAATAGACCAAAGAGACCTAGTAGATATTTACAAAATGCTTCAACCAACAGCTGAAAGATACTTATTGTCATTCTCAGCTCATGGATTATTCTCAAGGATAGACCATGTGTTAGGCCAGAAAACAAGTCTTCAAAATTAAAAAAAATTTGAAATTATACCAAGTATTTTCTCTGACCACAATGGAATAAAACTAGAAATCAATAACAAGAAAAACATTGGAAAATACACAAACAAATGGATATTAAACAACCCTGCTGAATGACCGGTGTGTCAAAAGACTTTAAAAAAATTTTTAAATTTCGCAAAACAAATGAAAATGAAAACATTTCAAAACCTATGGGATACAGAAAGAGCAGTAATAAGAGGGAAGATTATAGCAGTAAGTGTCTACATGTAAAATGTAAAAAAGCTTTAAATAAACAACCTCAATGCATCTCACAGAAATAGAAAAACAAGAGCAAAGCAAACCCAAAATTTGTAGAAAAAAGAACAATGATCTGAGCTGAAATAAATAAAATTGAAACTAAAAAACAAAATATCAATAAAATAAAAAGTTGGGTTTTTTTAAAAAAAATAAACAA